>JADRCH010000645.1:326177-338643 GCA_019843965.1 Rhynchomys soricoides | reverse complement strand
TTGGGTTGTTTTAAGGTATATAATTTATGGTGATGTGCTATGACATCAATATAATTTTAATAATACATGTGGTTTACTCTGAAAGGATGAATTTTATACTATGCAATTCACTCAGCAATAAAGCTATTAATACAATGTAAACTGTTCCTATTTTTCAAGAGGTAAGCATAAAGTTATGAAGGTAAAGGTGATGTTTTATTGTTCAGAAAATATTCTGGAATTTCTAAGATGGCCTAAGAGAACCATTTTAATTCCAGAATTTCCTTGGAATTTATTTTTAATAAACACATGTATAGGTCCTTGAAAGGCAGCCTGGTTCCTGGTTGAACAAAGGTGAGAAACCCCGGTGACCTTGAAGGGATGGAAGGCATTTTGCCACACTCTTGGACACCAGGCTCCTGGCACAAGGCCACAGCCCTCCATAGATTTGTGGCCATCTGTCACATACGAGGATCACCTCAAGCCTTTCCACAGGTAGAAGACATGATCTATGGCCTCAAGACAGATCTCCATTTTAATAAGGTACCTAAAGGCCTGGAGGGCTTAGACAATTAAGCTTTCCTTCCCAGACATTCCTCCCTGCAAAAGGTATTTAACCTCAGGCCTGCCCTGAGAAGAGGGGTACGGTTTTACTCATCCACTTTCCCACATGACAATAAATGCCTTAAAACAATGGACTGTCTCTTATTATCAGGATCCACAGTGGGGAGCAATGGAGAAGACCTTCGCCTAAAGAGCCAGCTGTCTAATCTCCTGTACCAGGCACAACCACCAAACCAAGCCAGCTAAGAACTATACCAGTGGGACCCAGCCAGAGCTCTCTTCTTTGTCATTCAGCCTGGGGCTAAATCCAGCTTGCTCTCCCCCCCCCCCCATTCTCAGTTCTTCAGTGGCATCCAGTGGTGCCTGGGTGTCAAAGAGCCTAAGAACCAGATGGCCCTGGCCTCCTTCAGGCCTGGGGACCCCAGAGCCAGCTCTGGCTGGTCCCACACCTCAGACTGTGCTTCCCCAGCCCCAGAGCAGTGTCCGGTGGCTTCCCCATAGCCCAACATCTGCCCAACAATGGCAAGAGGGTAAGCACAGTCAAACTTCCCGTGTCTGCCTCCCCAAGTGGCTTGAGCCCTATGGAGGAAAGGACTCAGGATTCCACTAACCCTACACACATGAACATTTATATTCTGGCAGTATACACATGTTCATACAGGGAGAAAAACAAAGTTTCTCTTGCAGTAGCTAGGAAGTGCTGTCTTAATTTTATGAGCAAAGGTGTAAAAGTTTGAACCTATGCAAGGAAAACAAACAAACAAACAAAACGAACAAAATCAAACAAACAAAAAAAAATTCCTATTAGATTTTAGTTATTGAAAAGGAATCAGGTCAGTGGCATGATAAATGCTTCCTGAGACTCAGCTTCAGAAGACTTTTTTCCTGACTCTACTGTGCAGAGCAGTCTTTCTCAAACTGGTACTCAGGATCTGGTGTCTTGTATTCATTTAAGAACTTTTTAATACTTATGCTTAGATCTGGAAACCCAGGCTTGCTCAGTGCTGTATACAGTATGTGGCAGTCAGTAATGTGAGAATAAAAGACAACTCTCTTCAAGATGTTAACCTTCAAATTTTGGTGTTTTTCATTTCAGAGTGAGTTTGTTGCTTGCCCTGGCCTGCAGGGGTCCAGTGGAAACCTGGGGAGGGAGCAAAAGAATGGGGGACAAGAGACTCAAGGAAGGGGAACAAGTCATGTATTCTGATCAAGCTCTCAAGTTTTATTTCAGAGCAGTAGCTTATAAAGGCAAGCAAGTGGGAAGGTTACACATGTCCCAAGGCTAACCCACTACCATAACCGGCTTCCGGGAAAGGTTACACATGTCCCAAGGCTAACTCACTGTCATAACCGGCTTCCGGGAAATACCAGATGTCCTTTCAGTCCCTGGAACCTGAGACCTCACACGTCCTTTCTAACCTTGCACTTTAACTGACTAGGCTTCCCAGAACAGTGGGTAATTTCATGGGTTTGGCTCCCAGAAGTTGCTAATATGATTTTATGTAAAATTGATTTAGTAAAGATGTTGAACATTTTTTTTTTCTTTTTGGCAATGTCTATACTGATTTTTCTCCCAGAAAATGATAAACCTGGTACCATAAAGTTTGTTTACTATTTTAAGGTCCCTTTTGGGTTATAATGTTCCATTTCTTTCTTATGGCCAGCCCTCCCATTTCTTTCTTCCCTTCCTTTATCTTCTTTTTTCTCTTCTTTCTTCTCTATCTTCCCTTCTTCAAAGACACATACTGTCTTAACATGCTGTGTGAAATCATCTAGACTAAATACATTAGGAAGCTTTTAAACTACCTGAGTACTGGACATGAAGACCATTTTTACATCAGCTTTTTACAGTTTTCTCTAAGACATTTTGTCCCATATATTGGTTAAAAACTGGAAATTTACAAAGAATTTTCTACACAATATTCCATCATCCATTTCTCTATTCTGAAACTGAGGTAGTTTGGTTCCCCGGTTTCTTCTCATTAACACACTGACATAATCTACTGATTGTGTTGAATTTCTTTGACATTAAATTATAATTGGAATATTTTAGCTATAAATTTCAAGACTGTCTTTGTTTTCTTTGTGTATATGAATTTATAATAAGGAAATATCTTGTTATACTATATAAGCTGACCTCAAATTTATGATCCCCCTTCTGAGAGAGCCCCAACTTGGACGTTCCCACCTGGCCTTAGGGAAGGTCACTGAGTATTCCTCCCTGCTCAGTCAATTAATGTAAAGGTCACCAGAACCACCAATGATTATGTGCCTAGTTGATGTTGCTATAATCTGCTCTCAACAATTGTATAAAAAGCTTATGAAAGAAAGAGAAGGGGTCACCTCTCCTCTGGGTGCAGGATGACTCCTGTGCACTGGGACAATAAACCTCTTGCTTTTGCATCAAACTCCATTCTTGAGTCTCATTTGGGGGTCTCCCAGTAGCTAAGGCTCACACTGAGTCTTACACGTCTTTTACCTTCTGAGTGCTGGGTTTACAGGAATGTGCCATCATACCTATGACTTTTTTTGTCATTGTTGTTGTTTGTTTGCTTAAATTTTCTTCTAATGAACCACTTTTTAATAATAGTGTTCTACTTTGAATATGACTCACCACACCCATTTGGTCTCTAGTATGTGGCACTGTCTTGATTGTTTGAGAAACTTTTAGGAGGAGGAAGTTTTTCACTGGGGTGTGTTGAATTAAAAATTAATAAATCCCAGCGGCATGTATTGGCCACCCACTTCAAACTTTTGTGTTCCCAAATAAAAGACACACATGCAGCCTTTAATTTTAATATGCTTTAAGCAGTACAATAGCTGGGCTGCTGACTAACCTCCACATGGTTAGTCTACCTCCTGCCAATAATCCTGAGTTATTACTTACTAAACTCTATATTCTATCTTGGCTGCCCTAGACTCAGAGGGCTGCCCAATTGGGCCACACTCTGGGCTGTACTGTCGCTACTTCTTTACATGGCAGCTATACCTCTCTGTGCTGCATTCTTCTGAGGCATTCATCTTTCCTTTCCTCCACACTCTCTGGGCATGGTTGATCTCCTTCTTTCTTCTATTCCAGGTCACAACCTGGGAATCCGAAGCGCCCACCTCATTCTGCCCTGCTCAGCCATTGTCTGCTAGGATCTTCACATCTTCATTTACCAATCAGAACCACTTGGGGGCAGGTTACCAGAGTCTATGTGCAGACACTCATGTAATCAATTTGGGGGTCCAAAATCAACATTAGAATACAAGTAACGTTACGCCAAACCCACAACAGGGGAGTGATACTTAAATATATATGTGTCTCTATTCTGTGCTATGCTTCTGCTTCAAGGTGTGAGCAAGCAGCTGCCGCATGATGTGGCTATCATGGTGTCTCTGTCTCCTGTTGCCATGCTTTCCTTTCCATATTAGACTTTATTTCTTCAAACCCTAAGTCAAAATAAACCTTCCCTCCATTTAGCTGCTTCTTTTTAGGTATTTTGTGACATAAAACTGGTACCAGGAATTGGGGTCATTAATGAGAGTAATGTGGAAAGAATAGAGCTATGAGAATTCAGAAAAGAACAAGGATTTAGGACTAGGTTAGAGACTATTCACTTTGTATTCTGGGGAGACTTGATTGTGGATGACCTGTGTGTCTTGAAAATCTGAATAAGGATGAATTCTAACATAGTAAAGTAAGGGAAATTTTAAGACAGCACACCATTTTCCCTGCAGCAAGGTTGTTCCTGATCCATTTGCAATAATTTTCAGTAAAAGAGGGTGAGAGAGCAGAAAGGAAAATGGGAATATATATATATATATATATATATATATATATATATATATATATATATATATATATTGCTGTTTCTTAAAGAAAATGAGCTTGAACCTACTTAAACCCAAGAACAAGACAGGGATAATGAAAGGAGTATAATTCTTCAAGTCAATCAAGGGGAAATCTTAGAATTTTTACTGGAAAAATTAGACAAGCTACTTTTTTGACAGTAAGGCTCTATCCAACGGAGGCTCCATAGTATAAAGCATACTCATTTGAAAGGAGAGGGTTTAAAAGATAGGACCTTTAGGAACTCTTATGGAAGAAACTGCCTGTGGATAGATGTTTACAGATTTAGCCCTAAAATCACAGAGACATTGATGCAGGTGTATTATAAGTGGGTAAGGCTCTGTCTCCAGATGGCAGAGTTTGACATCATCCATTTGGCATTGTCCATGTGGTATTAATTTCTAGTCATGCAAAACTGCAAGAATGAGGAATCATGGAAGCTTCCACCAAGATTCCAAAAAGCTGCCAGATGAGATATAGAAGGGTCAGATTCTCTGCAAGGAGACCTTGAAAAGATGTTCCTTAAAGCTGTCAAAGTGAAGACTAAGTTTCTATGGAGATATTCATATATTGAAGATAACTAGAAATGTGGGACATTTATTAAGGACTTGTTCAGGTTCTGAGTAAATTGACCTCAAAAGAAAAGCCATGGGTGTTCCATGCCACAGAATTGGAGAGGTGTGGTGATTTGAATATGCTTGGTCCAGGGAGTGACACTGTTAGGAGGTGTGGCCTTGTTGGAGGAAGTGCATCACCCTGGGCATGGCCTTTGAAGCTCTACTCAGTTATGAAGAGCCAATCTCCTCCTAGCAGCCTTCAGATGAAGATGTAGAACTCTCAGCTCCTTCTGCACCATGCTTGCCTGGATGCTGCCATGTTTCTGCCCTGATGATAATGGACTGAACCTCTGAACTTCTGAACCTGTAAGCCAGTCCCAGTTAAATGTTGTTGTTTATAAGGGTTCTTGGTCATGGTATCTCTTCACAACAGTACAATCCAAACATAGGCAAGGGTGAGGATTGTAAAACCAGTCATGGTCATGGTGTCTCTTCACAACAGTACAATACAAACATAGGCAAGGGTGAGGATTGTAAAACCAGTCTTGGTCATGGTGTCTCTTCACAACAGTATAATCCAAACATAGGCAAAGGTGAGGATTGTAAAACCAGTTAGGACCCAGATGATGCTACAGAGAGTCCTAGACACTAGACTTGGAACTGCAGAATTTGGTGTTTGCTGCTAGTTGGCTTCATTATTTTTATTGTTGTTGTTCAATATTTCCTTGTTTCTCTTATCCCTCCCTTTTGTAATGGACATGTTTATCCTGTATATGATGGAAGTATGTTAATTATTTCTTTATTTGACAGGGGTCACAATTAAAAGATTACCATGATTCTCCGAAGAACTTTGGCCTTGGGTTTTTAAACAGTGTTAGAACTATAAGTTATGATGATTCTTAAAGCTGATGTACTGGCACATGCTTATAATCCCAGCACTTGGGAGGCAGAGGCAGGTGAATCTCTGAGTTCGAGACTTGTGCAGTCTACAGTGTGAGTTCTAGGAAAGACAGGAATACACAGTGAACCCCTGTTTCAAAAAACCAAAGGGATGGGAAGACTCTTAAAGCAAGTTGAATGTATTTTGTACTAGGAGGTAGCCATGAGTCTATAAATGTCAGGGGATGATGCTGTGTTTTGAGTACAGCATGTTTATCAGTGGTCCATAGATTTGAACATTTTATATTTAAATGATTACATTGTTTTAGGAAATGTAGATCATGATAGGTAGTTAGAGGAAATGTGTCATAGAAATTGGACTCAGTTCAATATTCAGACCTTTGTTTTTCTACACTTTCTCCTCTGCATTGACTGTACCTCAAGACATGCACCAAAATAAATCTTCTCCCTACCTACTTCATGTCAGGGATTAGTTTACAATGATAAGATAAAAATGTATCTAATAACAACAGTGTTTACTATAAAGTGTCATTGTACTCCAGTATGGCCATAAATACTAAACACCCAAGATGAGTAGAAAATAGACTCAAGTCAATTCTCTGTTATCTGTTCTATCAGTGACCGTATGGAGATATTTTCCACTCTTTAGTAGGTTTTACTAATCTTTAGATATCCAGAGACATAGGTTAGGATTCTGCCAATTGATTACTGAATGTTCATTGGTGGAATAATTAATTACTTCATCAAATTCAGGCTTCTTGTTCTATTGCAGGAAGAAGGTTTGTTTGTGGCAACTGCTTAAATTAATGAGGTTTCTTTTAGCTGTCCCCATTGACAATGTAATTCAAGCTCTACTGCAACCAATTTTCTACATGATAAAATAATCCAAATAATTAATCATCCAGAAAGTACCAATCAATGTTATAATGAGATATCATTTCTGTATAGTGATAATGACTGCAATAAAATAAAAAGACAATAAATGTGAGGATACAGAGAAAATGGAAGTTTTACATACTCCAGATATGAATTTGAATAAGTACATCCATTAGAGTATACCTGGTGTGAATATAGTTCAAATAGTAAAAGTACAACTACCATATAGTTGTTTCAATTCTCAACAACCAATATATGGAATCAACCCCAGAGTCTATCAACTGAGGAGTGAGTACATAGTGGATAAAAAGATAGAATCCTGTTATTAAAGAGAAGATGAACCTAGAGTACATCACATTAAATGGATTACACCAGGATCAAAAAGTCAAATACTACATGGCCTCAGTCATATGTGGAATATAAAAAGTTGGTCTTAAGAAGAGAATTGAATAGTGGTTTCAAGAGTTTATAAAAAATAGGATGGAAGCAGGAACAGAGAGAGTTATCTGACAGGTATGTAGATGGAATAAGATCATAAGTGGAATAAGATCAGATGTGCCACACCATGGTAATGATGACAATAGTCAATGAGGACACTATATTTCAAAACTGCCAGAAGAGAGGTTTTGGAATATTTCATAACAAAGAAATAATTAATTAAAAGAGAATAAAAGGGTGGGTACATGGGAAGGCTTGTAGGAGGAAAAGGAAGAGAAGAATGATAAATATATTCAAAACTCAAAAATTAAAAAAGATTAAAAGTAGAAATAAATATTTGATTTGTTATATGCTAATTATAAAGATTTGATTAGTATAAAATGTATGTTTACATGTATGAAATTTCACATGGTATCCCTGCACTTTGTACAGTTTACAACAATTACAAAGTTAATTTACTCACATTCTCTTCTGTTTATTTGGACTTGCATCATCAAGGGACATTTGCATTCATTTGTCCCTTAAAACTCACTTTGTCAACAAGCAACACTATTAATTTTAACATATGTGGACCTTTTTATAGTCATAAATTTTCAAACAACTCAATTCCACTATGCTATTTTACAATCAAAACTGTCCCCATGTCCATCATCTGTCTAATAACTAATAACTCTTCTTAGTCTTCCTGGATTGCCATTTTGATATTGGCTTCTTTTACTCAGCATATTTCTTTGACATATAGTTATATTTTAAAGACTATTTGTAACACATTACACAGAGTTTATACTTCTAGCTGTTCAAGAATATTTTATTCTGAACATAGATGATATTATCTATACCTCTTCTTTTCTTTCCCTCACCAGTCCTTGCTCATAATTGTTACCAAAGTAGGAATGTATATCCTTCTTCTCCATCTACTTATTCCCTTTGCATTCTTCTTTTTCTAAGGTCATGATTGGGATCAGATAGTAAGAAGGGGAGAAAGTATGGTTACTTTCTGGCTCTAACCTCCATTGGACATTTACTGATCCGTGACAGCAGATTGAGCATTCATTGTTTATCTATTTTTTTCTTCCCCCCTCTTATTTTCTTCATGACTACTCTCAGTTTTTTTAGTGTTCTGACAAAATATATGAGTAAGTCAACCTGAAGAAATAAATCATTTTTGGTCAGGAAGAGGGGCTCATGATGGAAATATATGATAGAAGCAGCTCCTCAACTCATGGTAGACAGGGATAAAATGTGTGTGTGTATATGTATGTATGCATGAGTGTGAGTGTGTGTGTGTGTGTGTGTGTATGTTGAGAGAGAGAGAGAGAGAGAGAGAGAGAGAGAGAGAGAGAGAGAGAGATATCATTTGAAATGCTTGGCCCAGGGAGTGGCACTATTAGAAGGTGTTACTTTGTTGGAGTAGGTGTGGCCTTGTTGGTGGAAGTGTTTAACTGTGGGGCTTTTGAGACCCTCCTTCTAGTTGCCTGGATATCCTCTGCTCCTGGCTTCCATTGGATGAAGATGTAGAACTCTCAGCTCCTCCAGCACAATGCTTGCCTGGATGCTGCTGTGCTTTCTGCCATTATGTAATGGATTTAACTTCTGAACTTGTAAGCAGGCCTCAATTAAGTGTTGTATTTTATAAGAGTTGCCAATGGGCATAGTGTCTCTTCACAGCAATGGAAACCCTAACGAGAGAGAGAGAGAGAGAGAAAGAGAGAGAGAGAGAGAGAGAGAGAGAGAGAGAGAGAGAGAGAGGGAGGGAGAGAGGGAGGGAGAGAGGGAGGGAGAGAAAGAGAGAGATTTCATGATAGATTTCTTCCCCCAACTAGGCCCTGCCTCTTTCTCACAGTTTCCAGCACCACCACAGATTCCAATGTTAATGATTATTGTTCAACTTTTGGTATATTTGGGTAAGAAACCTAGAAGAGAACTATAATTGCTTTACAAATAAAGTTCAAATTCTTAAAGTTTTCAGGTTCCTCCTGCTGTATTTTGGTTTTGTATTCAAGTTTATTTGTCTGTATGTTCATGTGGAGAGGAGGGGGTGCTCTCCACATGAACATAGTTTGTGGATAGCATGTTTTTGGAAGTAATCCTTGGATTTTTCTAAGCTGCAGATATAGCAGGTTTATCTACTGGTTTAATGATTCCTTCATCCAATCTTCCACTACTCATTCTAGCATTCAACTGTAATCTTGTTCAGTTCAAAAAAAGTGGCAGACTTATCAGGGTAGCTCAATGCATCTTAGGAAATGATTGAATATGAAACTCCATTTTTCAGAGAATGGATTACTTACAGAAAGATCACTGATTCTAATCTGTATTTTGTTTTGATTCCAGATAACTAATCAAACTTTGAGGGATTTGTTACATAAAAAGACTACAGAAATATTGAAAGTTTTCCCAGATTCATCAAACTGTTTCCATTTTAAAAATTAATACTCATATGCATTTTTCAACTTGACAAATGCCTCCTCCCCTTGGGAGTTTTGCATTTTTACTGCGATGCTTTGGGAAAAGCTTTTCTATTTTTTTCATAATGCTTATGATGTCACAGATCTTAGGGATATAGAAGTTTATGAGGAAATCTACCAGTGTCTGCTTAGCTCCTGATGCATGAGAAACACTGAATGGAAGTTAGCAATCTGCTCTCTACTTCCTCTTCACAGCTATCTGACGTAAAACATAGGGGCTTTTGCCTTTCCAGTTGAGGAGTCAGGTGTTAGGAAAAGCAATTCTTGTTGCCAATAGCAGTAACATAAAGATTCTGATTCAGATTTGTTTTGGCCACAAGGTTGTTCCACTTTCTTTAGCAGTTCTGGACCCATTTTCAAGGACATGTTACAAGTAGACTATTAATAACATGTAGTCCGTAGCATAGAACATTAACACTTTGGGAGATGAGAAGTGTGTTTAGAAGAAAGGCTGACCCATTGTAGCGCCACCATGTTACCCTTTATGATCCGTGTGCTGCAATACTGAGCTCATTCTGTATGAGGAAAGAGAGTCAGGAGAAAATGCTTCACAGTGAGCAGATAACCTGAATTCACAGCAGCCAAAACCTACAAGAACTTCCTTAAAGGCACAGAACACAAAAAGGCTGTGGGGCAGTGAACCATACCAGGAAGGACTTGTAAGTTTGAGCAGGGTTGGAAGCCTCAGAACCTAAAAGAGATGGCAGAAATGTTACTTACTTCTGACCAGGCTCCTGTCAGGTGGCCATGCTCCCCATGGAGATGATTGTGACTATAGTCACAAAGGGGCAGCACCCTCAAGTCCTTCCACATGCAGATGAGGCATTCCTAACCTCTCAGACTAAGCCAATGGAAAGCATCTGCTATCAGACTTTAATCCACCCCAAAAATCTATATAAGATCCTATCCAGAAGGCCTAAACATGTGTGAGAATTATTCCATCTCCTGAGAGCATTTGTTGTATAAGAGCTGTAACCCTTCATGGGGAAGAGAACACTCTCCTGAAGCTTTTGCTGCTATAAGCTCCTATGCACCTTGCATGATAGTTGAGTTTCCCCCACCCACCTCCCAGCTTGGCTGTGCACAGTGCAGGTCTTGGAGCAGTAGTGGCACCAGAGCAGAAGAGGCTGTTACACTTCTCCCTCCCTGCTCAAACCATCTCCTCTTCTCTTGAACACTCCCTCTGGATCGTAGATCTCTGCTGATATCATTTGTCCCGTACACAGACCATCAACTGGTGACCGTGTGGGGCAAGAACAGTGAATGCACTTTAACTGATATCATGGGAAGGTGACCCCAACCCTCCAACTCTAGAGACAAGCTATCTGTACTGTCCTGCTGTGTTCTCAGTCAGTGTCATCAAATGGATTTGGCTAAGTTGAAGGGGCAACTCAAGCTTTCTGGCCAGAGTTTCTCTCTGGCTTTGGCTGAAGCTCCCTCTAGTCTCTGTCTAAATCCCAACAGCCTTCAATGTGCATTGGCAAAGTTTCTCTATCTAACTTCTCCTTAAAACAAAAACAAAAAAAAATGTGGTAACACAGCAGCCATAGGGAGGCTGCCAATTCTTAAATCTGTGGGAAGGCTAAGTGTTTTGGACCTCTGTGGAATCCCTCAAGGCCAATAGGCCAAGGGAATGTTCCCATTGGACAAAACGTTTCTCCTCTTTACTCTCATGGGCAACTCATCATTGCATTAAAAAAAAAAAAAAATCCCTCCAGGTCAGGGAGATATTTGACCTATTAAAATTCCATGGAATAAAAATAGCCAAAATATAAGCCTCTTTGTTTTGGTGGGGACTCCTTAAGATAGTGCCATGTGTGGCCAATGATAATATTTATAGACCTGACTCATGGACTCAAGTAGCTTCTCTCATTAGAAGCAGAGACATCCAAGAAAAACAAACAAACAAATAAAAAACCCCAAACAAACAAACAAACAAACAAAAAACACCCTTCCTGTTATGTTTTGTCGATCTTAGCTCCAGTTCAGTGATTCATAGGGCCATCTAAGATAGGACAGGCTGATAACAACACAGTCCATGAGCCCCTTCAGTCAGATGAGCCCAAAGATCAAAGTCCTAAATATCACCATATTTCAGATCTCATAGCCCTTACTAAACTTATAAGAGAAATAAAATCCATCTACCCATCCCTTCCTTCTTATCCCTCAGAGAAAACACTAAGTAAAGCATCTGCTTCTCCCATTCATCCTTCCCTCACCCAAGGATAGGTCTCTATTAGAAAAACAAATGAGCTTCCAATGGCCTCTCCCCCTATACCACCTTCATCCACCCAACCCGGAAAAGATATATCTCCTCCCACTCCCTGAGCCACAAAAGCCAAAGACCTACAAAACACTTACACAAAACCCTGCCTAACTCCATAGTCCCCTACCCCAAACCATCTACCATGCAACAACTTTGTAATTTTCATTAATCCTTTACAAAACCAAACACCACCTTCCATGCTTCTCAGGACTCCAATACATGACTAGCATCCCAAAGCACTTGAGCATTCCTCGTTAATGTTAACTGAGATCGAACTAAACCATTCCAGTGGTACCCATTCTAAGCATGAAACTTAACTCAAGCAGGCAGTGAAAGAAGATGGCATCCATGAACCCTGTACAATAATCTCTCTTACAGAGCCATATTGACAACCTAAACATGCCTTATGATTGGAGAGATATTTGCCACTCCTTCCTGCTCTGCCAGATGATTTTGGAATGGGAGGCCCTATTTAAAGATAAATGTAGTTAACAAGTTAGGCAAAATTGGGGCCAAGGTGGCCTCATCCCTTCTTTCTTCTCTCTCTCTCTCTCTCTCTCTCTCTCTCTCTCTCTCTCTCTCT
>JADRCH010000645.1:297628-326167 GCA_019843965.1 Rhynchomys soricoides | reverse complement strand
TCTCTCTCTCTCTCTCTCTCTCTCTCTCTCTCTCTCTCTCTCTCTTTCTCTCTCTCTCTCACCAGTAGAACCCCTATCTGATTTTATTCTCAGAACTATAATGAGCCTAGAAAGAAAAACCACCAACTCCACAGCCAGGGATCTTCTTAAAAACCATTGTAGGGAAGGTATGACTTCTGAACCCAGACCAGCCTTCCAGGGTTCCTAGGAGGAGCACCATGATAGGTGGATTGTGGCAACCGAAGATTTAGGAACCACATCACAATGGATTACATCTGTAGCTCAGGCATTTGTGGCAGCAGTAAAAACAAAAGTAATCTGCTTTAGATGTGGAGAGACAGGGCATTGGAGAAATGAATGTCCACAAAACTCCTGTTCTATAACAGAGCCTAATCCCCCTAAGACATTTTTCTCTCAATTCAGCGAAGGTTTCTAATAGAAAAGATATTGTACCTCCCTTTATCATAAGAATGGTAAGTCACTGGAGCCTTTAAACTTAAGAGAGAGCAGCCCTCAGCCCCAACATTAAGAGGGACAGCTACTCCTTATAGGTTTCCAGCATTTTAGAAGGCTTCCATCCAAAATTAACCATTAAAATAGACAACAAGCCATTCAAGTGCTTTACTGATACTGGAGAAGATAAGACAATTTTAAGACAACAAGAGATTCCACATGACTGGCAACTGATACCTGGTCCCAACTCCTAGGCATAGGGGTTATTTCTCATGCATTTATCACCAAACAGGTCTATAGGTGGGAGGACCCCAATGGAGCTGCCAGTCTCATACGCCCACTGGTAGCTCAAGTAGCCACTAATCTTCTAGGGGGAGATATCTTACAACTCCTAAAGGTAGTGCTTACCACCCAATGATAAAGAGACCATATCAAGACAGAGGACGTTACCTACAAAGAAAGTTATACCCACGGAGATCCTAAATACCCTCCTCTAATTCACCCCCAACTTTAGGGGACACTGTGAGATTTGATACTCACTGCTTTGATTGGCTCTGCAATGATGCCATCTGCATCCCACAGTGGCCTCTATCAAGGGAGAAGCTTAAAGTCCTCACACAGCTGGTAGAAGAACTTCTACTACAACACACCTACTCTTCCTGCAGTTCATGGAACACTCTTGTGTTTGCTATAAAAAAGAGCTCATGCAGATGGAGACTACTAAAAGGTTTAAGGGCAATTAACAAAACCATGAGAGTTGGTGGCTCTCCTCAAAGGGGATTGCCCCATATCTGAGACATCCTGCCAATGTCCCCCTATTAGCAATAGACATAAAAGACTGCTTTTTTTCCATGTCTCTCCAACCTGAGGCTCTGAATGCTTTGCATTCTCAGTACTCCCCATTAACAACTCTGGTGAAGCCTCATGGTATGAATAGACTGTCTTCCCACAGGTAATAGCTAATAGTCAAACTGTTTGTCACGAGACTATGACCACTAAGTTAAAACTTTATTTAGATAAAGAACTCAATATATACCACTATGTGGATGATATATTAATATGGGGACACTCTTTCTCCTTCTCCTCCCAACTTAAAGACCAGCTAATACCTTCTATATCTGCCCTAGGATTCAAAATATACCCTCAGAAAACTCAACTTATTCTGCCCATTGTGATTTAGGACTATATGCTATCTATCTAGCTCTAAAAAAAAAAATTAAGGGCCCCGTTAACCTCTTTTCAGGGAATGGTTATGTTGTCAATTTGCTCTCCTGGCTGTCAAGATCCTACTTTCTCCTCCTACAGGAAAGAGCCTCCCCCATCTACATCCAGCATGTCAGATCTCACAGTCCACTGCCAGGTCTGATATCTGAGGGAAATGACTCCCTGACCAAGCCACCTCTATAAGAAAATGCATAGCCTTCACTGAGCAAGCAGACCGATTCCATTCATGGACACACACAAATATAAAGGAGCTTCATGCCCACTTCCCCCACATCCGCTTGCTCAACTCCAAAAAATAATAAAAACATGTTCCTCTTTTGCATCCTTTATTACCACCCCAGCTTTACAAATGATGAGCATCAATCACAGACGCCTCAAATCCAATGCCTTATAGCAAATTGATATCACTCATATTTCCTAGTTTGGTAGAGAGAAATATGTTTTGTTATCATAGATACATAGTTGCATTTTATCTTGGCTATAGCCCAAACAAATAAAACCTCAAAAAGGTTAATTCACCATATGCTCTCTACTTTTACCATCATGTGTATTCCTCAACAGACAAAAAATGATAATGGCCCTGCTTTTACTAGCTCTTAGTTCAAAACCTTCAGCACAAAGTGCCCACCAATCAGGAATTCTCAACAACACTCAAGGCTAAGGAATAATACAAAGAACACATCAAACTCTAAAAGCTCAACTTCCAAAACAAAAGACAACCACTTACCCTCTTAATGTACAATTAATGATGGCTCTGACAATACTAAACATATTTAACATCTACAAAACCTCCAAATACCCCCCTATCTCTGTCCATTGGCACATACCAAAATTACCTTTCCATCATAGTATGATGGTGTGATCCTTTGCGTGGAATTTGGAAGGGACCATACCCTGTCCTTATAATTGGGGGAAGGGGGGTTGTTTGTGGTTTTCCACAGGATCAACCTAAGCCTCTCTGGGTTCCTGCCAGAAATGTCTGACACCATCCCACCACCCAAGAAGGTTGCCCACCTCTTGCTGACAGATCAAAGATGGAGGGGGAGAAGGAGACAAGGAAGTACCACACCCAGAGGGACAGCAAGATCTCCTGGAAAGACTTCCTGGTGACTGCTGCCCAGGCTATGTGCCCTCTACAAGCACCCCTCACCTCTATTGTCTTGACTGTTTGTGTCATTCTTCATATTATCTCTGTTACTGCCCATCTCTCCCTAGCCTTCCCAACACTGGAGATTCTTCAGTAGGGAAACCTACAATGGAGAGAACAAAGTCATAGGAACCCAGGATTGCCAACTTGAAGGATGTCAGACCAGGATTGAGATACTCCTACACTCAGATTCCATCTCTACTATCCCTAGCCTTTTCTTCTGCTTTCCTTACTGAAACACAGGTGAATGTCTCTAGTATGTCTCCACATATGTAGATTGCAGATATAGGAGCTGCAGAATGGAATCCACCAGCCATGGTGGCACCATGATGCCATTCTTAAAATTTATTTTCAGCATTCCATCAGGGACTCATGGTATGAACATTGGCAAACTGGAGTCATGGGTAAACTTTACCCTAATGGCTATGCCAAATACCCTATTAGTTGACCTACATGTTGTCTGTGTCATTGTTCCCACCTCCAAATCAGTCTTTACTGATATTAATATTACTCAACAGGAAAACTTAATCTCAGAGGGAACTCAAGCTACCCTTCTCTGGCTACAGTACATCCAATATGCAGCTGACCTCCTTCCCTTAACCACCCATCCCAACTCCTCCTAACTTTTTCTGCACTTCTCTCTCCTGACCATTATCAGCAACGGTTACCATTAACATTTCCCTCATGAACTCCATGGACCCTTACCCACAAGGAAAGCACAAGACATTCTTCTTTTCAACTACCCTCATCCCTTTGCCATGTAGGACCCTCCTTGAAACCCCATCTTACATGTGCCTGTGATATCACAATTGCCAAATCAGCCTGTGTTAAACTCCTGCTCTCCACTGGTGCCAAGGCACTACAAGCACCTGTATTAACCTCTCTTATGGTTTGCATATGCTCAGCCCAGGGACTAGCACTATTAGAAGATATGGCCCTGTTGGAGTAGGTATGTCACTGTGGGTGTGGGCTTTAAGACCTTAGCTGCCTGAAAACCAGTATTAGCAGAAATGATGAAGAACTCTCAATTCCTCCTCACCATGCTTTCCAGGATGCTGTCACCATGGTGATAATGGTCTAAACCTCTGAACCTGTAAGCCAGTCCCAATTAAATGTTATCCTTTATAAGACTTACCTTGATAATGGTGTCTGTTCACAGCAGTAAAACACTAAGAGAACCTCTTCTTTCCAAGGCTTTGCCCGCCCCATGAAAATTGTTTCTCGGGTTTATCTCCATGAACCTGAAAAACTTGCCTTGTAGATAGGAGGAAACCAAAAGAAGAGAGAAATCTTATTTGCCCTGCTGATTGGACTGGGCCTTGCTGTCTCACTGGGTGTGACAGGAACTGCTGGAGCAGCCCATGTCCAAATATAACATCTGGCTAGTGAGTTCAGGACAAGCATAACCAGACAATGACCTCCACTGAAGACAGCCCTGAGTCCCTACAATGCCAGATAACCTCCTTGGCAGGAATTGTTCTCCAAAGCTGGAGGACCCTGGACTTACTGACTGCTGAACATGGAGGGACTTATGTTTTGCTTGGGGAGGAATCTTGCTTCTATAACAATGAATCTAGGCTGGTAGAACAAGATGTTGAGATGTTCTAAGAGCTCTGGGGGATCCTCCAAGCATGTTATGCTCCCAACCTCCCTACCCCTTGGTACTCTAACTGCTTGATAGCTTGGCTTCTTCCCCTCCTTGGCCCTGTCCTAGACATTGGAGCCTTGCTTTTTTGGCACCCTGCCTAATCCAATTTCTAAAGCAGCAGATGAATAGCATTGCAAAGATTCCTAATAATCAGGACTTAGTTATATCAAATTATTCTGCAACAGAGGAGAAAGTTATTTTGATGACAACTCTCCTTATACAAAGAAAGGAAGGAGTTGTGGAGTAGTGGGCCATGCTAGAAAACCTGGTTATGTTGAGATTAGTTGGAAGCCCCAGAACCCAAAAAGGATGGTACAAGCTTCACCTACTTCTGAACAGCCCCCAGCCACATGACCACAGCTCCCTATAGAGAGGATCATGACCATCAATCACATAAGGGCAGTATCCCCAAGCCCCTCTACATGCATATGAGGTATCTCTAACATCTCAGACCAAGCCAATAAAAAGCATCTGCTGTCAGACTGCAACCTACCTCAAAAATTTATATAAGACCTGTCCAAAAGGAATAAACATGTGTGAGAATTACTTCATCACCTGAGAGCATTTGTCATATAAGAGCTGTAACACTTCGTGGGGAAGAAAACACTCTTCTGAAGCTTTCACTGCTAGAAGCTCCTCTGTACCTTGCTTGCTAGCTATGGAACACCTCCCACATTGGCTAATTTCTGTGAAGTGTAGAACCTTGGAACCAGAGCAGTGGTGGCAGTTGCCCCTCCCTGTTCATGCCCTCTTCTCTTCATTTGAATACTCCTGCCAGGAGAGAGATCTCTGCTAATAGCATGCAGTACACAGACTGTCAAAAGGCCTTGGAGTTTCAATGAAAATCAATTGTGGAGGACCAATTAATTAAACACAAAATATTTCAAGATGATAATACACATTTGTTTTCTACTTACATTTTAATATAAATGTAACATATTGGCTTTATTCTTGGCCTTTTGATTCAACTCATGATTCTCCTACTTGTATCATCTACTTCTTGAGTATTTCTAGAAGTTTAGGCTTATGCCACCAAAGGATACACTGTTATTTTTGAAATATATGAGTCACCACTGCTACCTAACCCCTTGGTTAGGCATCTGGTTAAGCACATGATGTATATGCAAGAGTTTTGGATTTATTCTGTACTGAGTAGGGTGGTAGTGTGAGCAGCTGGACACAGATCTTCAAAGCTACCGTACTTTTGATTTTGCTGATGTGAAATTATTTATTGTACTTTCCTTGGCGTACTTAACCTCCATAGATTGAAGTTTTCCTTCTATTATCTTCTGTAGGGCTGGATTTATAGGTAGATATTCTTTAAATTTGGTTCTGTCATAGTGAACATCTATGATGATTGAAAGTTTTGCTAGGTATATTAGTCTGGACTGGCATCTGTGGTCTCTTATAGACTGCAAAACATCTGCCTAGGTCCTTCTGACTTTTAGAGTCTCTGTTGAGAAATTGGGTGTAATTCTATTTGGTCTGCTTTTATTTGTTACTTGCCCTTTTTCCCTTGCACCTTTTAATATTCTTTCTTCATTTTGTACATTTTGTGTTTTAATCATTATGTGGTGGGAGGATTTTTTTCTTTGTCCATTCTATTTGGTGTTCTTTTGTTTATGTAAATATTCTTCTCTGATATATTTGTTGAAAATATTTTCTGGGCCTTTGAGCTAGGAATCTTCGTCTTCTATTCATATTATTCTTAAGTTTGATCTTTTCCTGGTGTCCCAAATTTTCTAGATGTTTTGTGTCAGAAACTTTTTAGTTTGAACATTTTCTTTGTATCAGTTTCTTTTATCATATCTTCTATACCTGAGATTCTGTCTTCTATTTCTTATATTCTTTGGGTGATGCTTCTGTCTGTAGTTTTTCTTCTCTTTCCTGGGTATTTCATTTCCAGGATTCCATCAGTTTGTATTTTTTTTTTTTTACTGCTTCTGTTTCCATTTTCAGGTCTTGAACTGTTACTCACCTCTTTGACCTGCTTGTATTTGTGTGTGTGTGTGTGTGTGTGTTTCTCAATAAGATTTATTTATTTTCCCTTTAATCTATCATTTTAAGATTGGATTTATGGCAATTTTCTTGTTCTTCAGCTATGCTAGGGTATCCCAGTCTTGCTATAGTATGATAGCTGGATACTAGTGGTGTCATATTGCCCTGGATCTTGTGATTGTGTTCTTATACTGGCTTTTAGCCATCTGAGTTTTGCAAATATTATAGGTTTAGAGGCTGATTTCTAAGTTTATCTTTGTTGGATGTGTGGTTTTGGATGTCCTCTTCCCTCCTTGGTTTCTGTTTCTTCTCTGTCTTTTGGCCTGTGTGGCCTGGAATTCTAATCACTCGTGAAACTTCAGGATCAGCAGACTGTCTTCCCTGGGGGTTTGTGGCTTGCATGGCCTCTGGCATTTGAGGTGCTAACCTTATCTCTGGGGTCACTAAAACCAATGTGGCCTGAGGTCCTTGATGCCAGAATGGCCTCTGAGAAAGCAGGCAGAGTTGTGGGCTAAGAAGTGGAAAGCAGGGATAGGGTGAACTTATAGCTATTGGGTGTGATTTAGGGGGCCTTATCAGGCAGAGGGTTGGGAGTAGGGGGCCTTTTCTGGGTTCCCTTGATGCTGGCAGGCCTCTGGGTTTGCATCCAGAGTTGTGAGTCTGAAAATTGAGCAGGAGGCAGGGTGCAGTTTTCCTAATTTATTGGTTAAATGATGTGCTGGCTACTTTTTTGTTTACTTGACACAAATTAGGGTCATATGGGAGGAGGAAATTTCACTTAAGACTATACCTATAAGCAAGTCTGTGGAAAGTTTTCTTGATTCACTAATGTAGAAGGTCCCAACCTAGCAGGTGGTCTTGGAATGTATGAAAATGTAAACTGAGCAAGCTTGAGAGAAATCCAGTAAATTCATTCCTTATGGGCTCTGATTTAGTTCCTGATTCCACATTTCTGCTTGAGTTCTTACCCTGACTTACCTTCATATGGACTATGATTAAGATAAGTCAAACAAATCTCTCCCTCCCAAGTTTATTTTGGTCATAGTGCTTATCACAGCAATAGAAAGCAAACAAAGACAGCCTGTTTTATTAAGCAGAAGCCTGTGCAGTTCAATTATGGCTACCTGCAAAGGAGAGAGGTAGCAAATCCAACAGGATGGATGCCTCCACAGGTCCAACCTGATACTAAAGACCAGGAATCTTTAGAGATTTACTTATTTTGAGTTTACATTAAAAGGCTGACAAAGCTGGACTATGAAGTTCAGAGAGAATGGCCACAGTAATAGACATACTTGCTAATGGAGGAAAGGAGCTTATACACCATACTCTTGACTTCCCCTTTTCAATCAGGGTCCCCAGCCTACTGAGTGTTGTCTTGAGAATTATTTCTTCCCTAAGTGACTGTCCTGTATGCTAGTCCTGTCTGGAAATGTCCACATTGACACACCTAGAGGTGTGCTTTGATAGTCTTTGACATGTTTCAGTCCAGTCAAGCTAATTGTGAAGTCCCATACTCACATCCCCAAATCTACTTCTACCTCATCCTTGGGGTTCTTCAAATCAATCTCTCTTTGTTCTGTCATTTACATCATCTGGAAATATTCTTGCTTAGTTTAGGTGACAGCCAGAGGCCCATATGGCCCTGGTTTATTTTTAGAGTCTGACTAATGGAATCTTTCTCTGAGAGGTATGTATTTCCAAAGATCACCTTCACTGAGGGAAAAGGTATAGGAAGGGCTCTCTGAGAAGATTCTGATTGAGAAGGTACGACATGGACTTTTGAGGCAATATCATCCCCATCTGTAAAAGACTTCTAGGAAATAAAATGCACAGGATTGCTCATTTGTAGCTGATCCACAGATACGTGGACATTCATTCCTCTCCAACATCATCTAGGAACAAAAATGATATGAATTATTTTGTTATATTCTCAGAAAATGTAGAAATAAACTCATTGCAGAAAATATCCTGACTTCAAACAGCTGGGAAGATATTTTAGTTGCTTTATGAGCTAAATGTCATGATGCCTGTGGTGATAACAAATGGCCTGGCAGGCAGGTCTGCCCTCAATCAGGATTTCATTCTTTCTTCATGAGACAGCCCTGGAAGTCACCTACCCAAGGGCACAAGTATGTTCTGCAAAGTGGCTGCTATTGATTGAACTCTTAGCCAAAGAATAAAGCCAAGTGCATTACTATTACCACTATTACTACTTGGGCAAGTATTTCCTTAGTTACACCCTAAGGAAACTATTCTCCCTGCAGTAACACTGAGAGTTGCTGGCCCTGATAGTTGCTAATGTACATTCAGTTAGATGTTAATTGTTCTGCATGCTAGGACATCCTCTTTCTCTGAATAGGTAATAGCATACCTTGATTTCAATTTTCTTTTGTGTCTTCAGCAAAGAAATGAATACTAGTTTTTAGATAAGGTTAGCTTAACTGTTGCAGCAGCCTTCTAATTTTATCTGAGGCAAGAAAAGGCTGATGAACAGAGCACAGACTGTAAATGCTTTTACTTCTGACTTATTTTTGTTCAGATATACTGTAAGTTACAGAAGAGTTGAAGATCTTTACAGTTATAGGTAGAACATAGACTGGAATATCTGATTTTTGTCTGGGAACATTCTGGAAGGTCTTAAGTAGGTGAAGGTCATAGAAAAGAAGCTAGTGCCTTCCAAGGAATAGAAAACAACTCAGAGGTGGAAGAAAGATTTGGGGTCAGATCAACCCCAAATTACAGGTTGATGCTGTTGTTTACTAAGTAAACTTTCCAAGGCATGTATTTCTCAGACTATAGCTACCTCCCCTACCAAATATGTACCTATATTTACTTGTCATGACAGATTTCCATAATCTTTACATACAAGAGGTAATATAACTACAACCTAACTATTCATACTGAGGGCAGGTAGCAGTATTTGTCACTACTAAAACAAAGGTCACCGCAAAGTAGAAATAGCCAATGCAAAGGTTTTATTTCTCAAGTTTTGAATGGCTATAGATGTCTAATTTTAGTTAATTATTAGCAGATATGGCTGAGGGACATCAAATCAGCAAGTAAAGACACTTACTACAAAGCCTAACAACTTGAGTTCGAGACCCAGAAGTCACATAATAAAAGAGACAATCAACTTGCATAAGTTGTCTTCTGACCTCCACACATATGCAGTTGTATCACAATCAACCAATCAGATAGTCATGAATTAATAAGTATTGAAGAATAAAAGATGTGACTAATGAGATGTAGGAAGAAACCTTGGTGCAGACAACCACAGAGTTTAAACTGGTGAGTGAGCCTGGAAAAGACAAAACTGCAAATCTTACTAAGCACAACTTCTGAAACCAGGAACCATAGAACATCATGTATTTTAACATCTTTACTTTGAACAAAAACAAATTATCTGTTCAGTGGACTGTAATAGTGTTTATTTGCTAAACAGACCCAGTAGGACTGGCACTTGAAAACATGTTATCCAGAGTTAGTTATTCTGAAAGAGTCCTTCTCTATTTAAAGCCATAAGACTATCTCTTAAAATATTTGATAATTTAGGTTTGTGTTAATTTCTCTCAATTAGGTCTAATTGGTGTTTCTTCACTGTGCCGTATGCAAGGTTTGCTCAGCCTGGCATAGTGATAAATAGCCTTGGCTAAGTATTTTGTCTCAATGCAATTTGTAAAGGGAGAAAAAAAACACCTCACCAAGTAACCTTTCAATAAATTAAGGTTCTATAATCAGAATAACAACATAACAACTATGAAACATGGACATTTCAACACAGGCATGGCTAATAGCATTGTTTGTTTTTAGCAGATATTATCAATGTGGTTTTAATATAAAATACATATTTAGTAATAAGCCATTTACTGTAAGACATACATATGTCTATCATATGTTGTCATTTATATTCATTCATGAGAACACTATGAAGGTTGGGATGAGGATGAGGGAATGACTGAATGGTATAGAAATTAATGAAACACTCTTAGTGGGCTTTAGAATACAATGGAAACATTTAGGTGCTTCAAGTAGATCTTGAGTTATGCTTTAAGAGGGTCGTCAGTCAGATGCTGAAGAAATATGGAGAGGCTGGTGTTAGCGTTTGTCTTAGTTTGTGTTTTATTGCTGTGAACAGAAACCATGACCAAGACAACTCTTATAAGGGACTGAAGAAGGATCTGAGAATTCTACATCTTAATCTGAAGGAAGTCAGGAGAAGACTGACTGGCATGTAGGAGGAGGGTCTCAAAGCCCACACTGTCTTAGTCAGGGTTTCTATTCCTGCACAAACATTATGATCAAAAATCAAGTTGAGGAGGAAAGGGTTCATTCAGCTTACACTTCCACACTGCTGTTCATCACCAGAGGAAGTCAGGACTGGAACTCAAGCAGGTCAGGAAGCAGGGGCTGATGCAGAGGCCATTGAGGGATGTGTTTTTTTTTTTTACTGGCTTACATGTTTCTCCTGGCTTGCTCAGCTGGCTTTCTTATAGAGCCCAAGACTGCCAGTCTACAGATGGTACCACCCACAAGGGGACCTCCCCCATTGATCACTAATTGAGAAAATGCCTTACAGCTGGATCTCATGGAGGCATTTTCTCACCTGAAACTCCTTTCTCTGTGATAATTCCAGCTGTATCAAGTTGACACAAAACCAGCCCTCTGTCAATTTGACACATAAATGCATCACTATTAAGCCTCAGCCCTTACTTTCTTATTCATCCCCAAGATCTAAATAACTTTAAAAGTCCCTCAATCTTTGCAAATTCTTACATATTAAAATTTCAATCTCTTTAAAGATATCCAATATCTTATAATTCAAAGTCTTTTTTACCATCAAAAAGTCTCTTAACTGTGGGCTCCACTAAAATACCTTCTTCCTTCAGGAGGGAAAATATATCAGGGCACAGTCACAGTCAAAAGCAAAATCAAACTCCAACGGTCCAATGTCTGGGATCCACTCATGATCTTCTGGACTCCTCCAAGGGCTTGAGTCACTTCTCCAGCTCTGCTCTTTGTAGGATACACCTTGTCTTCTAGGCTCCAGATGCCTGTACTCTACTGCTGCTGCTGTTCTTGGTGGTCATCTCATGATACTGGTATCTCCAAAACACTACTGTCTTCTGCTGAAACTAGGCTTTAACAATAGCCTCTCATAGTCTCTCTTCATGGTGCCAAGCCTCATCTTCTTTGCATGACCCCTTCTGTCCTGGGCTGTCAATAGCAACTGAGGCTGCACCTTCACCAATGGCCTTCCATGGCCTCTCACAGTGCCCAGCTCTCAGCTGCTCTTCATGACTCTTTCATGCCTTCAAAACCAGTACCACCTGGGTGACTCTTACACATTACCAAGTCCAGTCATAGAACAAGGTAGAACCCTGGCTATCTCTGGAATGCAGCCTCTGTGCTCTTAGAAAACACTTCTCAGAAGATTCCACCTCAATGATGCTGGTCTCTTCTCAATCACTGCCAATTTCTCAGCTCCAGCCAACCAACATCAATAGTCCCAGCAATGCAAAGTCCTTGCTTTAGTAGTTTTGGCATCCTGACAATCACAGCTGACTCTTCAGCCCCAACCAACCAAAACCACAAAATCTTCACAATCAAACTAGCAATACCCCTCATGAGAGTCTTTAATCTTCCCTCTGAATTTCCATAATCCAGGCCTTTATCTTCTGCACTGTTCTCAACATTATCTTCCAAGCTCCTACACAACATCCCATGAAGCTCTTAACACCGAATGGATCTTCCAGAGCAAAGTTCCAAAGTCCTTCCACAGTCCTCCCCTAAACATGGTCAGTTTGTCACAGGAATACCTCACTACACTGGTACCAATTTGTCTTAGTCAGGGTTTCTATTCCTGCACAAATAAGGTCAGTCTACAAAGAAAGTTCCAAGATAGCCAAACTTAGGCAGTGAAGGAGCTGGAAAACAGAAATATGGCTATGCTGTGATAGAAAAATGGGGACTATATTTAAGCTCTAGCAAGCACCAGAACTCAGCAACTTTGGTCATGTGGCTTTGGCTTTAGAATCAAGAATAGGAGGGACTACTAGGACAATTGGTGCTGGTTAGCCAGAGCTAAGAAATTAGTGGTGATTAAGAAGAGACCAGCATCACTGAGGGGAAATCTTCTGAGAAGTGTTTATGAGAGCACAAAAAAAGCTGTGCTCCTGACATATCCAAGGTTGTATCTTCTGCTACAGTGCTTGTTACTGTGTAAGACTTGGTAATGCATACTTACACTTGGCATTGGATAAGAATCAGCCAGATGGTATTGGTTTTGAAGGCATGAAGGAGTCATAGAGAATAGCTGAGGCATGGCAATGTGAGAGGCCATGGAATGCCATTGGCAAAGGTGCAGCCTCAATTGCCGTGCATGGGCCAAGACTAAATGGGTCATGCAAAGACGCTGAGGATTGGCATCAAAAAGGAAGCCTTTGAGAGCCTATTAGTTAAGCCTCTGAATGCCTCTCTCTCCTAAGTTTTGGAATTAAAGGTGTGTACTACCATGCCTGGATTTAAACTTTGCTTTACATAGAATTTGTTCTGTCTGAGGCTGGTCTTGAACTCATCGATATGCTTGCCATTGTCTCCTGGGATTAAAGGTGTGACCACATCACCATTTCTAGGCCTAAGCTTTTTATGGCCACTATTCCTTAAGATCCAGATCAAAACCTTGTGTCTTCCAGCCTCAATATCTAAATCACAAACATGCCCTCCATTTATGGATTATAGCTCATTCCAGATTAAAGTCAGAATAAAAACTATAATTAGGTAATAACACCTAACATGACATAACTATTTCTTGTTCAACTGTCAATACAGTTATCTTAGCTGGGTGGCATCTTCCTGTGAGATCACCACTCCCTTAATCTGCTTATATCCTTAAACACATGATTCTACTTGATTTCACTTTCTGGTGCCTCTTTATTACTTGAACTATACATTTTGTATTTTTCCTCTTTCAGCTTTATATGCTTGCTCAAAATGCTCATCATAAGACAACTAAAAGGCAAAGTCTATGCTTTTCTGACACTTTTATTTGCAATGCAATGAATTGAAACCTCTTTTCTTCAACCTCAGGTAGACTCTTTAGACAAAGGCAAAAAAGCAGCCACATACTTGACCAAAATATCACAACAGTCTCTAGGCCATACACTGAAATTCTCCACTGAAACATCTTGGGTCAGGTTTCTATAGTTTAACTAACCACCATCACAAATGTCTCCCCACTAGGGTAGTTGATTAAGCTCCAGGTTAAAAAGCATTTCACTGACCCTACCAGTCAGTGCATTGTGCTTGGGCAGATCAGCAGCTTGTCTGCTTCTCTGAAGACACCACAGTCTGAAGGCCTCCCAAGAGTTCTATTGCACACAGGACAACTGGTAAGGGACCCTCCCAAACAGCCAAAGCTGCTGGGAATCCTGAGAAGCCAGTGAACTCAGGACTTATCACCCCTTTCATTCCCCAAGCTCCTGAGCCCTGAATCCCACTCCCTTTCTGGATGATGCCTTCTGCTAAGGCAAATCACCAACTTGACTGCTCCTCTGAAGGTACCACAGTCTGAAGACCTCCCAGGAGTTCTGCTAAATGCAGTGGAATTGACCCAACAGTATGAAATCCTTACTGGACTTCTGCTGCACACAGGTCAACAGAAACCACAGTATGAAGGTGTTTTAGTCAGGGTTTCTATTCCTGCACAAACATCATGACCAAGAATAAAGTTGGGGAGGAAAAGGTTTATTCAGCATACACTTCCACACCTCTGTTCATCACCAGAGAAAATGAACACTGGATCTCAAGCAGGTCAGGAAGCAGAAGCTGATGCAGAGGCCATGGAGGGATGTTTCTTACTGGCTTGCTTCTCCTGGTTTCCTCAGCTTGCTCTCTTATAGAATCCAAGACTATCAGCCCACAGATGGTACCACCCACAAGGGGACCTCACTCCTTGATCACTGAGAAAATGTCTTACACCTGGATCTCATGGAGGCATTTTCTCAACTGAAACTCCTTTCTCTGTGATAACTCCAGCTTGTATCAAGTTGACACAAAACCAGCCAGTACAGAAGGCCTCCCAGGAGAACAGCTACATATAAGGAAACAGCTTGACTGCTCCTCTGAAGACTCCTCACAGTCTGAAGACCTCCCAGAAGAACCACTGCAGCCAGGGCAATAGGTCACTGGTGCACACGCCCTCTGAAGACCCTATAGTCTGAAAGCCACACAGGAAACCTGCTACAGCCAGGGCCACAGGTCTAGCAGGAGACGTGTAGCAACCCAGAACACAAGAGACAGGCTCCTCACAGATACACCCAGACCAGCGAATGCCAGGGATAACCAGATGGTGAGAGGAATGCACAAGACCATAAACAATAGAAGCCAATATACATCAGAACCCAGTCCTCCCACCCTCCCCCAGTAATACCTGGATACACCAACACACCAGAAAATCAAGAAGCTGACATAAAATTCTATTTCATGAAGAGTCCTTTAATGAGGATATAAATAAGTCACTGAAAGAAATACAGGAAAACATGGATAAACAAGTAGGAGCCCTTTTTAAAAAGAGGAACCAAATAAATCCCTTAAAGAAATACAGGAAAACACAATCAAACAGGTGAAGGAATTGAACAAAGCAGTCCAAGTATTAAAAGTGAAAGTAGAAACAATAAAGAAAACACAAATGGAGACAACCCAGGAAATGGAAAACCTAGAAAAAAGGTCAGGACTTACAGATGTAAGCATCACCAACAGAATACAAGAAATAGAAGAAAGAATCTCAGGTATAGAAGATACCTTAGAAGACATTGACATAATTGTCAAAGAAAATTCAAAACATGAAAAACTCTTAAACCAAAACATCCAAGAAACCACTACACAATGAAAAGACCAAATCTAAGAAAAATAGGAATAGAGGAGAGCAAAGATTCCCAGGCCAAAGAACCTGAATTCATCTTCAACAATATTATAGAAGAAAACTTCCCCAACCTAAAGAAAGAGATGGTCATATATGTATAAGAAGTCTATAGAACACCAAATAGGTTGGAACAGAAAGGAAAATCCTCTTGTCACATAATAACCAAATCACTAAATGCACAGAACAAAGAAAGACTATTAAAGGCCACAAGTATAACACATAAACATATAAAGGTAGACTTATTAGAATTACACCAGACTTCTCAACAGAGTAACTAAAAGTGAGAAGAGCCTGGACAGAGGTCATACAGACCCTAAAAGAACATAAATGCCAGCCCAGGCTACTATACCCAGCAAAACTCTCAATCAACATAGATGGAGAAACAAAAGTATTCCAGGACAAACACAAATTCAGACAGTATCTATCTACCAACCCAAACCTACAGAGGATTCTAGAAGGAAAACTACAACACAAGGAGGGTATCTACACCAAAGGAAAGACAAGGTAATAATCATCTCACAACAAAGCCAAAAGGAGAGAATCACATACAACAATAAACATAATAGGAACTAACAATCATCTGTCTCTAATATTTCTCAATATCAACAAACTCAATTCCCCATAAAAAGACATAAACTAACAGGATATGTAAACAGGATCCATCATTTTGCTGCATACAAGAAACATACCTCAATAACAAACCTCAGAGCAAAAAGATGGAAAAAAGGTTTCAAATCAAATGGTCCCAAGAACCAAGCTAGGGTTGCCATCCTAATATCCAATAATATAGACTTTCAACCAAAAGTTATCAAGTGAGATGAGGAAGGACACTTTATAAACATCAAGGGAAAAATCTACCAAGGGCAAGTCTCAATTCTGAAAATCTCTGCCCCAAATGCAAGGACACCTACATTCATAAAAGAAACTTTACTAAAGCTCAAAAACACATTGAATCCCACACAATAATAGTGGGAGATGTCAACATCCCACTTCCACGAATGACATGCCACTGAAACAGAAAGTAAACAGAGACACAGTGAAACTAATAGAGGTTATGAATCAAATGAATTTAATAGAACATTTCACCCTGAAACAAAAGAATATACCTTCTTCTCAGCACCGCATGATACCTTCTAAAAATTTGACCATATAAATGGTCACAAAACAAGCTTTAACAGATACAAGAAGATTGAAATACTCTCATGCATCTCATTAGCTCACAAGAGACTAAAGCTGGTCTTCAATAACAACAGAAAACCTATATACCCATGAAAACGGAACAACTCTGTACTCAGTGATAACTTGTTGAATAAGAAAATAAAAAAATTAAAGACTTCCTAAAATTCAATGGAAATATTGACATAGCATTCTCAAACTTATGGGACACAATTAAAGGAGTGTTGAAAGGAAAAATAATAGCACTAATTACCATGGTAAAGAAATTGGAGAGAGCCTATACTAGCAACTTAACAACACATCTGATAGCTGTAGAACAAAAAAGGAAATACACTCAAGAGGAGTAGATGACAGGAAATAGTCAAACCCAGGGATGAAATATACCAAATACAAACAAAAAGAACAATACAAAGAATCAACAAAACCAAAACCTATTTTTTTTTTTTGAAAAAATCAACAAGATAGATGAACCCCTAGCAAAACTAACTAAAGGGCCCAGAGGCAGTATCCAAATTAACAAAATCAGAAATGAAAATGGATACATAACAACAGGAACAGAAAAAACTTAAAAAATCATCAAATCATACTACCAAAGCCTATACTCAACAAAACTGGAAAATCTAGAAGAAATGAATGATTTTCTACACAAAATACTACATATCAAAATCAAGAACAAATAAACTATCTAAAAAAGCCCATATTCCCTGAGGAAATAGAAGTCTTTAAAAACCTCAAAAAAAAAAAAAAATCCCAGGGCCAGATGGCTTTAGTGCAGAATTGTACCAGACCTTCAACAAAATCTAATACCAATATTCCTCAAACTATTCCATAAAATAGAAACAGAAGGAACACTACCTAATTCATGCTATAAAACCACACTTTCTCTGATACCTAAACCACAAAGGACCCTACCAAAAAAAAAGAAAAAGAAAAAAGAAAACTTCAGACCAATTTTGCTTATAAATATATACACGAAAATATTCAGTAAAATTCTCACAAATCAAATCCACGAACACATAAAAACCATCATTCACCATGATCAAGTAGACTTCATCCCAGGGATGCAAGGTTGGTTCAATATATGAAAATCCATTAACATAATCCTCTATATAAACAAACTCAAAGAAAAAAGTCACATGATTATCTCATCAGATGATGAAAAGGCATTTTACAAAACACCTCTTCATGTTAAAAGTATTGGAGACATCAGGAGTTCAAGGCTCTTACCTAAACATAAAAGCAATATACAGCAAACCAACAGCCAATATCAAATTAAATGGAGAGATACTTAATGCAATCCCAATAAAATCAGGGAGAAAACAAGGATGTCTATTCTCCCCATATATATTCAACATAGTACATGAGGTTCTAGTTAGAGTAATAAGACAATAAAAGGAGATCAAGGGGATAGAAATTGGCAAAGAAGAAGTCAAGGTATCACCATTTACAGATATGATAGTATAAATAAACTCTTCCCCCCAAATTCTACAAGAAAATTTCTACAGCTGAAAAACAACTTCAGGAAAATGACTGGAAATAAAATAAACTCAAATCAGAGGCATTCTTTTATACAAATGATAAACGGGCTGAGAAAGAAATTAGGGAAACAACACCCTTCACAATAGATGCAAATAGCATAAAATATCTTGGGGTAACTCTAACCAAACAAGTGAAAGATCTGTATGACAAGAACTTCAGTTCTCTCAAGAAAGAAATCAAAGAAGACCTCAGAAAGTGGAGAGATCTCCCATGCTTATGTTTTGGCAGAAATAACATAGCAAAAATGACCATCCTACCAAAAACAATCTACAGATTCAATGCAATCTCCACCAAAACCCCAACACAATTCTTCAAAGACATGGAAAGAGCAATTCTTAATTCATCTGTAAAATTAAGCATCCAAGAATAGTGAAAACAATTCTTAACAATAAAAGAACTTCTGGGAGAAACACCATTCCTGACCTCAAGCTCTACTATGGAGCATTAGTGATAAAAACTGCATAGTATTGATACAAAGAGAGACAGGTTGATCAATGGAATAGAATTGAAGACCCAGAAATAAAACCATACACTTATGGACACTTGATCTTTGACAAAGAAGCCAAAAATATACAATGGAAAAAAAAGAAAGTATCTTAAAAAAAATAGTGCTGGTCTAACTGGCCATCTGTATGTAGAAAGATGAAAATAGATCCATATTTGTCACCTTGTCTAAAGCTTAAGTCCAAGTGAATAAAGGACCTCAACATAAAACCAGATACACTGGACCTAATAGAAGAGAAGGTGGAAAAGAGCCTTGAACTCTGTGGCATGGGGGAAATTTCCTAAAGAGAATTCCAGGGGCTCATGCTTTAAGATCAAGAATTGATAAATGGGACCTCATGAAACTGTAAAGCTTCTATAAGGCAAAGGATATAGTCAATAGAACAAACCAGCAACCTACAAATTGGGAAAAAAAAATCTTCACTGTCCCCGTATCTGATAAAGAGCAAATATCCAAAATATATAAAGAACTCAAGAAGCTAAACATACACACACAAAAGAACCCACAACCTTATCAAAAACTGGGGTATAGAACTAAACAGAGAATTCACAACAGAGGAATCTTGAATGACTGAGAAACACTTAAAGAAATGTTGAAAGTCCTTAGTGATCAGGGAAATGCAAATCAAAAAGACCCAGATAGTCTCAGATATTCTACCTTATATCAATCAGCATGTCTAAGATTAAAAAAAAAAGAAAAAAAGAAAAAAAACCACCTCAGGTGACAGCACATATTGGCAAGAATGTGGAGAAAAAGAAACACTCCTCCATTGCTGGTGGGACTGCAAACTGGTATAACCACTCTGGAAATCAAACTGGAGTTTCCTCAGAAAATTGGAAATAGATGTACCTGAAGACCCAGCTATAATGCTCTTAGGCATATACCAAAAAGATGCCCCACCATGCCACAGGGGCATATGTTCCACTATATTCATAGTGGCCTTATTTGTGATAGCCAGAAGCTAGAAACAACCCTGATGTCCCACCTTGAAGAATGGATACAGAAAATGTTGTTCATTTTGCAGGCAGTGGATGGAACCTGAAAATATCATCCTGAGTGAGGTAACACAGACCCCAAAACACATGCATGGTATGTACTCACTAATAAGTGGATATTAGCCAAATATGTATGGAATACCCAGGATACAATTCACAGAACTCAAGAAGGTTAAGAAGCCAAAGGTCACAATGAAGATGCCTCAGTCCCACTCGGGAGGTAGAAGAAAGCAATCACAGGAAACAGAGATGGGGAGGGAGCTGGGTGGGAAAGGGGACAAGGAGGGGAAAAGGGGACCAAGATCTGGTATTGGCAGGGTGGGGGAGAAACAGGACTGAAGCCCTAAGGGCCAGCAGAAAAAATGGAAACAGGCAACCTTGGGAGGTAGGAGGTATAGGGGGGACCCTCTTGAATGTAAAAGAGATCTGGGAAGTGAGGGATTCTCAGGACTCAATGGGGTTGTCCATAGATGAAATGCCCTACAGTGGGGAGAATGAATTCGTAGAGTCTACCTCCAGTAAAAAGACAGGACATCAAGTGAATGGTTGGGGTTGCCATCCCACAGTCAAAACTGTGAACCAGAATTGTTCCTGTCTGCAGGGTTTTGAACTGCAGGGACAAAAATGGAGAAGAGCCAGAGGGAAAGCAGGTCCAGTGACAGGCCCAAATTGGGATCCAGCTCAAGGGGAGGTCTTAAGGCCAGGCACTATTACTGATGCTACTGTGTGCTTACTGATTGGAGCCTAGTATGACTGCCCTCCTAGAGGCCCAACAAGCAGCTGAAAGTGTCAGGTGCAGATACTTATACCCAACCAATAGACAGAAGATGGAAAGCCCTGTGATTGAATTATGGAGAAGCTGGAAAGAAGCTAATGAAGAGGGTGACCCCATAAGACGACCAGCAGACTCAACTAACCTTGACCTCCAAGAGCTCTCAGACACTGAACCACCGACCAGGGAGCATACACCAGATGATATGAAGACACCCCCCCCACACACACACACTTATACAGCAGAGAACTGACTCTTCTGGCCTCAGTGGGACAAAATGCACCTAACCCTAGAGAGATGTGAGGTCCCAGGAAGTGGGGAGGTCTAGTGGGGTGGGGTAGGGAGTGGGGAAATTCTCTTGGAGACAGGGTATGGGGAGATATGGGATGAGGAACAGTCAGAGGGTTGACCAAGAGGAGAATAAAGACTAGACTGTAAAAATTGATTAAAGAATAATTAAAAAAAGAAAAAAAAAAGCATTTCACTGCTTCTCAAATACAAAGTTCCCAATCCACATTCCTCCAAACAAAAACATAGTCAGGCCTATCACAATAATACTTTAGTCTCTGGTACCAACTTCTCTTTTAGGGTTTTACTGCTGTGAAGAGGCATCATGACCAAGGCAACTTTTATGAAGTACAACATTTAATTGGTGCTGGCTTATAGGTTCAGAGTTTCAGTCCATTATCAGCATCTAGGCAGGCATAGTACTGAAGAAGGAGCTGAGAGTTCTACATCTTTTTCTGAAGGAAGTCAGGAGAAGACTGTCTCCCAGGCAGTTAGGAGGAGGGTCTCAAAGGCCACTCCTACAGTGATACACTTTCTCCAACAGGGCCACACACATTCCTAATAGTGCTACTTCCCATTGATCAAGTATATTCAAACCACCACAGGGTTCAAGAGCTTCAGCTGGAAGGCAAATGGTTATTAGGACCTTGAGAAATCTTGGCCATATCAGATTTGAATGGACCATGAAAAATAGATAAAGTTGACAAATCTGACTGTGGTTGACATATAAATTAGTGTCTAGGTTTCCACCATTTTTTTGCTTAGTAGTATCTTCTATAACACTCCTTTGGAAAATAAATAGCCTTATATTCTTCGTAGGATACTTGGAAAACATAGTCAAAAAAAAGCAGGACAAAATATCAGAGACAGTTTAAGTAGTCCTTGATGAAGATTGGTTCCAATCCTTCTTACATACTAAGATCCATAGTTGTTCAAGCCCTTAAATAAAAAGGGTAGTGTTCATGCAGATGCTGTGCACATCTTCTAAACTCTGCTGAACTGAAATAGATGCTGTAGCACTGGAATTTGAGTTAGAAAATATGAGTTCAGGGACAGTTCTTTTTCCTTCTTCCTCCCTCTTTTTCCTTTCCTAAAACATTAATTATGTCACAAATTAATTAATTAATTTTACCTAGTCTTGGTCATATGATTCTGGCTGGCACTGAACTCAAAAATCTCTTGCCTCTGTCTTCAACATACAAGGATCGGCCACCACACCAAGATTTTTGATTTTCTTTTTTGAATAACTACTTTTGAGACAGGATTTTATCATCCCCTGTATACTTACTGTGAACTCATAATACTCTTGACATCTTGTTTCTTAGGACTAATGGCATTCAGTAACATGCAAGCCTACAAAATTTCAGTTTTGATATATGTATGTAAACACATGCATGCATCCATGTTTGTGTGTGTTTATTTCTATGTGTGTGCTCCAGCAAATGCTTGAGTGCTGATACCTGTATGCCTATGAATATGCATGAATGAAGACTGTAATCATTGTGGGTTTTTTTTTTCTTGAAATATTTGTAAAGACATTTATGGAGTAGGAAATGGAAGTTTTTATGAATATTCCTCCTGGTCTTTTTAGTTGCTATGGAGAAACTATGGCAAAATAATTCATAAGCAGAAAGGGATCATCTAGCTAACAATGAACTTTAAGATCAGGCAAACATTAGTCAGGACTCTTGAAGTGAATGGTCTAATTAGTGGGTTTGAAAGAATTTTGAGCTGTAATGGGGACAATGACAGAGCAGTATTGAAGCCTCAAGTATAGATTCATGTGTACTTTGTTTTGTCACCAATGAAAACCCTGTCTAATGGAGGTAAAATGTCATGTGAAAAGTATCATTTTGTTGAAATTGGAAAGTCGATGGAAGGAATTACATTAAAAAAAGGTAATAAATCTGTACATTAAAATGGATGAATGTTAAATATATTTATATAGCAGTAACTGAGTTTGAATTACTATTTAATAAAACTATTGTGGCTAGTGAAAAACAATAAAAAAGTGAATTGCTTGATATTTAATAGGACATGCTTATGAATCACTTATACTTCACTTTACAACTTTCAAGGTATTACTATAATTAATTACTGCCTGTAGTCTTTATCTGATATTGGGAGAGTTTTCCTATTACTTATCAAATTTTCAAAATGCTATAACATATTTTGCCACTTATTTGAATCCAGAATCTTCTTGAAAGTGGAATGAATTCTTATACAGGCAGCAGTATTTAGCTATTTTTAGGTTAAACCAGTAAATAGTTGGAGTTAAAATTTCAGCAGAAAAACTATAGTATGATGTAACTCATTCCTAATTGTCAATGCTTGCTGTGGGTGATTTAAGTTGTGAGACCCTTTGAGAAGTTCTAATGTGCTGCGTTATATCATTAGCATCCAACTCACCAGGCACTGGGGTGTTGATAAAGACACAAATAAAGTTAGCATATTCTAAAGGTAGGCCTATATATCTGAGATTCTGCTGGACTTCCACAAAGTTTTGTGATTTGAGTTGTGAATATTGTCAACCTACAGCTTTGCTGTGGACTTAAATGTTCATGGACTGCCTGATGTTCATAGACTTCCAAACAGCTATTACTACTCTATGAAACTCATAGTGATCTCAACATAAATGTAGTATTTTTGTCACATACAGACAATGCTCAGAACAGCTTAGATTACTACCCTTTTAGAGATCTCCTCTTGAGCTTACCATTCAAACTTACTGACATTTAAACTTCATGAGTCTTTGACACTTTTCTGTAATGTCCCAGTTCTAAGACAACTTGGGTATGTGTAAAACTTTCAGAAACTACTGGTTTTCTGCCATATCAGATAACAGAAATTCAAACTTCTAATGTCATTTCATTAGCAGCAAGCCATAAACAAAGCAAGTTGTACTTCCAGAAGCTCCACATTCACATGTTTTTTTACCAAATTTCCAGATGGGAACAATAGAGATACTGTTAAAAGTATGTGAAATGAATGCTTGAAGACATTCAAATGATGTATTCTAACCATTCCAGATAAAATAGGTTATAATGTCAGAAAATTGCCAAGAACATTAGGGCAGAGAAAAGAAAGATAGGGCAGAAAAGAGCCCCAAATGGTCGGCAGTAGCTCAGATCATGCTAATGCTTTATTATCCTCTAAAGCAGGCCTAGCATGATAGGAAGGGCAGAGAGTTTTATGATTTAAAAAAAATCAGCACTTACTAAGATTACTGACACCACTAAAAGTGACAAAATGTATTTGCCAATGCTTGTAGGATACAGTTACAAGACAAATTAGAAAGAGATTAGAAAGATGACTTTGTGGTAAATATTGCACACTGCTCATTTAGAGGACCCACTTTTAGAATAACATTCGTGGTGAGTGGCTTACAGACACTTATCACTCTAGCTCTAATGGATCTTATATCCTTTTCTTGCTTTATGTGTATTTGCAGACATGTGACATATATGGAAACATAGACACAAAAAATATGCATAAATAAAAATAAGCGTTAAAAAAGAGAAGTTATTAGAAGATGACTTGTAATCTTAAATATTCAGGCTAATAAGAAAGGATGACAACAATTAAAAAATATCTACTCAGAAAGAAGCAAAAAGACAATAATTGGACCCAACATGTATAAAAGAAAGCAACAAAGATAAACCATTATTAATGAACTGAAAAGTAAATATTATTAGAGCTTTCAACAGCTCCAAAGGTTGTTGATTGCAAAAGCTTCATAACACTGATATTAATATGTACCTGTTAAAATTGAATGAGGAAAATACCCATAAATCTACATAAAATGGACATGGAGGGAAATCAGTGCCTATACCAAACTTCCCCTTATTGTGGGTATTGTACAAAGCAATACACAAGATCATAACACATTTGAAACATGAAATAGCACAAAAATGTGGACTGATTTGTAGTTAGATTTTTAATTCATAATGATAAAACTTTTCATGAAAATAACAGAAAATTGTCTTCATTCACAAATTATTTAAGTATTAAAGAAAAACATAACTATAATATTTCATAAATCTTCCATAACACAAAATATTTTAGTTCCATTTCAATTTATTTGAAGAGAAAAATAATGTTCTTTAAGGCAGTTTAGTCAGCATCTAACACAGCATTCAGGAAAATAAAATGACAGGCCAATTTTATCTATGCAAAATCAATGCATAAATTCTAATAGACTAACAGGTAAGATTTAGTATTATACAAAGGATAGCATGTAACTTTTAAATTGCATTATTTTAGTAATATAAGAGTATTTTAATGTTCACAAATTAATCAGACATCTGGTGGTCAGCCTCTAACGTGCCATGCTTCTGATTGCCCTACAAGGTCAGGATGCTTGCCAAGATTTCATGCCCAACACCACAGGTCATCCTTTGAGGACAGGCAGTGTACTTCAGATCCCAACACAAATTTACTTCTAAGGTCAGCCTATGTGGTGAGACATTGACTCCCACCACATGTTACCCTATGAGGGTGAGGGTGTGCACTCTAACACTGGACCCTATGCCTGTCACTCTTTAAGATAAGGAACTACATTAGAACCTAAGTGCTCACCCTAGGACACATTCTAAGGTCAGGGAACATACTGAGACTGGCTGTGAGTAGATAGCCACCAAATTCTCATTCCATTTGCAGTTAGTCTTCATTTATAGGACATTCAAATTCAATATATGAGGCAACTTATATCTCTTATAGTTTGAGCCTATTTACTTTTCTATGCTTTTTTTTATATTTCCTAAAGAACATAGTCTGCCCTGATTTAAAGGATATTTTGTAATTCAATATCTGGAGACATAAGACCATACTTTTAAGCAAAATCCCACATCTCTTTTCTATCTTTGTTTTTACTTTCTTTATGTTGTTGTTGTTGTTGTTGTTGTTGTTGTTGTTATTACTTCTACTATATCTCCTTTTAGCTACCTCCCCTTCCTCACTTCTTACTTAACAACCTACTAATAATCAGTAATTGCTGTGTGGTATAGTTCTTATTTTTTCTATTTTCTTCACTCTTGTCCACAATAAGAGATCGTCCCACAGTGTCATTCCAGTTCCTTTATTCACTAAAACAATTACTATTTAAAGAGTGATGGCATTGTGTTAAACTGGTAGTTTCTTCTCAGGTTGGATTTAATGTAAGATAGTGAATGTTGCTGTAGACAGCTACTCCATAAATTCACTCACCTTGCAAGGTGGAGAGGCCTTGCAAGATGGTTGCTCTGAACACCAATCTGAAAGAGAAAATTGTTGCCTCAATATTAGGAAACCTCATCTCTTCTGAACACCTCCACTGAAAGAAAATAATAATCTGAATTTACAACAACAATGTAATCAATAATCGAATCTGAGAAGGGAACATTTCAGCATAAAATTACAAGATGAACAATTAAGGCAATAATCCTCTTGTAAGGATGATCAGTTCTGTAGTAATAACAAAGGAGAGCTATGTAGGCAAGGAGGCAGAAGGAACAATTGTAAATATGTTTAAAGAAACAAAACAAAGGAAAGAATAATCTGAATAAGTTTGAAGAAAACATAAGTAGCTGAATGAAATTTTAAAAAGCCAATAGATGGTATAAAAATAGAATTCAATAAATAGAAATACTGACTAAAACCCAAATGAAACAATGGTGGAAATAAAAAATAATATTAAATCAAATAAAATGTTCAGTGAAAATCTTCAACAATAGAACGGATCATGTAGAGGATGCAACACCATGGCTTGAAGACAAAGTATAAGAATTGAATTCTTTACTTTAAATCAGTGATCTATTTTAAAAATGTACAAATGCAAAATAAAAAAAAATATTTGGGAAACTATGATAGCAAAACAAAACAAAACAAAAACAAAACAAATTGTGGGTATAAAAGAAGGATTTCATGCCAAAACCTGAAAGCAAATATTTTCAGTAAAATTATAGAAACAAATGTCCCAAAGTTAGGGAAGAAATTGTCTATGCAGACACAACAGACACACAAGACTCCAAGTAGAAAAGACCAGAAAAGAATTTCTTCTAGTCCTTTCATAATTAAATCACACAGTTTTAACACCAAATTAAAAAACAGAAAAGAGTATTGAAAAGTTCAAGAAGGAATGACAGCTAACATATGAAAGCAGGTCTTTATATATCAGCTGAGCTTTTGAATAGAAAGGTTAAAAGCCAGAAAATTCTTGGAAAGATTTATTTCAAAGTCTGAAATATAATAAATGCAAAATCAGGCTTAAAAAAGAGATAAATTCATTTAAGAGTCTATAGGGAAACTATACAATACTAACATTATGTTAAGAGAAAGAGGACTGAAAAACTAATCACTAGAATATTTTTAAAATGACAGAAATTAATATTTACTTTTCAGTAATAACCCTGGATATAATGGGCTTATTTCTCATACAAAAATTTACTGGCTAGTAAACTGGATACAAAATTATAGATGTTTTCTCTTTTTAGCCACCAATAAAACACACCTCAACATCAAGGAAAAGGTGTTGCCTTACGGTAAAAATAATGGTAAATGGTATTTCAAGAAAATGGAATCAGGAAATAGTTATTCATCACTAATTCAAACTGTGACAAAATAGAATTCAAGCCAAATCTAGTTAGAAGAGATCAAAGAAACAATCCAGCAAAATAATATTACAATCATAAACATGTGTGTCAAATACAACTGCACTCAATTTCACTAAACAATGTTCCTACATATAAAGTCAGAGGTTAACCCTAACAGAATAATAGTGGTTAATTTCAGTGCCTTGCTGAACTGTTAACAAAGTCACCTGGATAAAAATAACTAGGGAATAATTGGACTAAATGGATTGATAAACTAAATGGAAATAAAAGATATTAGTAAAACATTCTACTCACCAAAGTTGGTCTCTCATTAGTATACCAAGCTAGTATGCACAAATTTAGGAAATTTTAAATAGTATCCTGTATTTTATTGGAAAATGATGGGAGAAAGCTGGTTGCCAACAGAAATTGAAGCTACAGAAAGCAAATAAACTCATGAACATTAAAAAAAGACACATTGTTGAATGGTTAATGATACTTTGAAGAAACAGAAATCAAAAACATTTCTATAACTATCTAAAAAATGAAAGCACACTATACCAATTGTTTGGGATATTTTAACAGTAGTACTAAGAGCGACTTTTATAGTTATAAGTGCTTACATAAAAAAACAAACAAACAGATCTAGCTGAAATAAAATTCTTATACACCTAAAGGCACTAAGAACAAAAAACTAAACCTAAAATCAGAAGACATGGAGACATAATTAAGATAAGACCATAAATCAATGAACTAGAAATGATAAACATAATATAATAAATCAGTGAACTGAAAAGTTTCCTGTTCAAAAAGATAAACAACACTGAGAAAGACATAGCCAAATTAACTAAAAGAAAGCAAGAGAAGACTAAGAATAATAAATCAAGAGACATAAAAAAAACTAAAGAATTTATTATAAATATGATCAAAGATAAACTAATATTAGATAAATAATTAAAAGTGAGTTATAATAAAACAAACAAACAAAATATGCATCAGTGCTAAGTGCCATGAATTCAATGGAAAACTGTTCCAGACATTCAAAGTAAAAGTGGTACTAATCTTTCTTAAATTCTAGTGTAAAATAGATAAGGAAGAACACTTCCAATTCAGTTATGAAGTTGGTATTATGCTGATTCCCAAGTCAGATCAATATATAATGTACTTACAAAATCATAGTCCAGGTTCATTGACAAACATTAAGATACAGACATAAAAATATTCAAATGAGGAGGAGGAGGAGGAGGAGGAGGAGGAGGAAGAAGAAGAAGAAGAAGAAGAAGAAGAAGAAGAAGAAGAAGAAGA
>JADRCH010000645.1:280825-290870 GCA_019843965.1 Rhynchomys soricoides | reverse complement strand
CTCTCTCTCTCTCTCTCTCTCTCTCTCTCTCTCTCTCTCTCTCTCTCACTCACACACACACACACACACACACACCTTATTTTTAATGTGCCCTAAACAGCTCAATGACTGGCCTACATCCTTACTCCACGTGGCTAACACACACTCCTCTCCAATGCTCCTGAGTTAATACTTGCTAATCTACATTTTATCTTTGCTGCCCTGGATACTGCTGGGCAGCCCACCTGGGGCCGCTTACCCCTGTACTGACATGTTGAATATCTTTTCCTCCTTTACATTTCTGGCAAGGTCCATCTCTTACATCTTCCTCATGGTGGAATCCTCTCTTCCTCCTTCCTCAGTCCCTTCTCAGGAATCCTGAAATTCTCGCCTTTGTAGGATAGTAAAAATATGCCAGGAAGCTTGGTAAGGTAGAGGATATCTGAGACCCAGAGACTCAGTGGATACATACCTGAGACTTAGGCAACCCCTACTCCCTGCCAAATTTCTGGCCTGGAACATGTGCCACACACCCCACATAAGCAAACATGACCTTGGTCACATAGGCCCAGAATAGAGTTCTCCATGCAAATAAGGCACCTAGAGGTGCTGAGGATTTAGCCAATAAGCTTTCCTTCCCAGATATTCATTCCTGCAAATGTCTTAGGATCATACTGAGAACTTGGTAAGGTATGGTGCACATTTGTTTTCCATGATGAACAGCCAACAAACAGTTTAGAGCCATGGACTGTCTCTTTCATCAAGAATCACCATGGGGAACATGGACAGGGTCTTTAACTACCGAGACACAAACTAAGTCTCTGCAGAAGGACTGACTGTGCTTTCAGGCACAACCACAGCCAAGCTAAAGATAGTCATTCCTGAAATAAGCTAGAGATCCCCTTTTCACCAGCCCCAGGCTAGACATCATCCCGCCCTACCCCCCAACTCTGCTTTTAACTCCTTGTGACTCAGCAATGCCTAGATGTCCAGGAGCTTGGGAGCCCATGGTCCTGGCCCTGTCACAGGCCTGTGGACCCCCAACACTTCATTCCCTACTTCTCTGAGTTGTTCTCCAGCTATGACTATGGGTCTGAAGCCAACAAATACCAGCTCCAGCTTTCTCACATCTGAAACTGTGCTTCCCCATCCCCAGAACAGTGTCTCAGGGATTCTTTGAAGCCCAGTGCCTGCCTGCTGGTGGCATGGAAAAAGTGCAGTCAAACTCCACTCATTTCACTTCCAAGAGGCCAGCCATGCCCTGAAGCTGGCTAAATGTAGACCAATATGCTTCTGTCTCCCTGACCAGGGTGTTGGTTGCCAGTAACTTTACTGACCAGTCAAAAACTAACTGTGGACGGGCTTCCTTTTGTTCTACATGTAAGACACTGAGAACAGATTTTTGGGTAACATAATTAGCATGGGAACACAAACCTCTACAGAATTCAGAGATCTGTCTACCTTCATTAAGCACAGAAAATAAGTTAGTTGGGTGGAAACCTGCCCTGAAATTACCATTTCCACCACAAAGGGGTCTAACCTTGCTTTGTCCTAGGCTGATGTTGAACTCAGGAATCCATCTGCCTTTGTAAACATGAACAAAAAAATTCACCTGGGTGAGAACTCCTGTGATCACTACATCTTAAAAAAAACAAGGTGTTTGAGAGGTGGCTCAATGGCTAAGAGCACTTGAAATTCTAAATGGCCCAAGTTCAGTTTCTGTCATCCACATTAGGCAGTACACAACTATTGATAATGGCAATACCAAAGGATGGGATGCCTTTTTTTACCCTCCATGGGCACATATACACACACATGGGACTCACACAGACACACACAAGCACACACAAACAAACAAACACACACACACACAAACTTCAAAAAGATCAAAATCAGAGAAAATGAAAATTCTCTGAACAATATTTTTTATATATAATGTTGGATGATGCAAATATCCTCACTTATTTCTGCAAAATCTAACATGAATTTTCAATGTTAGATAATTGTACTACACGATTACAAGTTCATAGCTGATGATTTAAGTGCTCTTTGCATAGCTGGCTAGAGAATAGAAGTGTGTGATTCCTCAAAGGGACTTAATGAGCTGGCACCTTAAAACAGCTAGTAATAATGATGAGTGTTTCAGTAACACTGAGTGAATCTCTGAAAATAATAAGAATATCAGTCTGTAAAATGTTCAGTAAAGATTCTGAGTCATAAAAGCAAACATCTTCATGATCCAACACAGAAGCGCTCAGTCCCAGTTACTCAGGAGGCTCAGGGACGAAGATTGCTTGAAAGCAGGAGGTCAAAGTCAATCTGGATAATGTAGAGACCCAATCTCAAAAACCCATTTTATAAAAAGTTACCCCATCAAAGAAAGATCAGGCTAGGATTAATATAGCTCAGAAGACAACATTGTATGCAAAGGAATCTTCAAAGAAGGAAGTTTATTTTTAGTTCCAAAGAACTCTTTACAGACTTCCACAGATAACTAATGGTTAAGAGCACTAGATGACCTTCCAAAGGACCAGAGTTCTATTCCCAGCTTCCACTTTGAGGAGCTCATAACTGCAAGCAATTCCAGCTCATGGTGAATTCTGGCCTCTATGCCCATTAATACATGTAACACATAGACACAGAAATACACATACATATGCACATACATTAAAAACTAAAACAAAATAATTCTTTCCATATCTTCAGCTACTATTTCTAAGAAAAATAACTCTGTAGCCAAAGAATTCTGAAAGCCTGAGGAAGGGAACAAATTTAAATTAGTCATGACAAAATGCACATACCATATGATTTACTATCTTAGTAATTCCAAAATAGCTGTGCATTTTGTGCCTCCATCTCTATCATCCAAATCCATAGCCTTTCTTTACTCCCAACTGAAATCCAAAGTGACTGCACAAAATCTCCTCCTTCCCTTTTCCCATATGACCCCATGCTTATTCTATACTCCATCTCGATGACTTAGATTTCTCTGGGACCCTCACAGAAATGGAGCCATGCTGTATTTGCCCTTTGTGCCTAGATTGTTTTACCCAGTACCATGATGTCCAGGTTCATTCATGGACCACATATCAGAATTCATGAAGCATCCCTACTGAACAGTAATTGTCTGTGATAGTGTTTAATTTGCCCAAAGAATTTTCACTCAGCCTTTTTGCCTGGGTCTTGATGGAATTTTTCTTTGGATGGCCTGGTTCTTTACTGTCATGTCAGTATGAAAAGGAACATCTGCCAAAGTCTGTTTCGTTTATTCTCTATCTATAAGGATTTAACAGCTCTACAGATATGGAAGGTTCAATATCTAATATCACCCTCCAAAATTACCAGATCCTCAGAAAAAAAGATAATGCCCTGTGGTTGTTGTGACCTGTGTGGAAGCAGCAATGTTTGTGTGACAGTGGCAGCCATAGAACTGGATGATACCTTGTGTGATTTAGAGGCACTGTGTTCTTTGACTCTAACTCACAAGATACACAGGACTTTTGGTGGTAAGCATACCTCTTCTCACCATCTTCAATTCCCAGGTTAGCTTCTCATATCTTCATTTCTGACTTCAACATCCTTTGTTTGACTGTCTTTCTGTGTCTTTCATAATGAAGTCACACAAACTTACAAGTTCTTGTCTCTCAGCATGATGTAGAAAGTAGTATTTGAGTCATAGAGTTTTGGTTTCAGAATCTACATTCTTAGTCACCATCTTAAAAGAGGTTCCAAACTTCTGCATTTCTAGAATTTTACCTGCCCTCGTGCTTCTACTAGTGTTTGTTTGCTTGCTTGTTTGTTTGTTTGTTTTTGTACATTTAACACAAATTGAAGTCATCTCAGAAGAGACAACCTCATTTGAGAAATTGCTTCTTTCAGATTAATATGTTGAAAAGTCTATTGGGCATTTTCTTGATTAATGATTTATTGGGAGGACCCATAGGACCCTAGGATCTATAAAAAAATGAAACTGAAGAACCTCTGAGAAGTAAGCTACTTGCCAGCATTGCTCCACAACCTTTGTTTCAATTCCTATCTCTGGATTCTTTAGTTCCTTTTCAGGCTGTCCTTCATGATGACTTATAAGCTCATGTAATTCTAAGTATCAGGCCAGGATAGAGTAAGCACTGTCTAAAGCAAATGTGGAATGAACCATTGAAACTGTTTTCCAACATCTTAGAAGGCTTTGGGATTGCTGGCTTAATGGTTTGCTCACCTGGTATTGCCTTTTCTATTTCTCCACATTCTCTGGATTAGACAGCAGGGAGATCCAACCATGTCTCACTGTGGAAGGAGGATGACAGTGCCATTCCAGAGTAGCACTGGGTGATTAGGTAAGACAAGGATACAGAAGAAGTATTAGAGTGTTTAGTCCATTTTAATACTTTGTTAGTCCCATCAATTTACAAACAAGTCATATTTTATGCAATTATTTTCTGGATATTGATAAGGAATATTAAATTCAAACAGAAGAATTTAATGCAACTATTTTAATCTTCAAAGACGTACTTAGTGAGAATGTAAAAAAAAAAAAAATCAAGAAAGATAATATCCAGTAAAATAAGTGTTAGAGGATTCACTGTAAAACAAAACAAAGCAAAGTGAAGAAAAACAAAACTAAACAATGTGAGCTTGATTTTGAGTTTTCCCAACAAAATCTAAATCCCTTAATTTTTCCAATTTTATTGTTCTTTCTATTGGGAGGCATTTTTTATGTCTTTCTACCTGTTTACTTTTCTTATTTTTTTTTTCTTTTAATTTCTATTGCTAGAAATAGCATGAAAGAAGCTATTGGGAATTAAAGGTTAGAATGAAGTTTAAAGTAGATAGGCACCTGGACCTTCATACAACTTCTGGATCTTTTTTTTTTTCCCTGTGTAAGAACAAAGAAGATATTTATTCAGAGATCTCAAGAGCTGTAGGTAAAAGCACATACTTGAGAACTCCTGAATTTGCACAGTGATTCTTTGCAACGTAGAGTCTGTGGCCAAAATTTAAGTTGCAAAAAGAAAGAGAATTATATCAGCTGATCATAAGACTGACCATAGAGAAGGTTAGGTGGCCTGTGGTCTTGGTATTTCAAGATTAGGTGACTGTGAACATTCCCTGACAGGTTTCTCAGATAGGGTGACAGCAGAAAACCAAAACGAACAAACCAAAAGCAGCAAATATTTTCTGTATGTTGCTCCAAGTTGTCTTAAAACCTACTGTATGTGTGTGAGCAGCAGAATCTAAAGTATGGATGCAAAAATATCTGAGACACTCTATTTTGCAGGCTCTACACGGAAATTATCCCAGTCCAATCCACTTTGACAGTCCTCATATGGGTTCCAGGCTAACCTTGAACTTAAACTTCTACTACCCCCTGAGTTTTGGGATTACTGACATCTAGCAATATGCCTAGCTTGATTATATCTCTTGATATATGCTACACAGTAAGCAGGAAGGATGGAAGAAGAGATGTGAAGGACAAAAGAGAATATGTGCTTTTTCAAGTCCTGGTAATATGTGAATGTTGTGAGAAGACCCTGGTAAAGGTTATTTACAACAGTTTTTGATGTAGAAGAACTTCTTTCCCAGGAACAGAGAGAAGACAGTTCTGTGCACAGATGATAAACCAGATTTTCTTCCTTAGAGAAGGAGGTGTCACATGCCTACCTGATCTACCTACCCACATTGCCTTGGGCTGGAGCAGTTGCTGGGCTCTGTTCTTGTTTAGCAGAGACATTTTGCATTTTCTTTGCATGTATCCTTTGAAATCCAGGTTTCCTAACATGATTGCCACCTGGTATTATTTGTCATGCTTCTTGTTCTTTCTAGATATGAGATAGACTCAGCTATGCAAATGCTCCTTCACAAAGAACAATCATTTTTCTCTTTACATAAAAAGGCTGAAAAGAAGAGTAGATTTGAGAATGTGTTCAAGAGAGTAGTTGACCTAGGGAAATTCAGAATTGTGCAATAGACACATATGCTCAGTTCTTACGTATTTTAAGTGAACTTTAATTTATGAAAGCAGAGAGAGAGAGAGAGAGAGAGAGAGAGAGAGAGAGAGAGAGAGAGACAGCAAGACAGACAGACAAGAAGACAGAGACAGACAGGCAAACAGAGACAGACAGGCGAAGGCAGAGACAGAGACAGAGAGATGTGGGTCCAAGTTCTGCCTGCCTCAGGGCACAGCCACTCTAGAGGCAAAATGCTGCACTTAATCCATGCCTCCACCAGGTGCGTGCTGGGCTTCAGGGAAGTAGTAAGATACTGCTGGAGGGGTAGGATAGTGCAGTGTGAGATGTGGGAAAGCTGGAGCTGGTTTGGGGTCCTTAGGCCTGCAAAGGGACCGGGGACTTGGGATTCTGTGACTCTTGGACATCTAGGAACTGGTAGTAGTCGATGAAGACCCTAGAACAGAGTGGGGGAATGCCAGTTGAAGACTGGTGTCTAGCCCAGGTGGGGTTGAGGGGGAGCACTGGCTTGTGTAAGTGGTGAGTGATAGTCTTTAGCTTGGTGGCAGTTGTGGTTGGGAGCACAGAGAAGCTTTCTATGGGAAAATTAAATTGTGAATACCTTCTCCCTGACTCCCCACAGTGGATCTTGATGAAAGAGACTGTCCATGGTTCTAAACTGTTTATTGACTGTTCTTACAGAATATGGATACATACCAAACCTCTCAGGGTGGATCTGAGATTAAATATCTTTGGCATTGAGGAATGTCTCAGGAGAGAAGGTTATTAGTTCAACCCTCAGGGCCTCTAGGTACCTCATTGGTATAGAAAACTGTTCCAAGCCATAGGTCAAGTTTCCTATATGGGGAGTGTGGCATGTGTTCCATGCCAGGAATCTGGCAAGGAATGGGAAGTTGCTTAAGTCTCAGGTGAGTGCTCACTCAGTCTGTGGATCTCAACCAGCTGTTTCTACAAAGCTTCCTGGCATGGTTTTACTATCCCACAAAGAGACAAACAGAGACAGGGTGTCTGACTGGCTTCCCAAAGATTTGTTGTCTGGCATAAATCACTTCTACAGAAAGCAGATTATGTTAACATTAAATTTGTCATGGCTGTGTGTTTACTGTGTCTGTCTGTCTATCTGTGTCTCTCTGTATTTCTCTTTTTTATATAAATCATTAATTTATTTGGAAAAAAATTAAAATTGAGATACTTCTAAGTGTTTAGCCAATTAGTGGGTATTATTGGGATTTTGATGGTATTTGAAACATGGCCATAACCTGGGTTATTTTAATGTGGAGAACCTTTGGGGATGCTTCAAGGAAATTGGGAAGAACATTTGGGCTAGAACAAGGAAGTAAGGGTAAGGTAAAAAATATATTCCTCATATAGCTGAGGAATATATTCTTTGTATCTTGAATGCAGTGACCTTGGGACCTTGGTTTATGCCTTGTTTTTTCCTTGACTACTTTGTTGATGTCGTGTTTATTCCTTGATTTAGAACTGACTCTATTCTTTGCATTAACTTAGAATGGTATGAAAGCATTGGATAAAAATAAACGAGCTTCAACACTTGCTAGTCATAGTATAGTGTTGTGTAATTGTCTCTTTTTTCTTTAATCCTCATTCCCTCCCTTGAGACCATGTTTACAGACTGAGCCTACTTGGTCACTGTAAATATAAAAAGAGATATGGGCTCATTGAAAAGAAAACTACAGAGCATTTCAATGAAAAGCAGACTATTTCCCTAGTTTATTCATTTGTTTATTTGCTCTTCAAATTGGGCCATTTGCAAATCAACTCACTGTGACCTTCTTTCCTGGAAATTTTTGGCTGGGCTCAGTAATACCTCTACTCCATTTATTTGCTTTGGTTTGTAAACATTAATTCTAATTTGCTCAGCTTAAAAGAATTTTCCAAAATGGTTACTGTGATGGTTACTTTTTTTTTTTTTTTTTTTTTTTTTTTTTTGCCAACATGTCAGAAACTGGTATCATTTGGGAAGCAGAAACTTTACTTGACAAATTACTTATATTGTGTTGGCCTATAAACATGTCTATTGGATGTAACTTACTGATATAAAAAGGGTGAATGGTTGCTTAGGAGGCCTGGCTATAAAATAAAAGCAGCTAAGCAAGCTAGAAAGCAGTGTTTTTCTGCCTTGAGTTCCTACCTGTCTTTTCTTGATGACTGACTGTAGCCTATAAGCCAAATCAACTCTGTTCTCCTCCAGTTTGGTTTTGGTCATGGTGTTTATCACAGCAACAAGAAGAAAACTAGGACAGTCTCACTGTAGATTTCCTGTGGCATGCCCTGAGTTATCTCGGCCATGGAGGCTTGTGATTGCATATAGGCATTGAATGATGGTATTGGTTTTGATACTAAGCCACACAATGCTTAATCCAGAATTTAGATTTATTAAATCTACCCGCAAACCTCTCCTTCCCTTCTCACTCATCAGTCCACCTCCCTCTCTCTCTCTCTCTCTCTCTCTCTCTCTCTCTCTCTCTCTCTTTCACACACACACACACACACACACACACACACACACACACACAGACACACACAGAGAGAGAGAGAGAGAGAGAGAGATTGATTCACATGTGAAGGCCAAAGGAGGACATCTGGATTGTTACTCCGTGACTATTTGTCTCATTTACTGAGTCTACTGAGTCAGAGCTTCTCACTAAGTCTGGAGTGAGGTTGGCAGCTAATAAGCCCAGCAATCCTCCTGTCTCTGCCCTCACAGTGCTGTGTAACAGGTTTGAAGAGGGATATGCCCATATTTATTCATGGATACTGGGAACTCAGCTCAGGTCTTCACAGTTACACAGGTATTCCTACAAATAAGCCATCTCTCTACCATGCCCTTGTATTTAGAAAAGGGAATTAGGAAATAAAAATTGATAAAGAAAAATGTATTTCTTTATAGTTTGGTCAAATGGAAGGGGGCATTATTTTCTTCTCATAATGCTTATTGTCATCTTTTTATCTATAGAGTGCCATAGGACTGGATATATGCAAACTTAACTGTGAGACATACTTTTTTCACTTTAGGGCAAGAGGATCTCAGATTATGTCTTTTTTTTTTCTTTTTTTTCAATGAAGTCCAGATTGAGGAAAACAGGGTCCTAAAGATGAGCCACCTTTGTGAAAGAGAAAATAGTCGAGTATCAGGGTATAAGTTATCCACTCATACCAATCCTTTGACCAATTAGGGTAAGCCTTTTGGATCTCATCTTTAGAGGTCAGTTTCAAGATCTAGACTCCCATATTCCTTCTTAACACACTAATTTTACAAAGGAAAGTAGGTTATAGAGCCTCATGCCCAAATGATGGACACATGTATGGACCCAATGCTTCCTAGTAAAGATAGCTCCTAACTTCCTGATTCATTTTGACATGGATGCAGTCTCAGTTTCAAGGACACTAGACTGGAAAACACAGATTTATATGTAACTCACGTGTTCAAATCAAAGTGAAATTATTTCTGATGATAGGCAGTGACCATAGCTACGGACAAGATGTTGGAAGGCAGCCACTGGAATCAGGGCAATGAATGAGACAATCAAGTAAAGGTGTTTGAGAACAGTAAGGCCTGAGGAAAATCCTTAAATGATTTCAAGGGATGCTGTTTAGAGTGCTAAAGTGGGCTAATTGTCTTTTTACATTGACCTGAGTGGGGAGCTTGCCAGTATTTATATATTTTCCTATTTTAATTAGAAGTTCTCTTGGAATAAAGGCATTTGGAAAAATCTATAATTTCCAGAAGCCTGTTTAGAGACACAAGGCTGGCAGCTGGCATGATAATGAAGCCATTTCAAAAGAACAAATCCCATTATTATTAATATTAAGTAACCAGAGAATTATTCATGAAGCTCTTTTGAAAATTCAAAAGCTGCTTAATCAAAAGGAGTGAGAATATAAAGAATAAACAGAAATCATGTCAGAAGTTGATTGTTGTTGGCTCTCTTTAAGCCAGAGGTTGCTCAAGCTGACTGATGCTCAAGTGTAGAACACTAATGTATTTTACGAAGAAGAAGGAGGAGAAGAAGAAGAAAGAGAAGGAGAAGAAGGAGGAGAAGGAGAAGGAGAAGGAGAAGGAGAAGGAGAAGGAGAAGGAG
>JADRCH010000645.1:243971-280815 GCA_019843965.1 Rhynchomys soricoides | reverse complement strand
AGGAGAAGGAGAAGGAGAAGGAGAAGGAGAAGGAGAAGGAGAAGGAGAAGAAGGAGAAGGAAGAGCATGACCAAAGGTTTTCTTATAGGAGAAAACAGGGACACTTTTCAAAACAAAATAGGGAAAGGTGGGGACCAAATTAATTTTGGCTGATAGAGAAAAATCTAAAATGAGATCCTAAATGTACATTATTTTGATTGATTGAGCCTTGAAGGACACAAAATTGGCCTAATGTTGGACAGTTGTTAAGATCAGTTGAAGAATTGGGGAGCAAGGACATCAAGATAAGTTTATGGGGTACTTAGGAGGTCTTCAGTGTTCAGGATATCCAACATGTTCCCAGCATGTGACATGTGGCTGTCCATTTTGTGTCTCTTCTTGTTTGGTCCCCATCTTTGCCTATTTTATTTTGAAAAGTAGGTATCCCTGTTTTCTGTTATAAGAAAGCCTTTTGTCCTGTCCTGTCTAAGTTGACCTGATTAACATTTTGTTTTTGTCAATTAGATACCCGCCAGAGTTACCCAGGCAGAAGAACCTTAACTGAGAAAATTCCTCCATCAGATTGCCTTTAGGCAAGTCTGAGGGAACATTTTCTTGATCAATTATTGATAGAAAATCCCAGGCTACTGGATCTGGGTGATAGCAAAAAAGTCACACTGAGTAAGCCACGAGGCACAGGAAGCAAGCCAGTAAGCAATATTCTTCTATAGTCTCTGCTTCATTTTCTGCTTCCAAGTTTTTTTCTGCTTTTCCCTTATAATTAACTATGACTGGAAATCCAAATAAACCCTCCTGTCCTCTCTAAGTGACTTTTGGTCAAGTTTTAAATTTTTTTATTATTATTTTTTAATTTTTAATTTTTTGATCACATCAATAGAAAATCTAACTAAGATATAAAGCTAAGAGTAACTACTTTATAGGATACTTGAACTATACTAACCACTTCTATAAATCCCAGCGCCATCAGTACAAAGACCAGAATCTAAATCACACTACTGTATCCATTTGGTATTTTTAGCAAACTCAACTGGCTTTGAATTTCAGGCTGAATCTTGTTTTTATTTTTTTATAGAAAAGTCAACCAAAATGTCATGTTTTTTTAATTGGATATTTTATTTATTTAGATTTCAAATGTTATATTTTTCCCTGTTTCCCCTCCACAACCCCTCTATCCCATCACCCTCCTCCTGCTTCTGTGAATGTGCTTCCCCACCCACCCATGCACTCCTCCCTCACCACTCTAGCATTCCTCTACACTGGGGCATTGAGCCTTCACAGGACCAAGTACCTCCCCTTCCATAGATGCTAGAAAAGGCCATCCTCTACTATATAAGCAGCTGGAGTCATGGGTCCCTCCATGTGTACTCCTTGTTTGATGGTTTAGTCCCTGGGAGCTCGGGGTGGGGGTGGTGGTTCTGGTTGATTGATAATGTTGTTCTTCCTATGGGGTTGCAATCCCCTTCAGCTCCTACAGTCCTTCTCTTAACTCCTACATTGGGGTCTCCATGCTCAGTCTGATGGTTGGCTGCATGCATCTGAATCTTTATTGTTCAGGATCTGGCAGAGCTTCTGAGGATACAGCTATAGCAGGCTTCTGTCAGCTAGCACTTTATGGCATCAGCAATAGTGTCTGGGTTTGGTGGCTTCATATGGGTTAGATCCCCAGGTAGGCCAGTCTCTGGATGTCCTTTCTTTCAGTCTCTGCTCTACTCTTTGTCCCTGTATTTCCTTTAAACAGGAACAATTATGGGTTAAAAATTTGGAGATGGGTGGGTGGCCCCATCCCTCAACTGTGGGCTTTGCCAAACTTCTGGATATGGTCTCCACAGTTACACTGGTACCTAAACCACATAAAGACTCAACAAAGAAAGAGAACTTTAAACCTATTTCCCTTATGAATATTGATACAAAGACACTCAAGAAAATTCTCACAAATTGAATTAGAGAACACATCAAAACCATCATTCACCATGATCAAGTAGGCTTCTTCCCAGGGATGCAGAGATAGTTCAATATACAGAAATTGATCAATGTAATCCACTACATAAACAAACTCAAAGAAAAAAAAATACCACATGATCATCTCATTAGATTCTGACAGAGCATTTGACAAAATTCAACACCCCTTCATGTTAAAAGTCTTGGAAAGGTCAGGAGTTCAAGACCAATACCTAAACCTAGTAAAAGCAATATACAGGAAACAGGTAGCCAACACCAAACCAAATGAAGAGAAACTTGAAGCAAATACACTAAAATCAGGGACTAAACAAGACTGCCCACTCTCTCTCTCTATATTCAATATAGTACTTGAAGTTCTAGACAAAGCAATTAGACAATAGAAGGAGGCGAAAGGTATATAAATTGGAAAGGAAGAAGTCAAAATACCACTATTTGCAGATGATGTGATAGTATACTTAAGTGACCCAAAAATTCCATAAGAGAACTCCTACAACTGATAAACAACTTCAGCAAAGTTGCTAGATATAAAATTAAAGGAAACAAAACAGTAGCCTTCTTATACTCAAAGGATAAATGGGCTGAGAAAGAAATTAGGGAAACTACACACTTCACAATAGTCACAAACAATATAAAATATCTTGGTGTGCCTCTAACCCAGGAAGTAAAAGATCTGTATGTCAAGAACTTCAAGTGTCTAAAGAAAAAAAATGAATAAAATCTTAGAAGACAGAAAGATCTCCCATGCTCATGGATTGGCAGGATTAATGTAGTAAAAATGGCCATCTTTCCAAAAGCAGTCTACAGATTTACTAGAATCCACATCAAAATTTCAACTCAATTCTTCATAGAGTCAGAAAGAGCAATTCTCAAATTCATTTGGAATAATCAAAAAACTCAGGATAGCGAAAACTATTCTCAACAACAAAAGAACTTCTGGGTAAATAACCATCTTGGACCTCAAGCTGTACTACAGAGCAATAGTGATAAAACCTGCATGGTATTGGTACAGTGACAGGCAGGAAGATATATGGAATAGAATTGAAGACCCAGAAATGAACCTACATACCTATGGTCATGTGATCTTTGACCAAGAAGGTAAAACCATCTAGTGGAAAAAAGACAGCATTTTCAACAAATAGTACTGGTTCTACTGACAGTTTGCATGTAAAAGAATGCAAATTGACCCATACATATTTCCTGTAGAAAGCTCAAGTCAATGTGGATCAAGGACCTCCACATAAAACCAGATACACTGAAGAGAAAGTGGGAAAGAGCCTCGAGCACATTGTTAAAGGGGAAAATTTCCTGACTAGAACACGAATGGCTTATGCTCTAAGATCAACCATCGATATATGAGACCTCATAAAATTGAAAAGTTTCTGTAAGGCAAAGGACACTGTCAATAGGATAAGATGGCAACGAACACACTGGGAAAATATATTTACCAATTCTACATCCAATAGAGGGCTAATATCCAATATATACAAAGAACTCAAGAAATTAGATTCCAGAGAATCAAATAACACTATTAAAAAGTGGTATACAGAGCTAAACTAAGAATTCTCAACTAAGGCATCTTGAATGACTGAGAAGCATCTAAAGAAATGTTCAACATCATTAGTCATCATGGAAATGCAAATCAAATGACCTTAAGATTCTGTCTCATACCAGTCATAATGGCTAAAATAAAAAACTCAGGTGACAGTAGATACTGGAGAGGATGTGGAGAAAGAAGAACACTTCTCCATTGCTGGTGGGATTGCAAACTGATACAACCACTCTGGAAATCAATCTGATGGTTCCTTAGAAAATTGGAAATAGTACTACTGAGGACCCAACTATATCACTACTGAGCATGTATCCAAAAGATGCTCCAACATATAACAAGGACAAATGCTCCACTATGTTCATAGCAGCCTTATTTATAATATCCAGAAGCTGGAAATAACCTAGATGTCCCTCAACTGAGGAAGGGATATAGAAAATGTGGTACAGTTACACAAAGGTGTATTAATCAGCTATTAAACCAATGACCTCATGAAATCCACAGGCAAATGGATGGAAGTAGAAAATATCATCTGGAGTGAGGTAACCCAGTCAAAAATAATACACATTGTATCTACTCACTGATAAGTGGGTATTAGGCAAAAAGCTGGGAATACCCATGATACCATTCACAGACCATATGAAACTCAAGAAGAAGGAAGACCAAAGTGTGGATACTTCAGTCCTATTTAGAAGGGGGAACAAATTAATCATGGGAGGTAGAATGTAAGAGAGACTTAGGAGGAATAGAGAAGGGGGAGGGGAAAAGGGGTCAGGATCAGGTATGGGAGGAGACAGGGAAGAAATAAAGAGGATCAGGAAATTGAACAGATGTGTGTAACAATTAGGGATGGGAAGCTGGGGGTAGCCACCAGAAAGTACCAGAAGCCAGGAAAGCAAGAGGCTTCCAGAACCTAACAGTGATAACATTAGCTGAAAATCAGTCATCTTTTTAAATTAAACTTCTCAACTAGATTCTAACCCTTCTATGAGATTAATCCTGCTTGACTTGCCCCGTTCTACATAAAATAGCCTTGAGGAGACTTATACAGAATTTAATTATTACAACATTTACAGATCTTGTGGGTCAGGAACCAAATATAGGTTAATTCAGGGTCATTCAGATATGTGGCTGAAATATCTACTGGGACTGCAGATATATTAAGATTTACTTGTGAATAAAGAGTGTCTCACTCACAGTTGGATGGTTAGCAGACCTGGGCTAAGTACTGTCTATCACCACAAGCATCACTTCTTTGACACTTCTTTGGATCCTTTGAAGGGAGACTGTCCAATATGGAAGTCACAGTGAATCTCTAAAGTCAACTTCTGTTACTTTTTGCATAATCTAATTGTTAGAAATAAGCTACCAGGTTGAGTTCAGATGGAGGCAAAGGGATCGGTCACACAAATAGAATGAGTACCAGCACCAACTATTTCAGAAGTACCTATCCTTCCTGTCAGTTGGTTTTGAAAGCTATGTGCTGCAGGGAGGAGCACTCTTGGAGCAAGAAACAGCCCAACAGCATGATTCATTTTTCAGTTTATCCATTCCGAGTATCAAAATACAGACATTTCCCACATCACTTTTAACAAGTGGCAAATCATGCAAGGCATTCTCAGCTACCAAAGAAAACCTTTGTTAGACACATGGTTTTTTCTCTCTTCTGTAATCTCCCTTGATTGAATGCTTACCCATTAGAGACACTCGTAGCATCTCTGTTCCTTTCCATAGCAACTCACAAAATTATTTGCCACTTTCTTTCCTGACCACCCAATGCTGTCCAGGATTTCACCCTAGAGTTGAGTGTCAATCAAGTACTTTAGTTTGCTTCAGTTTCAGTGACATTAAAAGAGGACTAGACATTCAAACCAAACCATGGAGAGTTTCCAGCAATGTTCAGATGTAATTGTGTCTCTTGTTATTCTTCTTCTTCTATAAAATGGAGAGGCTTCTGCTTCTCTCCACAAGGAGTAGAACATTTCTTCTAAATCATATAGTCCATCTACTCTTGCCCTCATCACAGGTCCTTTCCCAATCCATCAGCCCTTTCTTGAGTTCTTCTGTTCTATGAGCCTATCTGTTCTAATCTGTTTTAATTCTTCAAAACAATTTTGAAAAAGGTTCTTTTTCTTTTGATGATTAGCCCATTGTCCCAATTGTTCAAAACAAATGTATAAAAATTTTTAACAAAGGCAAAATTCTCTGTACAGAAAAAGGAATTAGGAGGTCATAAAGATAGAGAGTAGAGTTGGCTCCTTGGGAAGATCTACATATGTTCATACAGTTTTTATAGCTCTGCTAGTCACATTTTCTAAGAACTTGTAATGTGGTTCCAGTTCTAGTTAGAAAACTAGCTTTGTCTAGACTCTTTTAAATCAAAGGTTAATTCAGTCAGTGGATCCTAGCACACAATATCCAGAATAAGGTAATTAAGTTGATAATTCAGGGATGATGGGGAGACCAAGGCCTTGAGAATGAATTTTGTTCAAAAACACAATGATTAAGTCAAGCCAAGTATATTCCTAACAAGTGAAAATGAACAGGTATCCTATACACTCCTACTCCAACAGGTACTTCTTAAGTAGAGGGATGGAAATGCACTGGCAATACAGGAGGGTAGGTTATCATTGGACAAGGTACCCTTGCAGGAGGCATGGAAATCTAGCTATATTTGCTCAGAGTATGTTTTCAGAAAACTATACCTCTTATTTATCTACAGAGGACTAGAAGAAAGGGCTTCTTAAGCTTTCAGATACATTTGGCAGCATAAAATAATTATTCAAAAAACTCCTTTTATATCAATAATAGTACTTTGTGGAGGATGAGCATAGCCAAAACAAAATAATTTAATATGTATTATTTAATTGATCACTATGTTAACTCAGAGAAACAGTATCTTCTAGAAGTTTAGTTAAGAGACTAGGCATGAAAAGTCAAATTAAAGTAGGGCAGGATATTTCTGCCTCCAAAGTGCACTTGATTCAAAAAACTATGTGCTGGATTTCCACCAATGTTGTCAGAACATCAAAATCTCACTTCTTAAAGACTCTAATCCAACTCAGAAAAAAAAATATGTATCTAAAATAAAATTAATTCCCATCTTTTCACATCAAATAGCTTATTAACAAATCATTTTTCCTGAGATTTTCTGTATTTATAAAAACACAGAGAAAGAGCTAAGTCATGGTCCTGGGGAATGTTTATCAGGGATCTACAAGTGTGTGTGGTGTGGTGTGTGAGAAGAGAAACTCAGGAGAAGTGAAGAAGATGTGAGAAGTGAGGGGATCCTTTCACCTTGATGCTTGTTGATGCTCTCTTCAGTGGAGAGCTAAAAATTCATCACAGTTAAAAACATTTATGTGACACTTTTTGTTTGTTTGTTTGTTTTTCGAGACAGGGTTTCTCTGTATAGCCCTGGCTATCCTAGAACTCACTCTGTAGACCAGGCTGGCCTCGAACTATGTGACAATTTTTACAATATAATCCTTATTCCTTTTATGTAGAACTATAACATGTATTAAAATAATCCTCCTTAAGGTCTGTGTGCATATGCCCAAGTATGAGCTTTCTACTTTCCCAGCTATAACTCTGAAGTTTTCAGATATCTTAAAAATAATAAAAAGTTTAAAAATACAAATTACCATTGACAGAAAAGTACATTCTTTTCTTTTGAGATTAGAATTTTATTACAGTTTTCCTTCCCCTTTCTTCCCTTCAAACCTTCTACAATACTTCTCAAGGTCTTTCTAAAATATATGACCTCATTTTTCATTAATTGTAATTGTATGCATATATGTATATGTTTGTATCCATAAACATATAAAATCCATATAGTTCTACCTAATGCATGTTTTCAGGGCTGACAGTTTGGCACTGGAAATACAAATGTAATTGTATTCCTCATGTTCTTCATGAGGAAGGCCTACCTATTCTTAGCTCTCTCATAGTTCACTGTGTAGGATTGAGGCCTCATGGAGTATTTTCTCATGTTTTAATCCCTTTGTACAAGCTTTGTGAACATGTTTTTACTATATAATTCCATATAATGCCGCTGCCTAGGAACTGACCATTGACCCCATCAAACTAGAAAGGGAAAGAGAAAAAGAAGGGAGGAAGCTTCCTTACAAACTCTGTACAACCTGCATTCAAAAGTCTGCAGGATTATATACTCAGCTGTTGCCAACACCCTGACAAGTGGCTTTCCATAAAGTAGCCCACACCCACACTTGGGTGTGTATGATCCTGGGCTCCTTTCTATCAATTAATGCCATGCTCAACTTTGTGTTGAAATTTCTTTATAAGTGCCAACTTTGATTAATATCAATTTGCCTGGAAATTCTCTTCTTAAATGAAGTTAAGAATCCTGTCTCGCCTGAGCAGAGTTTCTGAGACCTCCTCAGGGTGCAGCAGCCATCACAGGGCTCTATTTCTGCTCCTGCTACCTACTGACACTGACAGGGCTTTGCACTTCATTAGTTTCTCTGTCTTATCTATAGAATAAGAGGAGCTATAACTTGACAGCCTGAGTCTTTGAAGAAACAGAAGGCAAACAGCAGGGAAAGAGTAGCACTTTAAAAATGCTCCACTGTAAAAATGGTCCACTCCAGACTCACAGAGAAAGAGAGGAATAGACGGGTTCTGTGACAACCCCAGCCACGCACACTCCCCCACTCAAGGTTAATACTTAGACATGAAGCCGTGGAAGAAAACACTTAAAAGTAGTGATAAGGATACTGAAATGTAGCTCTTCAAAATTGATGGCTTTTGGGGTGTGTGTGTGTGTGTATGTGTGTGTGTGTGTGTGTGTGTGAGTGTGTGTGTGTTGAGGAGAAAGGACAAAGATCTGTATTGAAGTAGACATCCACATACCTGCATGATGTTCCAATGTCTAGTAGCCTTTATGTGGTGAGATGCGATTTCCTTGGTTCTATCTGAAACAGACAGAGCCTCTATCTTTTATAGTTCCTCTTATGAGAATGAATATAATTCTTCTTTTCAAGTTCACTTGGAAGTTTACATTTAAAATAGGTTGATCTTTTTGTTATAAATACCTCCTGCACTTATAATTTAGAGGCCAGACCATTTTTTATAATATTTTAAAGAACAGCTTATTCATGAATTTCTTTTCTGTCCAGATTTTTGTCCATTTTATTCTAGAATATTTAACTATGGATGTCATGACTCATGGCAAGGGCTACAATTATTTCTACAGTGGGAAGCTAAGAATAGGGGAAGAAGACCCCTAAATTTCAAATATAGGGTCTATTGGCTTTCCTCAGTGAGGCCTATGCTAGAGACCGTTTTTTTTAGTTCACACAGTTCTCACTTTCATTTCTTTTCCTGACTTTGCACAATTACTTATGAATCCCTCTTGCATATGAAACAAGAATCCATGTTCACAATCTTTAGGCTGTTTTTGTTTTCTATATGGTTTAAGGTAGGAAAATGTCACCTCTATATTCTGCCTATAATGCCAATGAGACAAGAGTATTTCCCTTGTAACATCTTTCCATGTAAAGTCCTGTAATAATGATATATCTCAGAACAGCAGCCAGACACCTGTGTCAGAGAAGAAACAGCTAAGGTTCTTGTATATTCTGGAATCCTGGTGGCATGAAGAGAAACTAAGCTTTATGCTATCATGAAAACTTTTTTAGGATTAATTCCAAAGATATAAGAGGAGAACTTTTAATGTTCCAGGGAAGAGAATGGAGTTTTCCTCCCCCCAATGACACAGGAAGCTTTTCTCTGAAAACAGTGAGTCAGGAAATAAATCTACTACTGATTAAGTTAGGGCTTCTATGGCTGTAACAAAATACCATTACCAGAAGAAACTTAGGGAGAAAAGGGCTTATTTTATCTTACAGTTTATAGTCCAGCATGAAGGTAAATCAGGATAAGAACTCAAAGCAGAAACCTGAATGCATAAATTAAAACAGAGGTCATGGAAGAACACTGCTTATTATTATCTTATTACCCATAGCTTGTCCAGCCTCGTTTCTTCTATACCTGTGGACAATCTTCCCTGGGGTGGCACCATCTACAATGATCAGGGCCCTCCCACATCGGTAGAAAAAATGCTAGATAGACTTGCCTAGAAGCAATTTGATGGGAACATTTGTCTCAACTACAATTCCCTCTTCCCCGATATATCTAGGTTTGTGTCAAGTTGACAAGAACAAAGCAGAGTAACATATGGAAAGGCTTCCCTAAGAAAGAGTTGAAGGCCTAAGCCTGAAGATCCACTGGCAGAGCACTTGTGTAGAATGTATGAGACTTTGGATTACATCCTGGCCTACAAAGGTAAAACAAAAAAGAAAGTAAAGAAAGAAAAGAGTAGAAGTGAAGCTGCATGGCTGCCTCATGGCCAAAAATACTGGTGAGGATACCAGAAAAGATAGACCTTCAGTCAGTGTTACTTTGGATGTGAACTGGTTAAGCCACAGTGCTAGTGATTTTCAATCTTTGGGTTACAACCCCTTTGACAATTCTCTTTCTCCAAAATATTTACATTGTGATACATACAAAACCAGCAAAACTGCAGTTATGAAGTAGCAATAAAAAATAATTTATGCTTGGAGTTCACCACAACAAGAGAAACTGTATTGAAGTGTTTCAGCATTAGGAAGGTTGAGAACCAAAGTGCAATGGGGATCAAAATGGACGTTAAAAACCAAAATCAAAACCAAACTAACAAAACAAACAAAAAACTTAAAACAAACAGAGGTTTAAAATATAACTACCAAACCCAGGATCCAATTTCAGTACATGGAACAAATGAACATGGTGGAAGGAGGGAATTAAACCATTAAACTTCTCTCTCTGACCTATGCACATGCATCATGGTATGTGAATCCATACACATCTGCATGCCCCCATACATCACACATAATAATAAGTGCAAAACATTTCTAAATGTGACCCCCTTGGTCACATACCTAGAGGGTTTTATATTCTGCCACAGAAAGAAGTGCAAATTCCTATTGATTGCTGCTGTATTCACAATAACCAGGAGATAGAACCAGCCTAGATGTCTATCAGTTGATGATGAATATGGATAATGAAAATGTATAGTGTAGTATGAACAATTTAAGCTTATCCCTGACTAGTTTACAAATGAATGAGACCCTGAATATGGTTATTTTATTTGGGTTTGACAATTCCTGGGGGTCCCCACTAACCTACTCTTCTTATTGCAGGTCTGCATACCTCCCTCACAGTGTAACTTAGATACTTGCTGTTTCTCTGGCCATGGGCTTCATGGTTCTCCCTTCAGGCTGATTTCCTCCTCCCTTTCTTTCTCCTTCTTTCTCCCAGTCCTCTTCCTCCCATCAGGTCACTAGTAATCCACCTACCTCTAATCCCTCCAGTAATTGGCTATAGCAATTTTTATTTAACCAATAGTTTTAAATCAAGGAACAAAGTTTTCACAAAAGCTTGTAAACATCCAAAGTCACTCACAGGTTAGACCTTCAAATATAGAATTTAGCATTACAACACATAGCAATAGACCAAACCTCAACAAGGTAGAGTAGAATTTTGTTCATAAAGAAAAAGATATTATAAATTTATAAAAATAAAAAAAGTTAGAAAATATTCTATTAAGTGTGCTATCCCAGGCTCAAAAAGACAAACACAGAAAGTCTTCTCTCATATGAAACCCCCAGCTTCTATTTTATACATGTTATGTATGTGGAATTGAGCAGGAGTTAGAGAACAAGAAACTGGAACAGACTTATGGGATAGGAAAATAAGGTTTGAAGGTGAGAGATGGGGAAGGTAATACACACATGGAATAAGAAAGTAGAAAGGGCCAGATGAGGTGCAAAGGGGTGGGGGTAGCGTGAGTGGGTGGAGCAAAGAATCAACCAAAACAATACATGAGTGAAAACACAGGAGGAAACCTGCAAATTTGTATGCTAATTAAAATACATTAAATAACAAATATGCAACTGGGCCTGGTATGGTGACACATACCTGTATGCTCTCTGCTTAGGTGATAGAGGCAAAAGGATCAGGAGCTCAAGGCTATCCTTAGCTACATAGTAGTTGGCAGGCCATCCCTAGTTACATGAAACCTTTCTTAAAAAGAAAACAGAACATAATCTGAACAGCTTATTCAGTAGGAAGCTTTGTCCTTATGCTGAAACAGAACTCTTTAAACCCAGACAGTTTTGAATGGTGCTTGAGAACTGAGTATGCTTGTTTGTGTCTGTACAATAAACAGTGAGGTATAAGGAAACAGATCAGATATTGAGAGATAGCCTTCATGTGAAAGGGTGACTGTGGCTTCAGGCTTCCATCTGCTCCTTGAGCTGACCTTGTGCCACAGCTCCCAATATTCGGGTCCCACAGGGAGATATATGGTCTCCCAGAAGAGCTGACACATCTGTGAGCACAGGGAGGACCACCACTTCTGTTTCTAGGGACCTGTCCAGAGTCATCAGAACACAGGAACCAAGGAACAGCCTGGGACAGGACCCTTCCAGTTTCCATCTGCGCCTGAAGCATTCTTTGTGCCACAGTTCTCTGTATCCAGATCTCACTGGGAGAAAGCAGGTCTCCCAGGAGTGCTGACACACCTGAGAGCACAGCTCTCCATACCCAGGTCCTGCTAGGAGAGATATGGTCTCCCAAGAGTGCTGACACACAGACAGTCAGAGACAGAAGACCAGCTAACTCCAGGGATATCCAGATGGCGAGTGGCAAAGGCAAGAACATAAGCAACAGAAACCAAGGTTACTTAACATCAAAAGAACCCAGTTCCCCACCAGTGCAAGCCCTCAATACCCCAAGACACAGGAAGAGTAAAACATTGATTTAAAATCACTTCTCATGATAATGATAGAGGACTTTAAGAAGGACACAAATAACTCCCATAAATAAATACAGGATATATAAAATATCTTGATGTGACTCTAACCAAACAAGTGAAAGATCTGTATGACAAGAACTTCAAGTCTCTGAACATAGAAATTGAAGAAGACCTCAGAAGATGGAAAGTTCTCCCATGCTCATGAATTGGCAGGATTAACATAGTTAAAATGGCCATCCTGCCGAAAGCAATATACAGATTCAATGCTATCCCCATTAAAATCCCAACTCAATTCTTCATAGACCTAGAAAGAGCAATTCTCAAATTCATATGGAATAACAAAAAACCCAGGATAGCAAAAACTATACTCAACAATAAAAGGTCTTCTGGGGGAATCAGCCTCCCTGACCTCAAGCTATACTACAGAGCAGTAGTGATAAAAACTGCATGGTATTGGTACAGTGACAGGCAGGTAGATCAGTGGAATAGAATCGAAGACCCAGATATGAACCCACACACATATGGTCACTTGATCTTCGACAAAGGAGCTAAAACCATACAGTGGAAAAAAGACAGCATATTCAACAAATGGTGCTGGATCAACTGGCGGTCTACATGTAGACGATTGTGAATTGATCCATTCCTATTTCCCTGTACAAAGCTCAAGTCCAAGTGGATCAAGGACCTTCACATAAAACCAGATATACTGAATCTAATAGAAGAGAAAGTGGGGAAGAGTCTCGAACACTTGGGCACAGGGGAAATGTTCTTGAACAGAACACCAATGGCTTGTGCTCTAAGATCAAGAATCGACAGATGGGACCTCATAAAATTACAAAGCTTCTGTAAGGCAAAGGACACTGTAAATAGGGCAAAATGGCAACCTACAGATTGGGAAATGATCTTTACCAATCCTACATCTGATAGAGGGCTAATATCCAATGTATACAAAGAACTCAAGAAGCTAGACTCCAGAGATCCAAATAACCCTATCAAAAAATGGGGAAGGGAGCTAAACAGAGAATTCTCAACTGAGGAAACTCGAATGGCCAAGAAGCACCTAAAGAAACGTTCAACATCCTTAGTCATCAGGGAAATGCAAATCAAAACAACCCTGAGATTCCACCTCACACCAGTCAGAATGGCTAAGATCAAAAACTCAGGTGACAGCAGATGTTGGCGAGGATGTAGAGAAAGAGGAACACTCTTCCACTGCTGGTGGGAATGCAAGTTGATACAACCTCTCTGGAAATCAGTTTGGCAGACCCTCAGAAAAATGAACATAATACTACCTGAGGACCCAGCTATTCCACTCCTGGGCATATACCCAGAAGATGCTCCAACATGTAATAATGACACATGCTCCACTATGTTCATAGCAGCCATATTTATAATAGCCAGAAGCTGGAAACATCCCAGATGTCCCTCAACAGAGGAATGGATACAGAATATGTGGTACATTTACACAATGGAATACTACTCAGCTATTAAAAACAATGACTTCATGAAATTCGTAGACAAATGGATGGATCTTGAAAATATCATCCTGAGCAAGGTAACACAGTCACAAAAGAATGAACATGGTATATACTCACTGTTAAGTGGTTATTAGCCCAAAAGTTTGAAATACCCAAGAGTCACTTCACAGCAACAGTAGTATTGAAAGTGAGGTCCCAGATGGAGGACTTGGAGAAAAGACTGAAGGAGCTGAGAGAGTGTGCAACCCCAAGGAGGTAGCAACAGTGGCAACTGGCCTGACCCCCCGATACTTCTGGAGACTGATCCTCCAACTAAAGAATACACATGGAGGGACCCATGGTGCTGACCACAAATGTGGCAGAGGAGGGTCTTGTTACCCGTCAGGGGGAGGAGAGGCCCTTGGACCTGAGGGTGTTAGATCCTCCAGTATAGGAGAATGACAAGGAGGGAAGACAAGAGTGGGTGCGTGGGTGGGAGGGTGGTTTGGAGAATACCCCCATAGTGGCAGGGGGAGGGCGGAGGGAATGGGGAGGTTCCAAAGGGGAGATCTTAAAAGGGGGAAACATTTGAAATGTAAATAAAATATGAAAACAAAAAAATACATAAATAAAAAAGAAAAATAAATAAATACAGGATAACACAGGGTTAGAAGCCCTTAAAAAGGAAACATAAAAATCCCTTAAAGAATTACAGGAAAACACAACCAAACAGGTGAAGGAATTGAACAATACAATCTAGGATCTAAAAATGGAAATAGAAACAATAAAGAAATCATAAAGGGAGACAAACCTGGAGAGAGAAAACCTGGAAAAGAGATCAGGAGTCATAGATGCAAGACTCACCAACAGATTACAAGAGATAGAAGAGAGAATCTTGGGTGCAGAAGATACCGTAGAAAACATTGACACAACAGTCAAAGAAAATGCAGAAAGCAAAAAACTCTTAACCCAAAACATCCAGGAAATCTAGGACACAAAGAGAGGACCAAACCTAAAGATAATAGGTATAGAAGAGAGTAAAGGTTCTAAATTTAAAGAGCCAGTAAATATCTTCAACAAAATTATAGAAGAAAACTTCCCTAACATAAAGAGATGCCCATAAACATATAAAAAAACCTACAGAACTCCAAGTAGATTGGACCAGAAAAGAAATTCCTCCCATGACATAGTAGTCAAAATATCAAATGCACAAAACAAAACAAACAAACAAAAAAAGGGTATTAAAAGCAGTAAGGGAAAATGGTCAAGTAACATATAAAGGCAGAACTATCAGAATTACACCAGACTTCTCACCAGAGACTATGAAAGCTAGAAGATCCTGGGCAGATCTCATACAGACCCTAAGAGAACACAACTGCCAGCCCAGGCTACTATAACCAGCAAAACTCTCAATTATCATAGATGGTGAAACCAAGATATTCCATGACAAAACCAAATTTACACAATATTTTTCCACAAATCCAACCCTACAAATGATAATAGAGGAAAATCTCCAACACAAGGAGGGAAGTGACACCCTAGAAAAAGCAAGAAGGTAATCTTCCAACAAACCAACAGAAGATAACCACACAAACATAATTCCATCTCTAGAAGCAAAAATAACAGGAAGCAACAATCATTACTCCTTAAAATCTCTTAACATCAATAGACAAAATTACCCAATAAAAAGACATACACTATCAGACTGGATGTGTAAACAGGACCCAGCATTTTGCTGCATATAGAAAATGCACCTAAGTGACAAGACAGACACTACCTCAGAATAAAAGGCTGGAAAAAAGTTTCCCAAGCAAATGGTCCCAAGAAACAGGCTAGAGTAGCTATTCTAATATCGAATAAAATTGACTTTCAACCAAAAGTTATCAAAAAAAACAAGGAAGGACACTTCATACTCATAAAAGAAAAAAAAACTACCAAGATGAATTCTCATTTCTGAACATCTATGCTCCAAATGCAAGGGCACCCACATTTATAAAAGAAACTCTACTAAAGCTCAAAACTCACATTGCACCTCACACAATAATATTGGGAGGCTCCAACACCATACTCTCATCAATGGACATAACTTGTAAACAGAAACTAAACAGAGAAACACAGTGAAACTAACAGAAGTTGTGAACCAAATGGGTTTAATAGATACCTGTAGAACATTCATCCTAAAACAAAAGAACGTACCTTCTTCTCAGCATCTCATGGTACCTTCTCCAAAATTGACCATATAATCGGTCACAAAGCAGGCCTCATCAGATACAAGAAGACTGAAATAATCCTGTGCATCCTATCAGATCACCAGGGACTAAGGCTGGTCTTCAATAACAACATAAACAAAAGAAAGCCCACATCCACATGAAAGCTGAACAATGCTCTACTCAATGATAACTTGGTCAAGGATGAAATAAAGAAAGAGGTTAAAGACTTTTTAGAATTTAATGAAAATGAATGTACAACATACCCAAACCTATGGGACACAATGAAAAGGGTGCTAAGAGGAAAACTCATAGCTCTAATGTCTTGAAAAAACAAAAAACAAAAACAAAACAAAATAAAACAAAAAAACTGGAGAGAGCACACACTAGCAGCTTAACAGAACACCTGAAAGCTCTAGAAGAAAGAGAAGCAAATACAACCAAGAGGAGTAGACAGCAGGAATCAATCAATCTCAAGGCTGAAATTAACCCAGTACAAACAAAAAGAACTATACAAAGACTCAACAAAACCAGGACCTGGTTCTTTGAGAAAATCACCAAGATAGATAAATCCTTAGCCAGACTAACCAAAGGGCACAGAGACTGTATTTACATTAAAAAAATCAGAAATGAAAATAGAGATGTAACAACAGAAACTGAGGAAATTAAAAAAAAAATCAGATCCTAATACAAAAGCTTATACTCAACAAAACTAGAAAATCTGAATTAAATGGACAATTTTCTAGAGAGATACCAGCTACCAAAGTTAAATCAGAATCAGATAAACCATCTAAATAGTCCCATAACCCCTAAAGAAATAGAAGCAGTCATTAAAATTCTCCAAACAAAAAATTCTCAGGACCAGATGGTCTTAGTGCAAAATTATATCGGACCTTTAAAGAAGAGCTAATACCAATTCTCTCCAAACTATTCCACAAAATAGAAACAGAAGGAACACTACCAAATTCATTCTTTGAAGCCATAGTTATGCTTTGGTTTTGATATCAAAACCACACAAAGCCCAGCAAAGAAAGAGAATTTCAGACCAATTTCCCTTATGAATATTGATGCAAAAATACTCAATAAAATTGTTGCAAACAGAATCCAAGAACACATCAAGATGGTCATTCACCACGATCAAGTAGGCTTCATCCCAGGGATGCAGGAATGGTTCAATATATGGAAATCCATCAGGGCAATTCACTATGTAAACAAACTCAAAGAACAAAAAACCACATGATCATTTCATTACACTGAAAAAGCATTTGACAGAATTCAACATCACTTCATGTTAAAAGTGTCAGAAAGATCATGAATTCAGGGCCCATACCTAAACATAGTAAAAACAATATACAGAAAATCAGTAGCCAACATCAAATTAAATGGAGAGAACTTGAAGCAAGTAAGAGCCTAGATAAGCCTGCCCATTCTCTCTCTATTCAATATTGTACTTGCATTTCTAGCTAGAACAATTAGACAACAAAAGGATAGAAATTAGAAAGGAAGAAGTCAAAATATCACTATCTGCAAATGATGTCATAGTATACTTATTTGACCCCAAAAATTCCACCAGAGAACTCCTCCAGCTGATAAATAATCATAGCAAAGAAGCTGGATATAAAATTAACTAAGGCAAATCAGTAGCCTTCTTATTCTCAAAGGATAAATGGTCTGAGAAAGAAATTAGGGAAACAACACCCTTCACAATAGTCACAAACAATGTAAAGTATCTTGTTATGACTCTAACCAAACAAAGGAAAGATCTGTATGACAAGAATTTCAAGTCTCAGAAGAAAGAAATTGAAGACCTCAAAAGGTGCAAAGATCTCCCATGCTCATGGATTGGCAGGATTAATATCACCATCCCTTTCCTCAAGCAGTACTACAGAGCAATAGTGTTAAAAACTGCATGGTATTGGTACAATGACAGGCAGAAAGATCAATGGAATAGAATTGAAGACCCAGAAATGAATCCACACACCTGTGGTCACTTGATATTTGACAATGGAGCTTAAGCCATCCAGTGGAAAAACGACAGCATTTTCAGCAAATGATGTTGCTTCAACTGGTGGTCAACATATAGAAAAATACAAATTGACCTATTCTTATCTCTGTGTAAAAAGTTCAAGTCCAAGTGGATCAAGGACCTCCACATAAAACCAGATACACTGACTCTAATGGAAGAAAAAGTAGGGAAAATCCTTGAACACATGCTCACAGGGGAAAATTTCCTGAAGAGAACACCAATGGCTGATGTTCTAAGATCAACAATTGACAAATGAGACCTCATAAAACTGCAAAATTTCTGTAAGTCAGAGGACACTGTAAATAGGACAAAATGGCAACCAGCAGATTCGGAAAAGATCTTTACAAATACTACATCTGATAGAGAACTAATATCCAATATATACAAAGAACTCAAGAAGTAAGACTCCAGCGAACCAAATAACCCTATCAAAAATGGGGAACAGGGCTAAACAGAGAATTATTAACTGAGAAAACTCAAATGGATGCAAAGCACCTAAAGAAATGTTCAGCATCCTTTGTCATTAGAGAAAAGCAAATCAAAGCAATCCTGAGATTCACCCTCACACTAGTCAGAATGGCTAAGTTCAAAAAACTCATGTGATAGCAGATGCTGGCGAGGATGTGGAGAAAGAGGAACACTCCTCCATTCGTGGTGGGATTGCAAGACTGATCTGGAAATCAGTCTGACAGGTCCTCAGAAAATTTAACATAGTACTACCTGAGCACTCAGCTATACCACTCCTGGGCATATACCCTGAAGATGCTTCAACTGTAATAAGGACACATGCTCCACTATGTTTGAGCAGCCATATTTATAATAGCCAGAAGCTGGAAACAGCCCAGATGTCTCTCAACAGAGAAATGGATACAGAAAATGTGGTACATTTGCTCAATGGAATACTACTCAGCTCTTAAAAACAACGACTTCATGAAACTGGCAGGCCAATGCATGGAGCTAGAAAATATCCTGAGTGTGGTAATTCAGTTACAAAAGAACACACATGATATGTATTCACTAATAAGTCAGTATTAGGCAAAGAGCATGGAATACCCATGATACAACTCACTGACCACATGAAGGTCAAAAGGAAGGAAGACCAAAAATCGATGCTTCATTCCTACTTAGAAGGGAGAACAAAATAATCAAGAGAAGTAGGGGGTGGGAGGACCTAAGAAGGAAGAAAAGAGGGTGAGGTTGAAAAAGAATCAGGTATGGGAGGAGATGGAGGAGATGGAGGAGATGGAGGAGATGGAGGAGATGTACAGAGGGCCAGGAAATAAAACAGAGGTGTGTAGCAATGGGGGCTGGGGGACTGCAGGTATCAACCAGAAAGTCCCAGATGCCAGGAAAGCAATAGCCTCCCTTGTCTCCAAGGTATAACATTAGCTGAAATACCCCTCAAAGGGGAAGGAGAACTTGTTGAGACAATATCCACAGGTTAGGCATAAACTCGTGGTTGAGGGATAGGGCCTCTCACCTATCTCCAAATTTTTAACCTAGAATTGCTCCTGTCTAAAGGAAATACAGGGACAAAGAGTAGAGCAGAGACTGAAGGAAAGGGCATCCAGAGACTGCCCCACCTGGGGATCCATCTTATACGCAGACACCAAATCCAGACATTATTGCTGATGCCAAGAAATGTTTGCTGACAAGAGCCTGATACAGCTGTCTCCTGAGAAGCTCTGCCATGTCCTGACCAATACAGATGTGGATGCTCACAGCCAACCATTGGACTGAGCACAGGGACCCCTATGGAGGAGTTAGGGGAAGGACTAAAGGAGCTGAAGGGGCCTTATCTGGCATCAATGGGAGGGGAGGTCCTCTGTCCTGTGAAGGCTTGATGCCCCAGTGTAGAGGAATGCTAGAGCAGTGAGGCAGGAGTGGGTAGGTGGGTGGGGGAGCACCCTCATAGAAGCAAGGTAAGGGGGGATGGAATAAGGGAGTTGCAGAGGGAAAACCAGAAAAGGGAATAACATTTGAAATGTAAATAAATAAAACAAAATAAATAAATAAAAACCTAAAAAATTAAAAAAAAACAGTTAAAAAATAAAAGAAAGGCTGGCTGTGTAACTTCTACATCTGAGATATGAGATTCCCATCATTGAGATAAAAGGTGGTGCTCCCTTTATGGCCACTTTGAGCACACTGGGCACTCTGTTTTTCTGGTGCTATTCATGTAAAAGCTGTATTGCTTTTTGCTTGGAATAGTATAGAGAATGTGTTAACAACATGTATATTATTGGACTTTCTTTGTTTCTGACATGATTTCATCTGAACACCCAGAATGGCTAAGAAGATTAAATATTTATCCCAAGGGTGATAGAGGCAGGAAATATGAAATTACTTTTTACAAATATAAAATGTCTTTGAAGTTGTAAAAGCCTGTTCATAATTTATAGTTTAACCCTGACTGCATTTGTGTTTGTTTCAAAATGTTTTGATTAGATTCTTTTTGTGCAAACACTGCAAATTTACTTCACTTATTTATGCTTGAAAAGGCAGATTGAAGTGAGCATTCTCACAGGAGTCAAGGCTGGGTTCAGCAGAGAAATTATTCTTCCCTGGTACTGTGGAAGTCCCCTGATGCCCTCTGCCCTGCCTGTTCCCTCTCCTGGGTCATGAACATCTGCTTTCTGACAGTTATGTGGAATCTCACATAAACATCCCACTCTTGGGGACTTCCCAATTCTCAATGCTTGAAATTCAACATTCAGAAGCAAATATCTACAGCCTCATTAGTGACAGGAATGGGAACTGTGTTGTTCAGATTGCTCAACTGAAGCCAGGGGCCCTCTTTGACCAAGAAGGTAGTAGCTCTTGGCTCCGTAACATACAAGAGTGTTTCTTAGGAACAATGGGAAGGACAGTTGACAGACAGTGGGAAATTATATACAGACAGCAGATAAAGATGATATCACAAGTTACCCTCCACTATGAAAAACAAAAAGCAAAATTTTTACAAAGTTTTTCCTTTATAGTAAGAATGAAGGTAGTTAAGGATTAAGGCTAAATTCTAGATTTCCAATACTCTCATTCTGGGCCTGATGAATATAAATTTCCTTTAATGGGAACAGATGATTTTATTACTCAAAGTAAAAGTAACATTTACTAAATAAAGCACAATGGATTTTAATAATGTGCTCTTTACGTTACATACAGGCCAAAAATAGAAAAAGTCTTTTTAAAAAATAGTCCTCATATTCAAAAGAATTAAAATAGAATAACTTCAAATTTGAGTGACAGTTTTTTCAATAATCAATAGCATTATTGTGTTACAATACATTACATAATTTTATCATTTCAGATTGCTTAAATATCCAATTCACTTGTATGAGTGTGTGCAATCATAGTCTTGAAGTTTTCAAAACTCTGACCACAAAGTAACTCTACATTTCTTCGTTTACACCCAGTTGCAAACTGTGAGCCCCATGCACCAGCATAGACTATACATTTCATAGAAGCAGAATCACACTGTATTTCCACTTCATATTTGGCTTATTTGACTCAGTGAGCTCAAAGCGCATCTACATTAAACAGAACTAGGTTATCTCTAAATTGGAGATTTCCACCCACAGTCCATGCACATATATACCACTTTTTCTTTATCTATGCATCTGTCATTCAATGTATTCTTAGATGGCTATCACCTTTTAGTTATTGTGAAGATGGTCATCTGATCACTCATAGCCCTGTTTTTACTTCTGTAGGGACTATATCTGTGACCTTGGTCCTAATGTAATTATGTAATTTCTTTTTGGAAAACTAGCAAACTATTTCCCATAGCAGCAATTTTATTTTATATTCCCACCAGCATGTGTAGGGTTTTGAGCATCTCCATATTCTCACATGCGCTTATGGTCCCAATTCTAAGGAACTATAGCTGTCCCAGTAGCTAGGAAATAATATCATCTTATGTTCTTGATTTATATCACACTATTGGTGAATATTATAGCGCATTTTGTGCATTTATGTTTTTTTTTTATGTGGTCTTTGGAGAAATAGCTATCAAATCTTTTGCCCATTTCAGAAAATTACTGAATTCTGGTTCTTATATATTCTTTATGATAAAACCTTATTAAATCCATGCTACAATCTTCCTATTGTATGATTTAATGTACCCTTCTTAGTGCCCTCTATGGTGGCTCAGAAGTTTATAATTTGGGTAAATTAGAGTCTATATGTCTTCCTGTTCCTATCACTGCTTCTGTTATTGATGATAAATATTAGAATCACTTGCCAACATCACAGCCATGAAGAATTTTCTCTATGTGTGTTTGTGTGTTTTGTGGTTTTAGGTTTTTATTTAGGACTTTAGTGTCTATCTGTCTCTCTGTCTGTCTTACTCTGTTTCTGTCTCTCTGTCTCTCGCTGTGTGTATGAAAATTGTGATGCATGTACACACATGGGTGAGAAGTAAGTATGTGCTCACATACTTACCAAGGACAGAGGATGATGTCTGGTATTCTGCTATTGTATCTTCCTATGCCTTAATACATTGGGGTAACTCATGGCCATGGCAATGCTTAGTTGTTTTTTGTTGTTGTTGTTGTTTTTTGTTTTTTTACATGAGTACTAGGACTTTGAACTTAAATGCTTATGAAGCAGGTATTCTAATCCACTGAACCATCTGTCCAACCCAAGAGCTTTCAGGTATACTTTTAAATTGTTGATACAAGAACTTTCGGATTTACTTATGGAGGCACTTAATGCTATGTGAACCTTCCTCTTAGCATTGCTTTCATTGTTTTCCATAAATTTGGGTATGTTGTGCCTTCAATTTTACTGAATTCTAGAAATTTTTTAACTTTTTTCTTTATTTCTTCCCTGATCCAGAGATCATTAAGAAGAGAGTTGCTTGATTTCCATGAGTGTGTAGGCTTTCTGGTGTTTCTGTTGTTGAAATCCAACTTCAATCCTTGGTGGTCTGTTAAGATACAAGGCATTGTTTCAATTTTCTTGTATCCATTGAGACCTGTTTTGTGACCAACTATATGGTCAGCTTTGGAGAAGGATCCATGAGGTACAGAGAAGTAGGTACATTCTCTTGTGTTTGGATGAAGTATCCTATCAATGCCTATTAAGTCCATTTGATTCATAATGTCTATTAGTTTCATTATTTCTCTGTTTTGCTTTTGCCTGGATGTCATGTCAATTGGTGAGTGTAGGGTGTTAAAGTCTCCCAATATTAATGTGTGTGGTTGGATAAGCTATTTAAACTTAACAATGTTTCTTTTACAAATGTGTGTGCCCTTGAGTTTCGGGCATAGACTCTCAGAATTGTGATATAATCTTGTTAGAATTTTTTTTTCCCTTTGATTCTCATGAAGTTTCCTTGCCTGTCCCTTTTAATTAATTTTGGTTGAAAGTCTATTTTATTAGCTATTATAATGGCTACTCCAGCTTTCTTCTTGGGTACATTTGCTTGAGAAACTTTTTCCAGCCTTTACTCTAAGGTAATATCAATCATTGTTGCTGATGTGTTTTTTTGTATGCAGAAGAATGACAGATCATCTTTTCACATCTGTTAGCTTCTGTCTTTTTATCGGGAATTTTGAGATCATTGAAGTTGAGGGATAGTAATGATCAATGGTTGCTATTTACTATTATTTTGATGTTGATTGTTTTAGTGTTAGTCTTTGTGTGTGTGTGCTTTCCTTGTTTTGTTTTGTTTTCTGGAATGGAATTACTTATTTCCTCTATTTTTAAATGTAGTTTTCCTTCTTGGGTTGGACTTTTCCTTCTAATATTTTCTGTACTGCTGTATTTGTGGATAAATATTGTTTGAATTTGGCTCTGTCTTGAAATATATTTGTTTTCTTAGTCTATTGTGACTGAGAATTTTTGCTCTTTATAATGGTCTAGATTGGAACCCTTGGTTTGTTTAGAGGTTGTAAGATATCTGTCCAGGTGTTTCTAGCATTTAGATTCTCTGCTGAGAAGTTGGGTGTAATTCTAATAGGTCTGCCTTTGTATGTTACCTGACCTTTTTCTCTTACTGTTCTTCATAGTTTATCTCTGTTCTTTGTGTTTTGTGTTTTGCTAATTATGTGCCGGGAAGATACTCTTTTCTGGCCCGGTCTAATTGGTGTTCTATAAGCTTCTTGTATGTTTGCAGGCATCTCTTTCTTTATGTTGGGAAAGTTTTCTTTTATTATTTTGTTGAGAATATGTTCTAGGCCTTGGAGCTGGGAATCTTCACCTTCTTCTCTTCCTATTATTCTTGGGTTAGGTCTTTTCATGGTATCCCAGATTTCCGGATGTTTTGTGCCAAGAATTTTTTAGACTTAACAATTTCTTTAATGGATGTGACACTTTCTTCCATTTGTAACTTCTACACATAAGATTCTCTCATCCATCTCCTGCATTCTGTTGGTGATAATTGCATCTTCCCTAGGTTTTCTATCTGCAGGATTTCATCAGTTTGTATTTTCATCATTTCTACTATTTCCACTTTCAGGTCTTGCACAGTTTTGTTTATTTCCTTTACTTGTTTAATTGCATTTTTCGGTATGTCTGTAAGGGATTTATTTGTTTCCTCTTTTAAAACCTCTATATGTTTGCTGTTATTTTCCCGTCTTTCTTTAAGGGATTTATTCCTCTTTAAAGGCCTCTATCATCTTTATAAGATTGAATTTTCTTAAGGATAAATTTGCGAGACTTACTTGCAATGATATCTGACTTTGAAAGCTGGCTATTCAGATCATACCTCTTCAGTCTGGGCCCCTTGAGAAAAGATTCACAAGAAAGGATATCATGTAAGAAGTGTTCTCAGACCAGTTTTGGGAGCAGAACTGTTGAAGACAGAGAGAAGCACAAAGTCAGAGCAGATCTGAGCTTAGATATTTTAGCTTAGTACCATAGTCTGCTGCTGTGGGTGCTGCTGAACTGTACATCTTATAATCTTTGTAGACCAGAGGCCACAGGGCGGAACTTTTCTTCTCACAGAATCATTCAGAATTGGCTTAAGAATGAATAACGAGTAGGTATGGACACAATGACTCTAGTAGGCTGATAATGTATCTATTAGGGCAGATATAAGTGTCATCTCTGAATGGCAGAGTACACAGAGGTTGGGGGAATGGGTTCTGAATACTAATAGTAATCTTAAATATAGGTAGAATACCATACTCATTCCATAATTCTAAGTACATTGAAAAGAGAGAACACAATGAAAACTATTAAATGCCTGTTTAATGTTGTCTAGTTGCAAGTGTACATGAACAGCAGGCCATGAACACATTTTTAATTTATTGTATCCATTCCTCTGTTGAGGGACATCTGGGTTGTTTCCAGTTTCTGGCTATTATATTTATATTTATAATAATAATAATAATAATAATAATAATAATAATAATAATAATAATAATAATAAATGGCTGCTATGAACATAGTGGAACATGTGCCTTTATTACATGTTGGAGCATCTTCTGGGTACCCAGGAGTGGTATAGCTGGGTCCTCAGGTAGTAGTATTTCCAATTTTCTGAGGGTCTGTCAAACTGATTTCCAAAGTGGTCCCTTAGTAGAACAAACTTTCCATCCAATATAGTGAGACTCTATTTCTGAAAACCTCCAACAAAACAACTAAAAGCACACAAAACAAAAATATTGATTCTAAACAAAAGGAGTTGGTTGATATAGAACTTTTGATAAAGCTTTGACACTCCTTTGTTTGGCCAACACTCTGAGACTAGACAAGCCATGGAACTAGGGTAAAATGAATACTACCCTAGTAAATGAATGAATACTATTTTTCTTCTAAGGAAACATAGCAGTAAAATGATTCCTAACATTATCCTGCTATACATATAGATAAGTGTTTCAAACTTAATAGAGGCCTCTTGACCAGCAGTAGATGGCCAACACCAAACAATATCAATGCTATTTTATGGAGATATTTTGACTCATAACACTTTGTTTGGGTATTTATTTCTTTACCTTAATTTTATTTTGCTTATCTATTACATTTTCTGATTTGGGGTTTTATGTTGTATATGTATATTTCTCATTTTTTCTCTGTTTTATTTTTCCCTGTTTCTTCGTTTTGCTTTTTATTGGCTTGTTTGTTTTCTACAAAGTCAGAGAAAGAAGGCATATAGTTAAGTGCATGGGGAAGTGATGAGGATCTGGGAGAAGACAAGGGAGGTGAATTGTAATTAGAATATATTGTATGAAAAGTATTTTCAATAATTTTTTTTTAGTTCAAAACTAAGTGGAAAATTGTATTTAATTTGTCTAGTAACTGACATTAAAACATCAGCTTTGCTAAAACTGAACCCTACCTGGAATTCAAAGTATCTTGTAACCACAGAAGCTTTCTGATATTTTACACCAGAAGCCACCAACCGCCTACTCAGAAGTACACAGGCGAATTCCTGTCCTGGAAAAAATCATCCCAGAAAGAAACTTCTCTGGAGACAGATAAGAAAAGAAAAGAAAATCTGTAGGAAATGGTGTATCAATTCTTCTGTTTCCTTACGTAATTAATCAAAGATGTCACACTCCTTCTGATGGTGAGGGGTGATGAGAAATACAGAAAGGCCAGAGAAGCCACATGTCTATCCACGTGTATTCATGGAGCCTGGGAAATGATCTCAGTTTCACTGCTAAACTACGTAGTCTATGTGCTATCTTCCAGCTCTACCCACCAGTTATCTTTCATCACAGGTTTTTTGTCAACCTGGTGACAGGTATTCTTCTCTGCATAGACTAATCATTTTGAGTTTGTGGGACTGTTACAAATTTCTCACTCTCTCTTTGCCAGGAGGCTTAATCCGGCTGTTGAAACACCACAGAAAAGACACTGTGCTATGGCTCTTGTATTTGATCACATGCAGATGTAAATTGTTGCTCTCTTTGACCAGATGATGAAGGGATGATGAAGGAAGCAAAGAAAGAGCTATGCATACATTATTTATAGTTATAAATGATCTAATAGCTCATTCAAAATTTCATTATTAGAAATTTTAAGGGAAATTTCATTTTTACTTTGAAAACAAGGAAATTATCTTATCAATTAAATTGAAACCATTTCTACTCAAATACATTAAAATAATAAATATTTTAATTACCATCATAAAAAAAAAAACTGACCAAACTTTTCATTTCATTCTCTTTAAGATTATTGAAGGTTTAAGAAGCTTTAGTAGGGACAAGAATAAATTAATTCAGATGATAATTCTGGAGGAAGAGAACAAAAATATTTGGAAAATAAGAGGTGTATATTTGTACAAGTCTTTGGATAAATAACAAGCACATGGTTTATTTTATCCCATTAAAATGCATTGATATGATAAACATACACTCTTAAATACTATAAAGAGGGGGCTTTCCCTACAGTAGTTAAATTATTTGCTTTTTTTAGCACTGTAGCAAATACTGACAAAAGTCATGTCAGACAAAAAGGATTTATTTATTCCTGCTCCTTGTTTAAGGGGACATCAGACTAACCTAATGGGATGTCACAACAGTGGGAGTTGTTGGTCCATTTGGGAAAGCAGGAAGCTTCAAGCCCTGCCACCTAGTGGCCTAAGAATCCATCAGTGATAGAACCCAATACTTATGGAGTGTAAGAGAATTAGATAAAGAGGGGACCAGAGGTGCAGGTAAGTGGAAGATTTTTTTGCCCAGAGGAGGGCAGATGTCTTCACTACTTGAGTATACATGCATGCTGAAGTTATGTTTAGAGTAGATGGAGTAAAATATTCAGTAGGTGGCTTTAAAAATATTTAGGTATTTGTTTAATAAAGTCTCTGAACTTGGAAGATGTATATCTGATAAAACAAAACAGACAGAGCTGCCAGATGAAGTAAACCCACTCCTGCACTTCAAAGGCTAGGCATATGGAGCTTGCATTTGGAGGTGCAGATTGACTTAAGCATAGGTTTGCAGGTTCTGCAGCTCCATCAAATCTGCAGCCCATACCTTTGAAAACCTCACACAACCATTCTGTCATTTCTGAGATCTGCAGGTTGCCTCATGGGTCAGACATCCATCTTTTCCTCTGTGCTCCCTGCTTGCACTTGGATGTTTATAGCCTAGAATAACTGTCCTCCCCACCATGATTCTGAGACTCTTCTGTGTCCTGTTGATCTGTTCTTTATAGTTCTCCTTAACATTAAATATTTTCTTGTATTTAAAACACACCTGGTTATCATGCTGATACTCTACATTGGAGAAGAGTTTCACATGTATGCCCTGGCAGGAATGTCAGATTTTTGAAGGAGCAGAGCTTGCATTTTTTCCCTCAAGTTTTTACATTGCCAAATGGAAGACCCTCAGACAGCACAGGTCACTGCCAATAACTAACATTACCCCAGGGAGCTTGCTACCCAGATGGTATAGATGTAAACTGAAATAAAAAACCTCCAAACAATGTGTAGGTGTCGATCAACAAATGGTGTTGTCACAATTGGAGAATCCATGCTTGTGTTTTGCCTCTGACTAACTTCTGCCTGCATGATATAAGCCATAGCATTAAGAAGGTTGAAAAAAGCTCTTCTAGGGCCTTCTCTTTTTCCACTCTTCTCCATCTTCAGTTCAGCACTAGCCAGCATGGTACTGCAGGCATCCAATAGTCTGCTACAGCACCCAGGAGCTACTTATTATCTCACTTTTAGTTGTAGGAGCCAATTTCTATGTTCAGTCCTCTATGACACTCAGGAGCATAGGAAAGGTTAAGTAGAATTAAGGACAGGTGACATTTACTTTCAGTGTGACCATTGTCCACTGCGTGTGGGTGATGAGAATGATTCGTTTAATGAATCACAGTGTAGGTTATGATAGATCATGTGTGCAAAGTGCTCAAGACATAAATAGAAGCCTGGGAGTCTTCTGGTTCCTGAGCACTTTCTTCTGATGCTGAACCCTGTGTTATTACATCCCTGATCTTGGGTAATTCGTTGCTCTTTACAACTGCTTATTGCTTTCTATACCACAGCTTTTACCTGTTAAATAGCAGGCTCATAATGACTTTCAGGCATAAGGAACTTTATTTAGGAATAATAAAAAGGAGAGTACCATTGATGGTATGCTCACAGACAGACCCACTCTGGAATGTCATAGGAACAGAGGATGCAGAGATGTCTTTTGGAAAGGAAAACAAAAACCAAAACAAAGCCAGATAATATTGTGGCACAGTCCTGGGTAGTGCCTCCAAGCAATCAAGGTGAGGCATGCAGTTCCATGTCAGGAACCAGGTAAACCTTGAAGTCATCAGTTACCACCAGCAAGGTTCCTGAAGTTGCCTGGTGAGGCCATTCCTAGAGCTGGAGTGATAGTTGGTTTTGCTGTTGGGGTTTTGTTGGTGGGACAAGAATAACTGCATTTGTATATTCAGTTTATATAATACCTATGGAAGTGCCCAGATCTTTTGCTCAGGATGCCTTGCCTGAATTTCAGTTGTCCCTAAAGCAGACAGCTACTGAGGTGGGTCTAGTCTCTCTCCACACTGTCAGGGAAAAAGGGTACTCATTTCCTCTAGTATTCTTACCATGAAGCTGATGAGCTAGCTGCCATTTGCTAACTATAAGCTCAGGATGATAATAAAGTAAACCTGTCTTAAACCGTATAGCATGACAGCAGCTGTTCTTCGACTTTAAAGTAATGCAAAGTAATTCAATCTACTCCTTATCAATCAAATAATCCAGAAGAAATCTGAGGCTTTCCAGAATCCTGATAATTTTTGCTTGCTTTTAAAATTGACTAAGTAATTGGGACTAGAAAGAAGGCTCAGTGGTTAAGAGCACGTCCTGCTTTTTCAGAGGCCCCAGGTTTACTTCTGAATACCCTTGTGCATTTGTCTTACAATTGCCTATAAGTCCACCTCTAGAAGATCCAGTGCCCTCATGTTCTTTTATGGCCTGAGTGGTAACCTGCAAATAAATGGCATACATCTAAACAGACACTCACATGTACACATAAATAAAATAAAAATAAATATGAAATTAAATTACAAGACTATTTTTATAACTTTTAAAATATAGGAGCCTCGTGATAAACAGCTATAGACATAAATCTTTCAGTAGAAATTACGTACATGCATACACACAAAATGATCTATTAGTTTTCATTAAGTACCTGTAACCAAATTTTGGATTCTTGTACAATAGACATCTGTACTTAATACTATACATTTACAGTTGTCCTAATGCAATCTCCTGGAGTTAGAAACTCATTCTTATCCTGTGGACATCTCAGTCTGTTATCACTTTGGTACATCAATGCCTAGAGAGATCAATTCCCATGATAAGCAAAATGCAAGTCTTATGACCATAGCATTCCAGGGTCAGGTACTGATGCACAAGACCCCTTATTACCTTTCCAGGTTTGTTTGAGTGTCTATTCTCAAAGTGCCAAGTGTCCCAGGGAAGGCAAAGTGTGCCTAGATAGAATGCTATGCACTGGTTTTTGTTGATTGCGGATTGTAGAGAAAACCATCTAGGAAGAAAAATGTCAGTTTATAACTTTCTTACCTAGCCGATTCCAGCACCTATGCTAATTTTAAAAGTGAACAACTGTCTTTTTCTCATACAGCATCAATATCACTTCATCATTTATAGTTCCTGACAATAAGAAAACAACAAAGAACATGTTCTCTCCATCTGGTATCTTGGTCTTTTTATCTGTATTTTAGTCTTTAGCTTTCTTTCAATTTTACTCATGTATGTATAGTTATGTTTCTATGAAATTTTAAAATAAGCTTTTTTATTTATGGAAAATATATACAGGAAATCACAAAGACATAGCTTGACAAAAATTTATGAATCATGAACATCCATTGAAATCCAGTCAAATAAAAAACAGCAGAACATTAGCATCATGTCACAGCAATTTTTTGTTCTTTGCCTCTTTACTACCCACCCAGTCTCTTCCACATAAAAGTCAGCTTGGCCTACATTTATGCCTGGAAAAATACATTGTAGAGGCTGTTTTGTCAAACTTCCTTCATCCAGTGTTGTGTCAGTGACATTTACCCATAATGTAGGTTTGATAATAGCATGCACTTAAGTTCTTCAGTATAGTGTCTCATTACATCATTATGTCAATATTTTTTTTTTATTTTACTACTTAATGGATATGTGTGGTATTTCTAGTTTATCACAATTCAGCTATGAATATACTAACATGTCTTTTGATGTACAAGTTTTTGCAATTTTGTTAGGTATGTTTTTAATAATAGAATTGCTGTGAAATATAGTATATCTGTGATCACTTACATATCTATACATACATGTATATAATGATTTTTTAACAGGGTTTCAAAAAGCCCATTACCTTGAGGGAACTGAGGCTTCAGTTGCTGAAAAGCCAACTCTTCCCACCATATTGTGTTTTGGTTGTCAGTCCCAAGGTCATTGTGTGTTTGATCTGTAATGTTCATGAGATACCTTTGTTCTCCTCATGCAACATTGCTTGATTAACTTTTCCCTGCCGTCTCCTCATGGTAAGATAGATTCTGCCAAGCATATCTCTCCCCTGAAAATGATATATAATTGTGTTATGCATTTTAGGGCCCAGCTGTGGTTCCCATCTTCCACTTCCTCCCTCTCACGATATCCAGATGCTGCTGCACACTGACTGGAAGGATGAAGCAGAGTCCCAAACTCCTCCCACGTCTCCTCACTTTCTTCCAGATGCATACATTTTTTTTCTTAATTATTACACATATATTTGTATGTAAACATATACAAATAAAGATATTCTGTTGAGTTCATTCAGTGTCATTGATACATTTTTAGGTTGGACCTGTTGGAGTTGGATAACCTATCAGATCACTCATCCCTGGAGATGATGGATTCTCAGTAGCATTTGCTTTCATCTCTTGATCTAAGGATGGAGCATTTGAGATATCCTTCATGTCACAGATAGCAGCATAGCTCTGCCTCCTGAGTTCTGAGATTAAATACATATACCATTATGCCTAGCCCATAATTTTAACATTTTGACACAGTGTGCTGAACTGAAAGTAATAAGGGTCCCAAACAGTGGTGGGTCAAGTGGGAAGACAAGGGATGAGAAGGAAAGAAGACAAAAGCAGTAGCTATGACTAGGAAGTCTTGCATAAGCTGATGACTTATGCCAAGCAAGTTGATTAAGAAGCACATCATCTTATAGACAATTAAGAGGAGGAAACAGCCAAGGTCAGCAGAGAACTAAATCAGACATGTTGTCAAAGAACATGCAGGTACCTAAGACACAGTCCAGGGGGGAAGTCACAACTGTGACTTCTTTGAGGCCCTGGCTCCATCTTCATACCAGCATTGCCAAGTCTGCACTTGGACAAGAACCCAGAGGTAAAGTTCTTTTTGTCCTTTGGAGTCTGAGAGTCTTGTGTCAGTTAGGATACCACTTTGTAGGGTCTCATGTTACCCACTCTAACCTCAAACCTAGAAACTCAAGAGTCCTTCTCATGCCAATGTCCCACATAATTTGGAATACAAGTTTAAGTCCCTACATCCATATACCTAGCTTTATAAATGACATAAATTAAAATTAAAAATTTATAATTTTCTCTCATTATATATGTGAGTTTTGATAACTGTCATTGTGTGTAAAAAATTTGCTACATTTTTGTGCATGTGCTTGACATTGTCCTGTTATATCTTTATTTTCTTTGTAACTAGAGGAAACAGGTTTCCTCAATTCTCCTTCCCTGGTCTCTGATTTTTCTTTTTTCTTTTGGTCACTCTGATCACAAAATGCCTGATAATACACAAAGAGATTGAACAGATGTGTACTGACTCACAATTTGGAAAAATTCCACTGGGACAAGCAAGGAATGGTAGAGGTCATGATAGCAAGAGTATGTTACCGACCCTCCACACATCTCAACGTCACACAGGAAGTAGACATCTTCTTCACAAAGTAGGATGGGCTGTACCTACAAGGTTCCACTCTGATGGCCTAGGCTATCCCCTGTCTTCTAAGGATGCCACAAACACCCTAAGCAGGAGTGTCTACAAAGGATGCTGCACATTTTCTCTGATATTTTAGGTCCCTACTAAAAAGTGGCTATTTATCAAACACAACTATGATTTGTATAAAATTGCTTTGTTTGTAATTATTTTCTTTAATAATTTCTCTTTCTGTATTAAAACAGCAGAGTGGATGGTTTAGCAATGATATTGAATATGTAACTGTATATATATTTAAGAACACTAATTACATTGTGAACAAACAGTAAAGCTATTTGTTGATTTATTTTAATGATCTATGGTTGTAGCTTTATAAAATGATTGCTGTATTTAATCATATTTTAAGATGTTAAGAGATTTGGGCTTAGCAACTAACACATTAAAAAAATTTAAACCTATGATCATGGAGAAAAATTTCTAATTTAAAGGTTTTTTATTTTTTTTGTTTTTTGTTTTTGTTTTTGTATTCTCAAAGAATGTTTAATAACATGAAAGGGTTACTGATGCAAAAGGGGAGGTTTTTGCTTTTTAAATAGTTCCCTTTGCTGAAGTAAAATTTTAGATAAATAATTTATCTAAAACTCTTATTGCTTCATGTTTTAAAATTAGGTTTTGATTTTTTCATCTTGTGGCAGATTGCTGTGGCATCACTAGAACACTGTTTTCAGCTTAGAGTTTATGCCTAGTAGCTTTCATTTTCATTAATAGTATCACTGTTAGAATAAGACTATGCAGAAGTTCTATTTACAAGGAGTTTTTATATCAGCCTTTAACAAATAATCAGCATTCCATCTGTGTGTGCTAACTGGAAAAGGAGTGAGTCTGCTTCTTTGCTTGCCAGCAAAAGCCATGATTGGTTCTCCTCTGACCTACATTGCTGAGCTAGCAGTTTTCCATGGGTGGACATCCTTGGGTAATCTACAGGGTATTTGCACTTGGTGTTTTGTCAAGCTCACAAGTCTCTTTTGCTAGCCTTTGAATTTTAATATTGTCTCCTATAAATGTGTTTTTGCAGCTCCTTGGGTTGTCATTTCAGGTCATTGCCAGTTCCAGTGTTCATTTTAGACAGTCTGCTCTATCTGTGCCTCATATTTCTTCCATTATCAGATGGAAGCTGTAGGTAATGTGCAGATGCCACAGGCAGTATGGACATACCTTACTTTATAGCAGTTTTGGAAAGGAAGGCCTTCATTTATTGTACATATTTCCTTATTTACTTTAAGCATATCACAGTTGTATGTAATTATGTGGTACATTGATGGTTCTATTTGTTTGGAACAAAAAAAGCACTTCTCTCACCTTTCTTAATAAAACAAATGTGGATAATGATTGAGAAGAGACTAGGGGAATAGTCAACCAATAACTGGCTCAACTTGAGACCCATCCCATGTACAAGCACCAATTCATGACACCATGGTGTTTTGCTTGCAGACAGGAGCCTAGAATAATTATCCTCTGAGAGGCTTCACCTAGCAGCCAACTGAAACAGATGCAGAGACACACAGCTAAACATTGGATGGAGCTCCAGAAGTTTTCTGGAAATACTGGAGTAAGGATTGAGGGCCCTAAAGGAAATAGGAATTCCACAGGAAGATCAGTATAGTCAACTAATCTGGACCCTTGGAGGCCCTCTGAGATTGAACCACTAGCCAAAGAGCATGTACATACTGGACCTAGGGCCCTAGCACATATGTAGCAGATTTGCTACTTGGTCTTCATGTGATCCCTACCCCTACCCCCAAACTGGAAATGGAGATATCTCTAAAGCTGTTGCCTGTCTGTGGAATCCATTCCACAAACTTGGCTGCTTTTTCTGGGTCTCAGTGGGAGAGGATGGACCTAGCCCTGCAGAGACTTGATGGGCCCCTGTAAGGGGATAGTAGGGGAGGGTGTCCACCATTTCAGAGGGGAAATCAAGGGAGGTATAGGGTGGAGGGACTGGGTGATGGGAGAGCTGGGAAAGGGGGCAGCAATTGGGATGTAAAGTGAATGAAAGGATAGATGTTAGACAGATGACAGATCGATAGACAGACAGATGATAAATAGAGGGAAAAAGAATAGAATTTATGCAGTCAGAATTCACAAATGCTGTAGAAAATAACCAGTTGTCATTTCATCTAACAGATAATAAAAGCTAAAAGGGAAGTTATTTATCAAAACTCACATAACTACTATGTGCAGATTCCAGATTTTCTAGAGAGTTTTATATTGCCGCAACAGAATATCAAACTGCAATTTACAGAATCAAGAAATGAGTGTCAGTCTTGATACTGTTTGTTAGAAGAAGTGATCAAGTTATTAAACACTGTATGACAAAGGTGACCCTCTGAATCGGGCTAATGCTGTGATGGTTATATTTACGTGTTTGGCAGCATTATGGGGATGTCTATATCTGACACAAACAGACCCATGTTCTGATATAAATCAACAAAGAAGAAACTGATCAGCATTTCTTTTTGTTACAACTTTTTGTTTTTTAATTTTCTTCTTATTCTCTCTTTCCTCCTGTCATTCTTTTATTTATTATTTAAACTTTTGTTTTCTTTCTTTATTTGTTCTCTTTAGTACTTCTATATTTTAGATACTATGAAAAATATTAACATAAACGGCAATGGAAATTCTGAGAAAAAATAGAAACATTGAAATCCTAGAATATAGAAAGACTTCTTAAGAGGACAAGGTATTGGAATGTGAGGCTAGATAAAATGATGTGTATGCTTTGCATAGTCATCCAGGAAAGTCCATGCTGTAGAAGCAAAAGGTAGAGAAATAGGTTGGTACCGTAAAAGTGATGTCAGAACTACATTAAGATAGCCAAGTGAGAACAGCGAAGAAACTGGTCAAGTATTAGAGTGTTCTTCAGTTCTCTGTGCTGTGAGTTGGTATAATGTAATTGAAAAGGAATCTTATACTTTTAGTGCAGCCCTGTGATAAGCTCACTAAGTCTGTTCTGTCAGAATGCATAGAAGGAAATTGTTTCATTTTCTTCAAACCTATAAAATAGTGAGAAATAGTTACATCCTTGAGTAGATGTTAAATCTAAGGTACATTTCTGTCAAAAAAAACAAGGGCCACTTGGCAAGCTCAGGCTAGGGTTGTTAAGTATGAGAGCTTATTGCTAAATCTTTATTATCTGCACCATTTTTGAAATGGCATCATTTGCATGTTCTCCAACAGTTTATGGCAGGTATTTCTATACCAATCATGAGCACACTGGTGGGTTTAAGAGGCAGTGATGCCAGTACTATTTCTATTCTAATTCATTTTCAAGCTCTACAAGCAGCATTTGTATGCACTTAAAATGAACAGTGTACAGAATAGATAGTACAAAGTACTATTTTCCACTTTTAAGTCATTTTTACCTGGAATTAACTTTCCCTTTTGAGGAATAGTCTACTTAAATAATAAGAGATAAAATGTTTAATCTTAAATAGTACCCAAATTAAGTCCCAATATAGAATCTCCCTGAGTTCTTTCTTTTTCTCTTATATGGTCCATTATTTAGTTTTGAATCATTGGGTACTATAACCACGAGTCAGAAATTTCAGTGTATAATTTATACTTATTTAATCCTATTCTCTTGTTTGTTACCTCTAAAGGAAGTGAACTTGGGTCTAGAGATATGGCTTAGTGGTTAGAAGGAATCCCTGCTCTTGCAGAGAACCCAAGTTCAATTCCCAGCATCCACATACAGGCAGGTGGATCACAACTCTAGCTCCAGTTGATCTGATGCTCTCTATTGACCTCTGTTGGCACAAAGACACTCAAGGAACCCTGTCATTTATTCAAACAAAACACTCAGACACATTACAAACTAAACAAACAAACAAACAAACAAACAAAAGTATTCTCCCAGCTTTCATTTGCCCATTTGAATGTCCTCTCCAGATAAAATATGTAGACTTATAGGTGAT
>JADRCH010000645.1:160445-243961 GCA_019843965.1 Rhynchomys soricoides | reverse complement strand
CCATTTGAATGTCCTCTCCAGATAAAATATGTAGACTTATAGGTGATAGACTTAATCTCCATTACTTATGAGCTGCACTATTGACGTTAGTCAAGTTACTGCAATCTTTCCACCTCAGTCCCCCTGCAAAGTCACAAGACCAATAATAATTTACTAATGAGGTCAACAAATGAATTGATGAGTTACCATTTTAGCTATGCTAAGGATAGCAATTCAAAGACCTGCTGATGTGCTGCTCTACCTGAATGGCATTATCCCAGAAGTCCTATCTTCTGTTCAAATTAGCCCACTGTATCCTATCATGGGAGCAAAGTGGAATTTTATGATATTTTAAACTTCAATCCTTCTAAAGTAATTTAAATGCACGTTAAAAAACCTTTCAAGTAACAGTTTTGTCTATTCATTTTACTATACTACTTCTATATTCTTCCTTCTTTCCTTCCTTCCTTCTTTCCTTCCTTCCTTCCTTCCTTCCTTCCTTTTGTCCTTTCTTCCTTCCTTGTGTGTGTGTGTGTGTGTGTACCTGGGCATGTATTATGGAAGTCAGAATATAGCTTGTAGCTTTCACTATGTGGTTCCCAGAGATCAAAGTCCTGTTATCAGGCTTAATGACAGGTGCATTACCTACTACAACAAAACATCAGCCCATATCCTAGTAATATTTCTAAGAACAGTAAACACCTAATGCCCTGCTGCACAGGAACTCTTAAGGTGTGTTAAGTATAGTAATAGGGCCACTAGAAAGAAAACTTGTGGTGAAGAGGAGTGTTTTTCAGTCTACCAACTCTCTCTCTCTCTCTCTCTCTCTCTCTCTCTCTCTCTCTCTGAATATGTGTGTTTGTATAATACACACACACATACACATACACATACACATACACACGCACATACACCAGATGATATGATACCAGGATTCTATTTCATGCCAAGGACATAAACATGTTCTCTTCTGCATTTTATGTCTTTGATAAGAAGCCTCCCATTTGCTTGATGTTGAGTCAATAGATGATTAGACCTGAAAAATCATTTCACCCTTTTCCCATTTTTTACACAGAAATTGCCCAGCTTTGGATGCAGATTCAGGTGTCAGTAACTTGCTGCCACCTTACTGTGACATCTTAGGGCTTCAAAATAAATTTCAGAGCACTTCAGCATCTGGGAAGATTTATTGCACCATGGTAAAAAAAAAATCATACGCTATTTGTTAACCATACCATTTAGTATTAACCCCAAGAATATCTTTCACATAGACATGTAAATGATTAAAGTATATTTTAAACCAGTTTCAGGAGCTGGAGTCAACAGGGAATGGTCATTAATGGGGTCCATTTTCTTCTTTGCATCAGAACCAGAAGTGAAGGTACTAGGGTTATCGTCAGGTGGACTCCTTAGTGCAGTTTCTGATGTCTTAATCTTCTTATAGACCCTTCTAAGTATGGAATTATTTTGATCACTTTTCTGTATATGTGATAAAATACAATCATTATAAGTAACTTACAGAAGGAAGAGTTTATGTGGGTTCAAGTATCCAGAGGAAGCATTAATTATGATGAGGAAACATGGCAGTGTATACCTGGATTGGGAAGTATACAGAGAGCGTCTTCACTCATAACTCCAAATCAGAAAAAAGCAAATTGGAGGAAGGGCAAAGCTAGAATAAGGGCTTCCCCAGGAATATTGGAAGCTATGCAACTGGTAGAGAAACTAACAAATATATAATTGTCACTGAAATGCTTTTCTATCCTGAGCTAATAGGAATAAACTCAAGATGGGTGGAGAAATCTTGGCTTTGGACAGACAGGTTTGATGAAAGACTTCGAAGAGCTGGACAGAGCAGTTAAGACTTTATGTATAAGAATCACAATTCTATTTCATTTTGATGCACGAATTCAGCCAACTTTTGAATCATCTGAAGTCAAGGTTAAACTCAAAGACTTGTCAAGACCTCAGGATGTCAGTGATGTATTTTAACTATGAATCCTAATCTTAAACATCAGCACTGCCCTAAACATATGTACATTTGTTTTAATGTAAGTGTATAAATGTTCTGTCATAATTATTAAGACTAGTCAGAAGACAAGTATAACAACAGAACATTTTAAAGAATGAACTTAAAAATAGTTACAAAAAGCCTTTCTATTTTCTACCTATGCTTCAATGAGCTACTATACAGAATCTTCTCCAGCCAGGTGGACTAGAAACTAAGAGGTGGTTGCTATGAGATTATTTGGGAACTAATGGAACTTTAAAAATGACCTCTGAATGCAAGAGTTGTCCTAGATTCTTGGAATAAAGCTCAGTGGTAGTGGATTAAGCTCAGCTAATAGCTTTCCCAAAAGTAGAACTGAGTATGAAGGGTGGGATTTTTTTTCTCTCAGCAGGAGAGGCAACATAGTTCTTTTAGAAAGTCTATTTTAGCTCATGATACTGAAAGAAGAAAATTTGTTTTGTGAGTTCAATTGTGTGGTTGCAGCATGGAGTTGGGATAGCACCTTGAAACTTGAAAAATCACGTTGTATGCTCACTGTTTTAATTTGTAAAAAAGTAATTGCTATAAAATATATGCAACATAAAAATTACCTTAATCTTTTAAAATGCAAAGTCATATGGTTCTTCATTTTTTTTTCTCATTGTGGTACAGAAAGCCACCCTTTAAACAATGATGTGATGACTATTTCCTACTATTAACAAACCTGTGAAGAGGACACCTTAACAGAGAAAATGTTTCCTCTATCAGATTGGCCTGTCACTAGGCCATGTTTATGGTTGGTAATTGATAGAGGAGGGCCAAGCCCATTTTAGGTGTTGTTATCCCTTGGCAGGTCATCCTAGATTGATAAGGATGCTAAGTGAAAAAAAAAAAGCAGACCACAACTAAAATGTTTCTTTATGGTCTCTTCTTTAGTAGCTGCTTCTAGATCACTGTATCAAGTATGTGGCTTACATTGACTTTCTCTAAAGATTGGAGTAGACCTAATGAGCTAAAATAAATAATTTCCTCCACAAGTTGCTTTTCTCAGTATTTTATCCAAGCAACACAAAGCAAACTAAGATGGAAAGTGAGATCCAGAAAGTGGATTATTGTCCTGATGGTCCTGACCTTCTTTTTGCAAGGAGCATTATGGGAAGATTGTGGAGTTTTGGCTAGAAAAGGCTGTTGAGTGTTCAGTTTAATGAAAGACAGCCCTGGGGAGAGAGGTGCAGAAGATGACTTGTGAAGTTTCGTAGAGAAGCAAAGACCCTGTTAGGCTTTTGAGTAATATTTTAAATAAGAAGACAATACAGAACAGGGAGAGTAGAGGGACCAAAGACACTAAAGATGTTTGAAAAAGCCTTAAATATTTGTACTAATATATATTTATCTAAAAATAATACATGTGTGTGGTATGTATATATGTATGTGATAGATTTCTCTATCTTTATAAGGATATATATCTTCTTGTTCTATGGTTGAGGTCTGAATGGGTCTTGTTTAGGTAGCAATGTTATTGAGCCTTCATGGACATAGATTCTCAGATATGTCTAGGAGTCATAATCTCACCGTTAATTTCCTTATCCTATGGCTCTTAAAATATTTCTGCTCCTTCATCCACAATGATCCTTTACTTTAGGTGCTGGAGTTTTATTGTACTTGCGACAGCTAGGACTGTGTACAAGATAGTCATGGTTATCTTCATTTTGATCAGTTGTGTTTTTCTGTGTTAGTTTCTATCTGCTGCAAAGATAAGGTTTTGTCTGTTTTTTGGTTTGTTTGTTTTTGACAAAGGATGAGAACTACATTTAATGGTGTATATAAAGATAAATATTAAGAATGTAGTCACACGTGCGACAGTAAAACCATGCTAGGAAGCTTGGTGGGTTGAATCTGTTGAGACCTGGAGACTTGGTGGGCACACACCTGAGACTGAGGTGCCTCCCTGCTCCCTTTCAGATGCCTGGCCTAGAATACATGCACACTCTCCACATAAGGAAACATGACTTGTGGTCACATTGGCCCAAAACAGAGTTCACTATGCTAGTGTGGTACCTAGATACCCAGAAGGCTTAGCCAATAACCTTCCCTTCACAGACATTCCTCTCAGTCAGACCCTGAGAAGAAGGAATAAACCCATTTTCCAAGATTAACAGCAAATAAATGATGTAGATAAACATGAACTGTCTCTTTCATCTACCACCTCCATGGGAAAATCAAATGGCCTTTGACTACATAGCTGCAGCTTAATCTCCCATAGGAGAACCATCTGCACTCCCAGACTACCACTGGCAAGTTAAGGACTATCACTACTGAGCTAAGCTAGAGCTCCCCCTTCCCCTGGACCCAGGCTAGATGTCAGTCTTCAGCTTGCTGGGCCCCCAATTCTGTTCTTGGCTGACTCTTCTGTGACTCTGAGAGGTGTCTGAATATCTAAGAGTCAGAGAATCAACTCAGCCCTGGCTTTGTCACTGAATCAGCTCTGGCTTACTCACATCTCAGACTGTACTTTTCCACCCCAGGAGCCATGTCTTGGCACTTCCCTGAATCCCAGAACCCATGCATCAGTGTGGGATAAGCACAGACAAACTCCCAAGTGGCCATGCCCTGAGGAGGCAGAACTCAGACCAACAACTGGTACCAAAAACATGGAGCACACCCAGCTGAAGCATACCCCAGGTGGTATACCACACAGACCCACATCAAAAACCCAGATTACTCAAGGACCATGAGTAACCCCTGTCCTAGTTCAAAAGACCCAGACCTTACTCTCCCCTCCCCCTCCCCTATCCCCCTCCTTCCCTCTCCTCCTCTTAGTTACACTCTCCAAATCATATTTTAGATTTAACTTGCCCTGCTACCTTGGCGACTACCATCTACTCTGCCTTTCCCCCAGCCCCACAGTGAGGGCTACTATATAGCAAACAGCTGCTTTTCAGAGGGTAGCACATGTGCCCATCTCTCTGCCTTCCACCGCCTGCAATTCCAAGCCCAGCCCATGGAACCAATAACAGCCCTGCCTCTCTACCCTCCATGGTGTGCACTGAACAGCAGACACCTGCCTACAGTCTCACACCATCCAGCCTCTGCTGCTGCAGCTAGAGAGGCAGATGGAGCACAGGTAAGGGCACTGACTCCTTCCCTCCCTCCGGCCCTGTGCTAGCAATCCCTATGCTTCTTCTCTTTCTGCTCTACATTCAGGATGTACACCTTCTAGGGATACCAGCCAAGAAAAAGAAGGGGGGAGGGGTCTCTCTGCTGGAGCACACAGCCACTGCATGTCAGAGCAGCCCCTCCCCCTCCCCCATGCACTTAGAACCATAGGCGAAGACAATAGATAGGATCTTGCTGCTGAAAATTCAAAAAGAAATACACACCTGAAACCCTTAACCCCCAAATTTTCAGACCTCTTTGTTTAAATGCTTGTTCTCTCTAACAGGAACACCTAAAACAATGTTCATGCCTTTTAACCCAAAATTTCATGTTTCATTATGTAAACGTTTATTTGCTCCCTAGTATTCATGCTTTCTAACCTAAAATCCTCCCCAAAATTTTCAATTTGCTTAACATTTCTTTTAAGATTCAAAAATCATATTTAGTCTACCCCACAGATCAAATCAACTACGCTGATAACCGTTCTTTAATCCTTAATTAACAATCAGGTTCCTCTTACAGACAAGCAGTTAATGCCTATCTCGATACATAATTAACATGCTACTTTCATCCTCAGACATCCGAAACAGGTAAATCCTCAACTCTTCCCCTTGCTTCCCTTAATATAAAACAGGTAGCTCCCAACTTAAAGGGTGCCATCCAGGACTAAATTTCTCAAACACCCTTGCTTTTCTAGGACCGTCAGAAAAGACCATGATGTGCTCCCAAACAAACTATTTCAGGCTTACCACTACACATCTTATGTAGACAAACCCTGCTGGGGTTCTACTCCTTTGCTATGATTACTCTACAGGTTTACATCTACAAAAGAAAAAAGACAGCTATGGATGCTGCCATAAACGCACATGAAGACTAGCCCTCCACCTCCTTAAACTTGCCTCAGGCAATGAAGCTGCCTTTGTCCAGACACATCATCTGACTGAAGACTCCCAAGACAAACACACTGAGATCCTCAGATGACAGCTCTAAGAACCACAGAGGACAGACTTGGGACTTTCCACCTACAGATGAACTTACTTGCCTAACTTGGGGAAATTTACATGATAGTAAGGAAAACAGGATGTTTATATAAGTGAATGAAATGTTGTTGAAAACTGATGTTAATACACTCTACAATCCACTGAACAACGAATTGGTTCAATAATCCCTTATTTTCCTAGTTCCCATTACCCCTCTGATTTATGTGTGCTACCTCTCTGGCCTGTGTTGTATTTTATTTTGGTACTTCCACCAAACCCAAAATGTTCACTACAAATAACATTAGAGAGAGTCACTCCGGTGACACTTCTCCTTTATAAAAGAAAAAGGAAGAACTGTGACAGTAAAACCATGCCAGGAAGCTTGGTAGGTAGAGTGGGTTGAGACCGGCAGACTTGGTGGGCATACATCTGAGACTTATGTGACTCCCCATTCCCTGTCAGATTCCTGGTCTGGAACACATGCCACATTCCTCACGTAAGGAAACATGACCATTAGTCACCTATGCCCAGAACAAAGTTCTCCATGTAAATGATATACCTGGAAGTCCTGAGAGCCTAGCCAATAAGCTTCCCTTCCCAGACATTCCTCCATGCAAAAGGTATTTAATCTCACGTCAGGCCCTGAGAAAGTATGCACCCATTTTCCACAATGAACAACAAATAAATAATATAGATAAACATGGACTATCTCTTTCATCTACCACCACCACGGAGGACATGTAAAAGTCCTACAGAGCCACAGCTAGATCTCCTGTAGAAGGCCCACCTGCACTTTCAGACAACAGCATCCTGAAGGGGGTGGTTCTGATCTTAAAGTCCCGTTCCCTAATTGGTTCCTGATTTGTCAGTAAAGAAGGCTTGGGGCCAATTGTTGGGAGGAAGGGATAGGCAGGACTTCAGGGTCCAAAGAGGAAAAGACAATACAGAGAAGGAGAGAGAAGTTTTGCTGCCATGCTTTGGAGGAAGAAGAACACAACATCCATGTAAGGTCTTGGGGGAAGCTAAGGCCTGTTATCTCTGCTACAGATGGTTGGCCAAGGATGACTGGCAGTGGCTAGGTGGAACTAGGCACTGAAGTTTGGGGCAAATGGAAAGATGGAGATAAAAAATCAGTAAGAGCATACTTTTCCAGGCAGGAGATAGGAACTCCCAGCAATTGTGCCTAGAAGACAAGCTGTAAAGGAATTAAGTGTGTGTGTGTGTGTGTGTGTGTGTGTGTGTGTGTGTGTGTGTGTTTTATTCACAGACTCGAGGGTCGTGGGTGGGAGCTAGTAACTTGGTAGCCTCCCAGAGCAAAGGCAGATAGAAGAAAAAGGAAGCTGGGAGAGGCTGGTAGCTGGGCGGATCCTGGCGAAAGACAGAAACATTTAAAGCTAAATGCAACAACCGCCAAGCTAAGGAAAATCACTGCTGAGATAAGCCAGAGCTTCCCTTTTTCGCCACCCCCGGGCCTAACACTGTCCCCAGCCCGTGGGTGCCAAACTCGGTTCTCGGCTCTTCCATGACTCCCAGCTGCACCTGGATGTCCAAGAGTCGCCGAACCCCCTCAGTCCCAGCCTTGTCACAGATCCACAGACCCCTGACACTTCATTCCTGACTTCTCTGTGCAGTTCTCCAGTGGCAACTGGGGACCTGGAAGCCAGGAAATACTAGCTTCGGCTTTCCCACCTCTCAGACTGTGCATTCCCACACCTGGAGTGGTGTCTCCATGCTTCTCTGAAGCCCAGCATCCACTTGGCAGTTGCAGAGTGCAATAAGCACAGTCAAACTCATCACATTTCACCTCCCTCTAGCAAGGCAGAAAACAGACCAAGAGTCATCAATTATGATAGTTGAGCAAAATCAGTGGCTGTAGGTTCTCCTCCAAGATTTTTCACTTCACCAGCCCTGAGTAGTGGCTAGGTTTCCAGAACCAGGCATGATTTTCCTCTTGTTGAGTGGTCCTAAGTATAATTAAAAAGAGAGGTATTGGTTAAGGCATGCATACCACTATTGTACATTTAGGTCTATTGTGCCATGTTCGTCATTGTCACATTTCATCAGTATCATAGCCACGTAGGTTGATAAGTTGCTTTCATTCCTTGAAAACACGCATGAATCTTGGGATACAATGAAAGCTAATCTCAGGAAGGGGGCTTCCAGGACAGATCAGCTTAGATCCTCTGGGTCCTGTGCCATAAGTGCATGGTGTGTACAGTAATAAAGAGTAATCTTCCATTACTGGGGGACAATCAAGAGCAACAAAAATACCTATATGGACTGTTTTAGGAGACTCTTGGTTAACTACGAACAACTCCAGAGGGTCTTCTCATGCTTGCTATTGGAGTTTTGTTAGTTTACAGTGTCTACAGCTTATAGAGCAGTGCTATCAATCTAGGTAGACAAATTTTACACACACAAACACTCTCATGCTCACACTCAGTTTATATGTGTAAGCATTATTTATAAGTTTAGATAAATAAATGATAATATAATTCCTCATATAATTCTTCAGACATCCACACTGTATTTTACCCCCCTCCTTCACTATTCTTCTGCATTGTCCTCTGTCTCCATTCCTAATTGAATTACTCCCCCCAATTTTCCCTTAGCCCACCTGCAAATTATTCACACTCCACTATTCCTCTCTCTACTGCTTCTTTCTTTCCCCATGGTCCTCTTTTTTTTTTTTTTAAATGTTTCTATTTTCAGCAGTTAGTATGAGTTGCTTAAGTTTATATCTGAAAATGTGGAGCTAAGAAGCCTAGTTTACAACACATAGCAGGTTTGTCTTTAGGGCTCTGAAATACCTCATGCAATATGTTCTTTTTGAGTTCTATTCATTTGCCATTATATACTTATACTACATTCTTCAGTTGAAGGTCATTTAAGTTGTTTACATTTCTTGGCTCTTATGAATAGAACAGTAATGAACATGGCCCAGTAATTATCTGTAGAGTAAGATGTCAAGTCATTTGGCCACATTCTGAATAGCTGTTTAGATGGGTCATTTGGTATATTTACTTAAAGCTTTATGATGTCCACAGTGGCTGGGCCACTTTGCTCTCCCACCAAGGATGAATGCGGATTATCATTTCCCCACACCCTCTCCAACATTTGTTGTCAATTCTTTTGTTGATTTTTGTTTTTTACAGTGGGGTATAGTAAAATGCCAAAACTTTTTTTGGGGGGGGGGTTAGTGGGGTTTCGAGACAGGGTTTCTCTGTATAGTCCTGGCTGTCCTGGAACTCACCCTGTAGACCAGGCTGGCCTCAAACTCAGAAATCCGCCTGCCTCTGCCTCCCAAGTGCTGGGATTAAAGGCGTGCCCCACCACTGCTCGGTTAAAATGTATAGCCCAGGCTGGCCTCGAACTCGTGATCCTCCTGCCTCTGCCTCATTCAGGAAATTCTACCAGCTTGTGCCACTACAACCAGCTCCAAAACTTTTGATTTGCATTGCCCTAGTTGCTAGGGACAGTCTCTGTTGAAATTCCTAGCCCATCTTTTTAAATGGATTGCTTTCGTTTTCTTTTTTCTTTTTTTTTTTCTTGGTTATTAGTTTGTTTGTTTGTTTGTTTTTTGTTCTTATTTATTTTGAATATAAATTATGTTGAGCATCTGTGTATGAGTGCATATTGCTCTTTGTGTTTCATCTTTGGTAATTTTGCCCATTTTTTGTCAACTTAATTCTTCAAAATTTGTTGTTGTTGTTGTTGTGTGTGTGTGTGTTATTTTTGTTGCTGAGGTTTTGGATAGCTTCATACTATGTGGCAAAAACTGGTCTTGAACTCATGATCTCCCTAATTCAGCCTACATGGCATTGGGATTTCAGGTTTCTATTATCACCCTAGCTTTCACTTTTGGGTTTTAAAAGTTATTTATACATATTTGATGCTAAATCTTATGTATCTCTGGTTGGTAAAGGCTTTCTTTCATTTTGTATGCTGTCTCTGCACAACTTATTGTTTCTTTTGATAGCCAGGTGGATAGGGATATACTGACTCATGGTTGCCTTTCTCCATGCTTCCCATAGAGTGGGAGTTATGAGCAAAACATCTCTGGGATGGACGAGGCTCCATACTGGAATATTCCTATGTTTAACACTTCCTGTCACCATCTGAAATACTAAACAAAATCTGAAGAGGGTTAGACTTTCTCTTCTATGATTGTCTAGCCCTTACACCTGCTGCTTCTGTTTTCTGTCACCTCATCACCCTCTGGTGCTTTCATAGATAATTGTTATAAGTCTGATCAGAATGTTTGTGAATTGTTGGTAAAGTTAAAGTCAGTTAAGTCATTTTGCTTTAAGTTTGTGTCCATGTGGCCATCATGATGTTTAACCATTTGAGAATGGCAATAAACCTAACACAAATCTCAGTCTTTATTAAAACGTTGTGACTTTCTGAACAGAAAGACTGTGGGGGACAACATGGCACCTCAGTGGATATCAGATGCTACTGGTGCTTTTAAAGTATGTTAGGTATGGCAGAGTTCAGGACCACTGTGCTCAAGGAAGTGTTGTCGAAATTCATTTGTTGGTTTCTGGAATAGAGTTAAAATAAATGATGGCAATGAGGGAATTGCAGTGAGAACCAGATTTTTGTACAATTTTATGTAACACAATAATCCCCCCTTCTTATTGTGGTGTTCATGATTATCTAGAGGGAAGGAGAACCAAAGAATGTGTCAAGCCGAGTAACTCTTCTCACATAAATAGCCAGTGCTATCCATCTCTCCCATCACAATGAACTGCCAGAGAATACTAATGACTGAGAGCCCCGCATCATTGATCAGGCAAGTATATTATCCTGAGCTCAGAGCTTCTACAGCTTGCCCTCTCTCCATGCCTCTGCTTTCACGTCCTCTAGCCTGCAATTTCATTTTAACCTTTGAGTCATTAATCAAGGCAGTGACCTTTACTATGAATATCTAAATTCCATGGGTAAATGAAATGGAAATCTGCAGAAGCACAGCTCTCAGAAGCCAGAGACTGTGAGATTTCTAGAGGATGTCTGTCTGAGCAGGAAAGTCTTGGAGGAGTGATGCTTTCACTGCCAGGAGAAAGCATCAAACACCTATAGAGGAAGCAGTTTCATGCTGTACCCAGGATAGAGTTTATAAAATTAGTGTAGTTATAAATGTCTTTTATTATGTCACTTTTAAAGAATGACTGATTATACTGAACTTTCCTCTTCCTAGTAGCAGGGTTCTGCTGTGTGAAGTACAGTGATAAGGTTCAGGCAGGTCTAGATTTTCAACCTAAAGATGCCAAACTAATTCCAGGCAGTGTCAGGGACTTTCCAGTGGGGACTGGGAGAGATTGTACTCCTGATACCCTGCCAACCAGCATACTTTCCCAAAGGAGCTCACAAAACAAAAAAGCAAAACAAAAACAAAACTGAACTGCTGATTTCCAGACAACACAGATGGGAGTTGCTAGAAAGAATCTTTCTAAACTGGCCCATTTCCCCCATATCTTTTCTTTTCCACTACCTCTGGTGGGGGGTGGGCTATGAAGTAGGATAAAGTATTTAAAAACCAACAATTAAAAACAAGGTTTGAAAAAATTAAAGTCACGTACAAGTTTTCAATCCCACCTTGAATGAATGGTGCTCCCCTTTTCCTGCATCCTTGCCTGTATGCACTGTCATTTGTTTCATTGATCTTGGTCATTGTTGGGTAAGATTAAATCTCAAAGAGATTTTATATTGTATTTCCCTAAAAATTAAGTATATATATATTCTTAATTTACATTCCAAATATTATCTCTTTTCCCATTTCCTCCCCTCCGGGAAACACCTTATCCCACCCTCTCTCCCCCTGCTTATATGAGGGTGTTCCTCCACCCACCCACCCACTCCCACCTTCCCGCCCTCAATTCCTCTACACTGGGGCACCTATTGAGCCTTCATGGGACCAAAGACTTCTCTTCCCATTGATGCCTGACAAAGCCATTTTCTGCTATATATGCAGATGGAACTATGTGTACTCCTTGGTTGGTGGCTTAGTCCCTGGGAGGTTCAGGGGGTCTGGTTGGTTGGTATTGTTGTTCTTCCTGTGGGATTACCCCTTCAGTTCCTTCAGTCACTTCTCTAATTCCTCTATTAGGGATCCTGTGCTCAGTTCAATGGCAGGCTGCGAGCATCTGCCTCTGTATTTGTAAGGCGTTAGCAGGGCTTCTCAGGAGACAGCTATATCAGGGTCCTTTCAGCAAGCATTTCTGGGCATCCACAATAGTGTCAGGGTTTGATGACTGCATATGGGATGAATCTTCAAGTGGGACAGTCTCTGGATGGCCTTTCCTTCATTCTCTGCTTTACATTTTGTTGCCATATTTGCTCCAATAGGTATTTTGTTCCCCTTTCTAAGAAGGACCCACACTTTGGTCTTTCTTCTTCTTGAGCTTCATATGGTATATGAATTTTATCTTGGGTATTCGAAGTTTTTAGGCTAATATCAGTAAGTTCATGCCATGTGTGTTCTTTTGTGATTGGGTTACCTCACTCAGGATGATATTTTCTAGTTCCATCCATTGGCCTAAGAATTTCATGAAGCCATTGTTTTTAGTAGCTGAGTAGTACTCCATTGTGTAAATGTACCACATTTTCTATATCCATTCCTCTGTTGAAGGACATCTAGGTGGTTTCCAGCTTCTGGCTATTATAAATGAGGCTACTATGAACATAGTGGAGCAGGTGTCCTTGTTATCTTTTGGAGAATCATTTGAGTATATGCCCAGGAGTGATATATCTGGGCTTTCAGGTCATATGTCCTATTTTCTGAGAAACCGCCAGAATGATTTCCAGAGTGGTTGTATCGGCTTGCAATCCTACCAACAATGGAGAATTGTCATCTTTCTCCACATCCTTGCCAGCATCTGGTGTCACCTGAGTTTATGATCTTAACCATTCAGACTGGTGTGATTTGAGATCTTAGGGTTGTTATGATTTGCATTTCCCTGATGACTAAGGATGTTGAACATTTCTTTAGGTGCTTCTTAGCCATTCAATATTCCTCAGTTTAAAATTCATTGTTTAACCCTGTACCCCATTTTAAAATAGGGGTATTTGGTTCTCTGGAGTCTAACTTCTTGAGTTCTTTGTGTATACTGGATTTTAGCCCTCTATGGCATGTAATATTGGTAAAGATCTTTTCCCAATCTGTTGGTTGCCATTTTGTCCTATTGACATTGTCCTTTGCTTTACAGAAGCTTTGCAAGTTTATGAGGTCCCATTTGTTGATTATTGATCTTAGAGCATAAGCCATTGTTGTTCTATTCATAAAATTTCCCCCTGTGTCCTTGTGTTCAAGGTTCTTCCCTACTTTCTCCTCTACAAGTTTCAGTGTATCTGGTTTGATGTGGAGGTCCATATTCCACTTGGACTTGACCTTTGTACAAGGAGATAAGAATGGGTCAATTTGAAATTTTTTACATGCTGACCACCAGTTGAAGCAGCAACATTTGTTGAAAATGCTGTCTTTTTTCCAATCAATGGTTTTATCTCTTTTGTCAAAGATCAAGTGACCATAGGTGTCACTATTAATACAACTTGATGATGATTCCCCCAGAAGTTCTTTTATTGTTGAGAATAGTTTTTGCTACCCTGGATTTTTAATTATTCCAAATGAATTTGAAAATTTCTCTTTCTAACTCTATGAAGAATTGATTTGGAGTTTTAATGGGGATTGCATTGAATCTGTAGATTGCTTTCACCAAGATGGCCACTTTTTACTCTATCAATCCTGCCAATCCATGAGCATGGGAGATCTTTCCATCTTCTGAGATTTTTGATTTCTTGCTTCAGAGACTTGAAGTTCTTGTCATACAGATCTTTCACTTGCTTGGATAGAGTCACACCAAGGTATATTATATTATTTGTGACTATTGTGAAGGGTGTAGTTTCCCTAATTTCTTTCTCAGCCTGTTTATCCTTTGAGTAGAGGGAGGCTACTGATTTGTTTGAGTTAATTGCATATCCAGACACTTTGCTGAAGTTCTTTATCAGCTTTAGGTGTTCTCTGGTGGAGTTTTTGGGGTCACTCTAGTATATAATCATATCATCTATAAATAGTGATATTTTGACTTTTTCCTTTCCAATTTGTATCCTTTGACCTCCATTTGTTGCCTAATGTTCTGCCTAGATCTTCAAGTACTATATTGAATAGATAGGGAGAGAGTAGGCAGCCTTGTCTAGTCCCTGATTTTATTGTGATTGCTTTAAGTTTCTTTCCATTTAGTCTGATGTTGCTACGGGTTTGCTGTATATTGCTTTTTCTGTTTAGGTATGGGCCTTGAATTCCTGATCTTTCCAAGACTTTTAACATGAAGGGATGCTGAATTTTGTCAAATGCTTTTTCAATCTAATGAAATAATCATGTTTTTTTTTTCTTTGAATTTGTTTATGCAGTGGATGATGTTGATGGATTCCTGTGTATTGATTCACCCCTATGTCCCTGGGAAGAAACCTACTTGATTGTGGTGAATGATCATTTTGATGTGTTTTTGGATTTGGTTGGCAAGAATTTTCTTGAGTATTTTTGCATCAATATTCATAAGGGAAAATTGTCTGAAATTTTCTTTTGTTGTTTGGTTTTTGTGTGGTTTAGGTATAAGCATAACTGTGGCTTCATAGAATGAATTGGGTAGTGTTCCTTCTGTTTCTATTTTGTCAAATAGTTTGAAGAGTATTGGGATTATTATTCTTTGAAGGTCTGATAGAATTCTCCACTAAACCCATGTGATCCTGGGCTTTTTCTGATTGGGAGACTACTAATTACTGCTTCTATTTCATTGGGGGTTATGGTACTGTTTAGATGGTTTATCTGATCCTGTTTAAACTTTGGCACCTGATATCTGTCTAGAAAATTGTCCATTTCATCCAGATTTTCCAATTTTGTTTAGTATAAGCTTCTGTAGTAGGATCTGATGATTTTTTGAATTTCCACAATTTCTGTTCTTATATCTTCCTTTTCCTTTCTGATTTTAATAATTTGCATACTATCTCTGTGCCCTCTGGTTAATCTGGCTAAGGGTTTATCTATCTTGTTGATTTTCTCAAAGAACCAGTTCCTGGTTTTATTGATTCTTTGTATAGTTCTCTTTGTTTCTAGTTGGTCAATTTCAGCCCCGAGTTTGATTATTTCCTGCCACCTATTCCTCTTGTGTGTATTTGCTTCTTTTTTTCTAGAGCTTTCATGTGTGCTGTCAAGCTGCTAATGTAAGCTCTCTCCATTTTTTTTTTCTTTTTTGGAGGCACGTAGAGCTATGAATTTTGCCTTTCCACAGCTTTCATTGTGTCCCATATGTTTTGGTATGATGTGTCTTCATTTTCATTATATTCAACAAAGTCTTTAAGGGCTTCTACCTGTTTACCTGTGCTCTCGTGTGTTGCTTTAAGGGAGTTATTTACGTCCTTCTTAAAGTCCTCTACCATCATCATGAGAAGTGATTTTAGATCTGAATCTTGCTCTTCCGGTGTGATGGTGTATCCAGGACTTGCTATGGTGGGAGAATTGGGTTCTGCTGATTCCAAGTAACCTTGGTTTCTGTTGCTTATGTTCTTATGCTTGCCTCCCACGACCTGGTGCTCTCTAGTGCTACTTGTCCTCACTATATCTGACTGAAGCCTGTCCTTCCTGTGATCCTCGTTGTGTCAGAACTCCTCAAAGACCAGTTTTCTCTGTGATCCTGTGATTCTCGGTTCCTGTGATCCTGAGATCTGGGATCTCTGGGACCCTGAGATGCTGGTGTTTCCAAGCTCCTGGTATTCTGGTATCCTGTGGTCTTGTGATCTTGGGAGTGTTAGAGTGCCTGGGATTGGAGCTTCCTCTGGGTGCAGTAGGACTGGCTGTGAAGTTTGTATCCAAGATCTACTCAGTGCACCTACTCAAACTGGAAGGAACCTGTGCCACTTGTTGGGTTGGGTTCCTATGTCCCTGGATCCCACTGGTCTCAGTTACTCCTGATGTTGGGACAGATGTTTTGTCCTCCTAACCTCTGATCTTATGAACCTGGGCATGTTAGAGTTCATGGGAGTGGAACTTCCTCTAGGTGTTGTGGGAGTGCAGAGTTTGCATGGGATAAATTTTGAACTTTTAAAAGTTCATTTGTGTTTCATCTCTTGTAAACTCTCTGTTTAGTTCTTTATTACATTTTAATGGGAGTATTTGTTTTCTTGATGTTCAATATTTCTTGTTCTTTATATATTTTAGATATACATCCTCAATCATAGATATAATTAATAAACATTTTATTTTATATATTCTCTATCAGATATATATTACCATTCAGTAGACTGGTGCTTTGCTTGGATCCTGTGTCTTTTGTTCTGCAAAATCTTTTTAATGTCATGAGGTTCAATTTATATGTCATGGATTTATTACATTTAGAGAAGAGTTTTGTACAGGGTGACAGATATGGATCTATTTTCATTCTTTTCCATGTTTCTATCCAGTTTGACCAGCACCATTTTTTGAAGATGCTCTGTTTCTCCACTGTTATTTTTGGCTTTTTTGTCAGCTATCAGTTGTTTCTTGGTACGTAAAATTATGTCTGAGTCTTCAGTTCAATTTCATTTATCAATGTGTCTGTTTTTCAGCCTTTACCATGTTATTTTTATTATTATAGGTCTATAATAGAACTTAAAATATGTGATTTTGATACTTCCAGCAATTCTCTAGTTATTCTGGGTTGTTTTGGATACCCTGACCCTCCTTTTGTCTTCTTTTTGTGCTTACATTTAAAGTTGAAGATTGTTTTGTTGTTATTGTTGTTGCTGGCTTTTTATTTTGTTTTGCTTTTTTTAGAGAGGGGTCCAATTTCTTTGAAACATTGTGTGGAAATTTTGATGAATATTGTGCTGAATTTATAGATTGATTTTGGTAGGATTAGCATTTTTATTATATTAATCCTGCCTATCCATGAGCATAGGCGATATCTCCATCATATGCTGTCTTTTTCAATGTCTTTCTTCAATGTCTTAAAGTTGTTATCATATAAATCTTTAATTTGCTTGTTCAGTGTTACCCCAAGATATATTTTTGAGGCAATTGTAAAAGGTACTGTTTCTCCTATTTCTTTCTCAGACTGGCTGTTACTTGTATACAGGAAAGCAACTTAGTTCTGTGCTGAGACCTTGGAATGGTTGGCCCTTTCCGCTGGCAAAAGCCTCCACACTCTCTTAGTCTTAACAGTCTATGGTGGTGCTGGAGTCCTCCAGGTCCACCATGGAGCTGTATGCTAAGGGTAGTGTTACTTATGTTTGTAGCATTTGAGTTTTGTTTGCCAGGTTGCTTCTGTGGCGAGTGACATGTGTATGGTGCTGTCTCAATTTTGCTATTGGAAAGCTGCAGATATGAGACAAAGGGGTGGAGATTGTCAGGTACACCCTTCATAGAGATAGGGCAACATGAAATCTCATGCTGGTTGCAAGTTGAAAGTGAACACTGTGGTAGACTTCAGTTTTCTACCTTTTTTTAAAAAAAAGTTGTTCCTGATAGTAGTCACCAACCAGGATTTTGAACATGGATTCTGCCTGGATTCCCATGCACGCTTCTGCTTTTAATACCCAAGACTAGATGTGCAGAAGCTTTCCTATAACTCCAAATATTACCTTGATCCCAACAGGCAGGGGCTGAAATATGTGTATAACAGGTATCTTTGATTAGTATAGATAACCTCAATCCCAGTGCTCACACTGCATTGAGCCCAACCACAATTCCAATAGCCATTGCATCAATGTTCAGTTTTAACCATAGGTGGGACGAATTTTTTTATGCAAAAGAGGGAGCCTCAAAATTGGTTAGCAAATCCCAAGAAATCTGAAGACACAAAATATTCACTAAAATGGTCTGTGAAAGCCACAAGAAATGGTAACAATACATGACTCTAACCGGACAGAAACCAGTGATTTTCTCTAAAATCACTATTGACCTACTGCAATTTATGCCTGTCAAGTGAGCTCACATGTGAGAATACACTTTACATCTGTCTACCTTCTCTTGAAATAAATGGGCTAAAATCATTCACCAGTTGCCTCCCCATTTGTAATATTCTATGACCTCTTTTACAAAATCAACTCTGTGATCTTTATCCTAGCGCTGAAAATTTAACGGTCAGAGTTTTCTCAGCCAACCTGCTCCTTCCATTATTTCTTCTTATTCAAAGAGCAGCTACTGTGGGCCACACTGTTCTTCACTCCTTACTTTCCCCTACTCACGGTACATAATGACACTGTTAAATATGAGTACTTCTGAGTTTTACAGTAAAAATGTAATAAATCCCTGACATAAAAGAGACCCCTGACATAGAAGAGAATGTAGGGAATAGACTTGAACTTATAGACATAAGAGAGAAAGAGAGAGAGAGAACAGATTTTCTGAACAGAACACCAACAGCACAGGCACTAAGACCAATAAATTGAACCTCATGAAATTAAAAAGATTTTGCAGAACAAAAGACACAGGATCCAAGCAAAGCACTAGAATATTAATACTTCTGAGCTTTACTGTAAGAATGTGTTTTTATTGTCTACCTTAGATATCAAAGATCCCAAGTTGCAGAATTTTCCTGAACATAATATCATTTAATTTTTCTCATATTCTGTGTTTATTAAGAATACGTCTTAATAGCAGATAGAAGAATGCTAATAGTCATAAAGAATAAATCCATTTGAATTTTCACTATGCCTCAAAAGAACAGGCTCATTTATTAGACAACTAGATTCATAGACATGTCTCTTCTTAGTGAACATCATGTTTTTTGATTAAAAAGTTCTAGGTCCATTTTCTTGTCCTGGTTATAGTTTGTCAACTTGACAGAAGCTAGAGTCATTTGGGAAGAGGAAACTCATTTGAGGAAATGGATCCATAAGAGTATCCTGTATGCTCATCTGTATGGCATTTGTTAAATTTTTGATTAATGTACAGGGGCCCAGCCAATTATGAGTTTAGGGTTGCCTAAAATAAGCAAGGTAGTGAGTAGCCTTATAATCTCTGCTTATGTTTCTGCCTCCAGGTTCTAGTTTGGAGCTCCTGACCTATATTCTCTGAATGGTGCACTATGAAGTATCAGATAAAATAAACCATTTTCTCCTTCAATTGCTTTGTGTCAGTGTTTCATCACATCACTGGAAATGTAATTATGATGCTCATTAATGAAAAAGAAATTGTCATCATCACTTCTTTAGCTCAGTTGACATAGCTGAAGGCTCTATCTTTTTCCCATTAAATATCATCTGATAATTATAATGTACATATTGAACTAGTCACAATTAAATAATAACAACAAAGATGTCAGGTAACATGGACGGCATGTGTACTATGACCTGTACACCTGCTAATGACTTTTCTTGCATTGTTTTACTGAGTTTTTGGTACCTTGTATGGAGGACCGAACCAATGTCTTTGTATCAATGTCTAGGGTTGTCACTGGGCCTGAGGATGAATATAATTTTCAAATATGAGAAGGGTGATAGTGAAGCATTAGATCCACTCTTTTCTAATGCTGATTATATGGTCTTATCCTTCAAAGTAGGTTATCTTATCCTACCTGAAGGGTACACTCCATACATCTAACGATGCTGTGTTCTTCACTGCTTTTTGGCTAGTGTGCTTATTGTCAGGCACTGCATTAAGACCATTTTAAACACATTTTCTCAATGCTTGAATTTGATAAAAGAACTTTTTTAAGACTGGAAAATGATCTACCCTTTACAATGATGTGGCAAATTACAGATTCGTGAATGGAATCTCACCCTCCCAAGACAGTCTCAGAAAGCTGTCTGTTGTACTGTCAAACTTGATACCGATAACTGCAGCAGAAGCCTTTTCTCATCACACCATATGGACATCCTTTTATACTTTCAAGAAAGATTGCCACCTCACTCAGAGTTTCTTTGAGAGCATTCTTTTGTATATATACTTAAGTGCCTTGGAAGAAGGAGCTGAGAAGGTTCTGTTGATTAGAGCTAAGAATTCAGTACCCTTCTATATATTCTTTGTTTTATATACACAGAAAAAATACTGACTCAGTCTCTAGCTCAATAATTTATACATGGAAGGACAAGTTAAAAAAATAAGGTAATTTACTAGCATGACTCGGTCTCTTCAGAGCATGAGTGGTCCTGTTTTGCTGTATCAGTGCTTGTTAGCATTTTAACAGAAAAGAATGGTGCTAATGAGTTACTAATCACCCTCACACCCTTTTAAGCAACTAATTATGACTAACAGCTAAGAATCTATATCAGCTTGAAAAGCTAATGAATTCACCCTTCTGAAGAGAAATGATTAATGATTATGGTCTGTGTGTAACTTCACAAAGAAAAGGTCATGGTTACTATTGAGTGTTAGATGTTGAAAATGTTGCAGGTTGGGGAATAGTTTTATCTTAAACTGTTATTTGAAATAAAAAGGGATGTCTTCCAAACCCATTTTTATAAGCAATTTGGAGGTTCAGCCAAGTGCTCTTAACTGGGGGGGACCCTATAACTTTAAAAATTTCAACACCCCCTCCTTGGACCTGTGGAGGCTCTCTTTCTCTCAGTAGGGTTAGTACCTCATTTGCAAATTTTAAACTTTGCAAGCTTGAAGGATTTGGGACTCCAGGGCGGGAATAAGCCAGGAATTCACATCTGTCCCTATCAATGCTGATGTGGAGATTTGATGCCTGTTTAATGTCTTTTTCAAATGACTGGCTATGTAAGTGCCCTTTGGCAAAACATTAACTATTTTTATTCACTATACAGTTTCTCTGGGTTTAAGCTACAAGTTTCTGCTTAAGTTTTTTGCCGTGCTGCTGAGTGACAACAGAAAAAGTAAAATAAATAAATAAATAAATAAAAATAAATCAAATATAGTTATTCTTATTTTCAAACCTGTTTATTGTTGTTGCTGTTGCTTTCTTTGTTTTTCTCTTGTGTTCTCCAGCATGCTGATCCTGAATAGTTTATGCCAGTGCTATGTGTATATGCACACAACTCCTAATATTTATTCATCAAATTGTCATTTAGTCTGTAGTTATTTGAGTCTCTGCAACCTTAGAATAACTAGTGTGGATTCTTCATCTCTCATGGTATGAGAATCCAGAAAAGCATATTACTTGGCCGATTTCTTGGCAAGGTTTTTATTGATGGTATCTTTGTGCAATTCAAGGATCATTGTAGTATTCTCATGTGCCATCAAGTTGAAACTTTACAAGCTTCTGTTGACATGACAGAAATTGCCTTTGGGCTGTACTTATGAGATGGCACGAAAGCCTTAGTGAATGTGTGTGTGTGTGTGTGTGCACGTGTGTGTGTGTGTTTGTGTGTGTGCGCACGTGTGTGTGCGTGTGTGTGTGCACGTGTGTGTGTGCGTGTGTGCACATGTGTGTGTGTGTGCGCGCACGTGTGTGTGTGTGCACGTGTATGCGTGTGTGTGTGTGTGTGACTTGGTGGGATAAAGAGTCCCTGCCTTTTTGGTATTGCCTTATAACTTTTGTCTCATCAATATAAAAATGGAGCTGAAATAGGAAGGACATGCAGAGGGAGTAAAGGCAGATACATCCCATACAGTAGTCATTATACTTCTCATGCCTGGATCTTTCCACAAGCACCAGAACCTATGTAGCCCAGGCTAGCTTAGAACATACAATTTTCTATTTACTAAATACTGGGATTACAGGTATGTGATATCAATCAGAGTGTAAATTCTCTTTCTCCTAGTGCTAATAGGTACCTATAAAATAACCCTGAGACATCTTTGCATTAACTCAGTAAATTTTTATTCAGAAACATTTGTTTTCATGATCTAGAAATCACAATTTCCTCATCAGGTGTTTGATTTACTGCAAGTATGCCTTTACATTTCATACTTACTACGTTTTAAATTTCCCTTTTCTGTGTGTTTATACGCCACTTTCTACTTCTAAGTTAAATTTCTATTCCTTTTTCCCTATTGAGTGATTTACAAAACTATGAAATTCATTAGTTTGAAATGTAAATGAAATTCATTATTTCATTTTCATACATGCATATGACATACATTAGTCATATTCTACTATTGTTTCCTACATTATCAATAGATGATATAGAAAATATTTCATTTACATAAACACAACACAGATACACACACGCACACACACACACAAACACACACACACAAGAACACATTCCCAGTGGAGTTTCATTCAGTAATTTATATAATAACTAAACTCCAAGTTATGGAAACTGTAGTGGTACTACAGAATCTTTGAGACACAAGGTTAGGACCAGAAATAATGTTTAGACAAACTGTAATGAAAATAAATTCACACATCTTAAAGGAGTCTAGCTTCCTCATATCAATATGGTAGCATAGACAAACTCAGGCTAAAGCGACAGAGTTCTCTTTTTGGTGGAGATTATTATTCACTAGCCAGGCAAGAAAGTCACAGGGAAGCAAGTAACTCCCATCTCAATCTGAGCGAGGCATTCATGTACTAGACAGACTGACTAGCAGACCCTGCCTGTATCATAAGCCTTTTTACTTCTGGAATTCCTTTCCCCATGTCCTAATCTTGATTTTTGAAAATATATTTTACAAAACTGACATATCGGAATATTTCAGTGGAAACTCATGTCTTTTTCTATCTTATTCTCTATCAGGAAGGACTGGCTGCTGCTTTCCTTCTGTGATGTATTTTCTGCATCAAAGCCACTAAGTCATACTCCTGAGGGTCTGCAAAAACAATCTACCTTGATAAGAAAGCCTAAAATAATCTACTTCTTTTGGAGCAAAAGAAGTGGAGTGCATTCTAGTACATATTTTATATCTTAGTTTAATCTCTCTTCTGATGATGTAAACCTTTAATCCCTAACCCCCCTCTTCTTTAGAGAGAGCTTGTAGTAGGACTTCCAAATCAGGATTATGCTGCCTAATGGTAAAAACTCTCATAGCGGTTAGCTATTTGCACCATGAAAGAAGTGGTTGTGCTAAATACTTGGTAACCGAAAGATTGTAGTGATTTGAGCCACATTTCATTGGGTGGTTACATTGAAGACCGATTCCTGCTTTTCTTGGAAGCTCCACTTGCATTGGAAGCATTTAAAAAAAAATCTTTAAATTATGATGACTCATGTGACAGTTTGCAACATTTCAGCATTCAGCATTTGATTTTTCCAAATTAAAGCAAATTGTCAGGAGAGACTGTGTCTTAATTGTTAGTTTCTGTTCTGTGTCACAAGTTAAGTATTATCTACAGTCTCAAACTCAACATCTTCTAGCATCCTATCAAAAAGAGAAGCAAATTTCATAGAACTATCTTGAAATATTCGTGTTTCTGTTATTTGAAATTATTCAGCATGAAACATCTGGCTCCCTCATAAAACCATTCAGTTTCCAAAAGCTTTCCAGCTTCAATTGTGCTGGCTGCATCAGCATTTCATTTAATGATTAATATGATGAACAAGTTTCATACTGTTCAGTGCCAGCATTCAGGAGCTGTTTCACATGAGCTCTGTTCTCAGTGTTCTCAATGTTGCATACTTGGGGGTATCTTTTCCCCAAGAGCTTTGTCTCCCCTTTTGGTGAAACTGACAGCAATATGTGAGCCTCATAATTCTGGCATCTGCATGGAATTACTGAATTCTGCACCAAGCTGTTTTAAGGGCTTACTGTAAAGCCTTTCTTGTTAGAGTGCTGTTTTCATAGATTGTTTTTGTTATTATTACTGTGCAGCCATAAAAGTGAATCTGTGGTGGATTTCAATCTAATACAAAAGTAATAGAAACTAAATGCACCAATTATAATATAGCCAATCATTATTCTGTGAAGAAATGAGCTCTGCTGAATCTATTAAAAAAGTAAGCCACATAGCTATTCAAAATGTGCATGAAAGGAGTTTCAAAATATTAAGATTATATTTGGTAGATTTCTTACTTGCCAAAGTCATCAGAACTTCGTTGAGCTATTTTAAAGAACATAAAATAAGAAATTCAAAATTGAAATATAATGTGGGAAAATGAAGAAAAACTATGAAGAAAGTGAAGCATTTTTGTTGCAGTTGCTAAGCAGTCGCTCTATCCAAGCAAGAGCCTGGGTCTTAAATTTCTTTTTAAGTTATCTGTACATAATAATTGGAGAGAAGAAAATATAGATTCCATCTTAACAAATATGGAAGGTGTTTTGAAATAGAGTAACAGAAAGTAATCTCGACTGTCATGGAACTATCCTCCTGCCTCCAATCTCAAGTATTAGTATTACAGATATAAGTCACCACAGCTAGCATGCGGTTCTTTTGAGAGAAAACATTTTTTCACAATTGGCTTTATGCATCTACTGTGAATTTAGGTGCTGTGAAATAAACATATGTAAACATGCATATTTTATTCAGAGATTAAACTCTCATAAAATAGTGGTTTCAATTAAATATAAGCAGCCTAGATCCCACGGTATTTCACCTGGGCTAATTGAAAAAATTTGCTATATAATGTTTTACTCCTGATCTTTGGTATGAATTAAATGGTAAGGGTTGATAGTTATAATAGCATCATCTAATTAAGGAACACTTCTTACATAGTCATTATAATAAATGTATAACTATAAAGGCAATTACAGCTATAAACTCGGGCCATAAATGAGAATGAATTTATAGGGAGTGCCTGGAGTAATTCACAGTGGAGTACCTAGTTTAGACATAAAGATCGGTATCAACTCTAAGATGGTAAGATTCCATGGGCTTATGTTACCCTACAAACATGATTCTGTTAAAGACTCATCCCTAAATCAAGATTTGTATCCCCAGCTGATTCCTGAGGAAGTGGACCTCTTTTCTGACTTTGCTCAGTTAGAATACTCAGCTGCTAATTTGAAGAACATGGATGGCTTGAGAACTAATCCTCTTCATTGGTCCCAGACACTGGATGTGATCCTTCACCCACACTCATTATTCCTTCTAGGTAGCCCTCACCATTTGTCATCTGTACCTTGTCACTGTTCCTTCTTATCACTTTTCAAAGATTTTGAATGATGGCTCCTTGATATTCCTGGCCCTGGAGTACTGCATGGCTTTTGTTTTTCTCCATATTTCCTGATTTGTAAATAATCATTGTGAAATGCCCTTCTAGCAATCCAAATTAAACTAGAGATATATGATTTTGTGTCTGTTTGTTCCCCCCACCCCCCGGCCTTTTGACTGGTATATATAGAAAGTATTAGCTAAAGCTTTTCATTTCTTATTGAAATTATTAACTTTTAAAATTTGTCTTTTGAATATACACTCAGGCAAATAAAAAATAGAACAATAAAAATAAATAATAGTTTATAAAAATCATCAGATACTGCTAAGTACATCACACACATTTCCCCTTAAACTCAAACAAAATCCTTTGCACTTAATGTGATATCTCTATCTTCCACAGGAAGAAGCTTAAGAGAGTTTGCATCACTGACAATTACTAAGGTTGAGAATAAAAATCCCGTGTTTAGAGAAATCTACATGTTCAAATATGAGAAGAAAACCATTTTCATAAAGGGCATTAGAAACAAAAAGTTGAACGGTCACATTGAATTAAGAGATGAAGCCAGTGAGAAGCTATGGTTTGGAGAAAAGTTTCAGAAAAGCTATGGTGTGCACAAAAAGATTAAGGTGGAAGCAACTGGAGAAAGGCAACAAAGGAAAAGCAGAATGGACGGGAAACAGAGGAGAAGAAAGGAAACAGTCCCAGGACTGATCACAAGGCGTGGCCTTGTATCATGAGTTCCATTCAGCACAGAAAGGACCAGGAAAGGGAACGAAAGTGAAAGGAGAAAATGATAAAGGAGAGAACACTTGCACACACAGACACACACACAGACACACACACACACACACACACACACACACACACACACACACACACACCCCAGAATGGGGTAGTGGCTCTGGAACCATTTTGTAATGAAAATGCCAATAATTCCCTTTTGTTTAACGTCTAGTCAAATTTAATAAGAAAGCATATATTTGATAGAATTGTAATCAGAGAGATGTGCCTGGGGCCTGGTGGGGAATATCATAGCATACACACACTTCTGAACTGCATAGCCACTGCTATTTAGAAAGCCCTGGTATAAACAAGATTGAGATTACATGTTGTTAAGTTCCAAATCCAGCTCCCTTGTATTTCAGCTTCCCATGGGAGGTTAGTTGGAAGTTTACAAAACATGTGACATTTGGTAGTTGGCATCTCCATTGTTCAAAATGGAAGGAATTAGAACAACGAAAAGTATTAGTGATTGAAACACATGTTTAAAGCATAGAGATGGAGGAAGAGCATGTTTTGTGAGAAACATTTATACTTGATGATGTTTACAACAGGATCTAGTGAACTTTCATGAAGTGTAATTGATTATTAATTGAAATATCTTTAAATCAGTCATTCTCAACCTGTGGGTTTCGACCCCTTTGGAGGTCAAACAACCCTTTCACAGGTGTCACCCAAGACCACCAGAAAACACAGATATTTACATTATGATTCAACACAGTAGCAAAAATGCAGTTTAAATGTAGCAACAAAAATAATTTTATGCTTGGGTGCTACCACAACATGAGGAGCTGTATTAAAAGGTTGCAGCATTAGAATGGTTAAGAGCCACTGCTTTAAATGATAAAGATCCTAAAATGAGGCATTTTTCATTTCAGGACTCAATGAACTTTCCCTCATTTTCCAGCAAGAACATACCACACTGAGTTAGTGCAAGTTATCCACCTGATTTCCTCTGCCAGAAGCTGGCATCATGAGGATTAACAGAAGAGTGTCAGTAAATCAAATCTAGTGGCTACACACCCACATTCCTGGGAAGCAGGAGCAACTACCTTGGAGTAGGCTGAATTAGTGCTAAACTAAGTAGGTAAAGTCTGAGGACTGACTCAGGTTCTTCCAGTGGCTTCATTGTGACCTACTCCCTCTGTTATTCAACCTTGTGAAGAGCATGCTACTGAAAACACAAAGCATTTTTGTGATATTCCACTATCATGCAAAGATAATCTAAGATGTGGGAAGAGATACATTCTTCCAAATGTGCTCATCTTCAAAGACCTGAACTACAGTGAAAGAGGGGAAGCCCACGCTGGTGGGAAGTGAATTGTGAGTTAAGGTTATAGGTAATTGAGACCCCATTGTCTGTCAGCATTAGCTGGGTGAATGTAAAATGAAGTAATTCACTCCTTTCTTCTGTGTAAGAAAAAAAAAGAGCTCTAGAGAGGGATAAATGCATTATGTATTATTTTTAAAAATAAGGAACAAAAAATAACTCACAGAGTAACCAAGCATTGCTAATAAAGACTGTTAAAAATTCTACATATTTTTCTTTGTTTATTAAAATGAGAAGAGAAAAAATATTTTTTCTGCTATTTAAAACTTGTTATTTTATTTGCACAGAACAATATCTAGGAAAAGTTGTAAGACTAAGAACCATGCACAACTTTATAGTGTAATCTGAACCTTACATGAATGTTTGAAAAGAATTTCATGGGCAGACTAGCTTCCCCTTGACTATGCTAAAACATACACTAAAATACCAGTGTTTCCATTTCATTTTTCAGAATATAGGTCATTTCATTACTTAATACTTTAATAAACAGATTCACTTTTATTTCTTTAGTAAGTTAAATCTTTTCACAGTGTGATCACTGTAGAGAGAACTCTGATTACAGTTAGTGTGATGGGAGCCTGAGTTCATGCTGTGATGACTCAGGATGTTGTGATGGCTTCCCACTCCCTCTATGGCTATTCTCTGGGCAAGGATAATATGGTTGTGGGAGTTGTAGGAGCCACAGGACATAGTGCCCAACAACTGCTAAATTGTGTTTATCTTGACAACTACTTATCTTCTCATTTCTCTGTCTCTTCATTTTCATCAGATAAACACTTTGCTGACACATCACTTTCTGCTGTGTATTCACTTTGTGCTATCCATTCTAACCTATGACACAGTGGTCCTGACCATCACAGAGACAACTGCACTACTGTATTAGGACTCTCTGATACTCCCAGATTCTGTATAACTCCCAGAATCCTTCAATTGTCATTAGCTCCTCATCTAAGGGCGGGGCTTCATGAACCTTTCTCTTCTCCATGCTGAGATTTTAACTAGTTTGATCCTATGGAGCTCTGTGCATATACTCACAGCTGCTGTGAATTCTTCTGTGTGATGGTCCTATGGTGTCCTACAAACACTGATATGCAGTCACCATCTACCAACTCTGGCTCTTATATTTTACCCTCTCTTTTGCAATGAACTCTGAGACTTGGAGAAAAGGGGTGTGATATAGATGCTACAGTTAGAGCTGAGCATGCCACACACAGTTTCTTATTCTCTTTATGTTGAGCAGTCCTGGTTCTGTATATAAACGGTCATCCATTGTAGAAGGAAACTTTTCTGTTGAGGGTTGAGAGATACACTAATCTATGAGCATAAACAAAGTACTTAAAAGACAACTTAATACAATAAACATTTAGTAGAAAAAGAATGTGATGTTTTCCTGTATGACTCAGACTCACCTGAGGGGAATGAGATAGAAACAGGCCCTGTAAAAAAATGTTACTAAGAAAAAAAAAAAAAACCAACAGTATATTTATTCCAATATCTGACAAAAAGACTTTAAAACAAAACTAATCAGAAGAGATAAGGTTAAATACTTTGTACTCATTAAATTAACAATCCCCCAGGCAATGTTGACACATGCCTTTAACCCAGCACTTGGGAGACAGAAGCAGGCAGATTTCTGAGTTCAAGGCCAGCCTGGTCTAAAGAGTGAGTTCCAGGACAGCCAAGGCTACACAGAAAAACACTATATCAAATAACCAATAAATAAATAAATGAAATAAATTAACAATCCATAGAGAAGATATTATGCTTCTAAACATATATGCATGAAACATGGGTATATCCAACACCCACACAGGACACTGAGGACCTGAGATGAATTTGATGCAAAAGATTCCTCTCTGAGGACTAACCCTCAACATACTAGAAATCCCTGTGAAAGCTTACAAGGAAGGAAAACAATCAATACTACCTATCCAGCAGTAATGCCATGATCCACAACTATTAGCATGGTATGATAAACCCAAAGGTGCAATAGAGACATATATAATGTCTCTATATAACCAACAGCTCTTTAATTGTACCTTAAAACCCACTCAACACAAGTATTAGAAACCAAGCCAGCTACCCAAGGTTAACGAAATAATTGGTATTGGAGAGAAATTTACAGCTGCCACCTAGGAATTCATCGTAATCCCTAACAACATTATAAATATGTACCCTCATACTCAATTCTCACAACTCACCAAGTAAACCTCCCTTTGCCACAGATGAAAACAATTACAGAAAACTACAAGAAATCAAAATGCATAGATGCAGAACCAAGTCCTAATGGATACATCTACAAAATACTCCTGAACCAATTGGTTATCCAATACCATGTGGTCAGTCTTGAAATAGTATATCTAAGAGTACCATTATATAGACCAAGGAGCTTATATGTATATATTTAGCTGTGTGTGTGTGTGTGTGTGTGTGTGTGTGTGTGTGTAATAACAATTACACGATAAGAAATCATGATTTGATAGCACGGAGAGTATATAGGCAGGGTTGTATGGAGGAAAAAGAAGGGGAAATGATATAATTTTATTTTTAAAAATTATTTAAAAGTTATAATTAAAATCTCTCTCTCTCTTTCTGTCTCCCACTTTATTCTCGCCATCATCATTCAGATATATAATGCTTCATATCAGAAGAATAAACTGTGATAAAATAGGTATGCTGTTAGGTGAAATTTTATTACTGTGTTAAGCTCTTAGCTGCAATCACAGAAATCCAAAGGATGTTACTGTTTTATGGACCAGTTTCTGTTCTTTTCTCCTTTTTGTCCTCAGATCTATGTTTTTCCATGCTTTGGTGAATTTTTGTTATGCTAGAGGGTGTAGCATGAAGGTCTAGAGGCTCTGGATGAGCTTTTCATACTTCAGAGAAGCAATGTTCTCTCTGTAAAAAGGCAGACAGATACACGGTTTTTATGATTTCTGTCTTCATAGAATGCCTGCCCCATTAAAAAATTTTGAATGCTTGGTCCCAATCTGATGGTCCTATTTTAGAGGTTTGGGAGCCTTCTGGTGGAAGGCTTAGATGGTGCAAGTGGGTCAGTAGAGGTTGGCCTTGCAATTTATAGTTGGTACCTGAGTCCTGTTTGATTTTGATGTTTAATCTTCCTCAATGTGAATGAGTGCTACTGCATATTTCCACCATCAGGAACTCTGATGTACTTTGTCCTACCAGGATAGACTAAAATTTCTAAAACTATGAGCCAGAATAAATGTCTTCCTCAAGTTTTTCTTGGCAATGATCTCAGTAATTCCAAAAGAAGTAATACAAAATTGACTTAATCTAAACGGAACCTAAGTAGTCTGAGGCACATTTCTTTGACATCACAAATCTGGCATTGATCCTGAGGGGAACATGAGGGTCACATCTTTTTGGGAGAGAGCTCCTTAGTACATGAGAACTATAACCAACTGTACACACACAACACACTGAAGAGAACAAACACTTGTTTGTGTCTTAATAGCCTCTAAACATTGCTCTCAGAGTTCCAGAAGCCTCCAGAAGGATAAGCCACTCTGTGTTGTTTTCCTTTCCTTAAATTTACCATCCACTGCCAGGATGATACAATCTTTTCATTCATTTAAGGATATAATGTAATTTGATTGAAAACATGTCAAATTTTTTGGAAAAATTTTGAAAATCTAGGTTTATGGTTTTGTTCCTTGGCTGTAAGCAAGTAGCATCTTTCATTGCATAAAATGAGGCTGTCTTATTTATAGTCTTCTTGCAATATGGATGTTTAGAGAAGAAAATTAGGTCTTTCTCATATATATATATATAATATCACATATATAGTAAACATTTATATGATATATAAGGTTAACTACAGCTATAAATGTATGTCATTATTAGTTTTTAAAGGTTTTACAAGATTCATTGTACATGGATGGGGAAATTTAGCCAAATTCATACTTGTGTATTAGACTTAAAAACTAACAGTTTTGAGACATTAAGCTGGGTCCAAATTTAAATGACATTCAATAGCTCTCATGGCTTGGTATAAATAGCTGCATGTTTGCTGCTTCATATTTTAGAGAGGGTCATGGATGCTTTTTCTTTTATCTTGAATCCTCATTTATCTCCCATGTTCAAGTAAGGAGATATGAAAGGGTTAGAGCTGCATCTGGAGAGGATTTGCTGGCTTATAAAGAGATAAATAGAAGCTACAGTGTATTAAGTACTACCTTGGTTTGAAAAGTCTTCACAATAAGCCAATTTGTTAAGGCTTTCCTATCATGGTAACATAGTGACATGGTAACCTTTAGAGTAGACCCTATAGAAAAGTGAGGCCTGCTTAGAGAAAGTTAAATCACTGTGTTAAGCCTTTGAAAGGAATATGAGGACATCTGCTGTCCATACCTTACTTCCTGACCATTATGAGATGTGTAGTTTCCTCTCTTTTCTCAGCCCTTTTAATGTCTTATGAAGTCCCTCAAAGACTAGGCATTAATTGACTGACTAAAACTTTCAAATATGAAAGCACAAATAAAAATTTGCTCTCTTTAATATGACTGGCAGTCTGCATGTAGGAAAATGAAAATAGATCCGTATTTGTCATCTTACACAAAGCTCACATCCAAGTGGATCAATGACTTCAACATTAAACCAGATATACTGAATCTGATAAAAGAGAAAGTAGGAAAGAGACTTGAACTCCTTGGCACAGGGAAATATTTCCTAAGAAGAACTCCAATGGCTCATACTCTAAGATCAAGAATTGATAAATAGGACCTCATGAATCTGGAAAACTTCCAATCTTTCTGGCAAACAAATCTTTACTAACCTCACATCCAATAGAGATCTAATATCCAAAATATATAAAGAAATCAAGAAGCTAACCACCAAAAATTCAAACAACCCAATCAAAATGGAGTATAGAACTAAACAGAGAATGCGTAGCAGAGGAATCTTGAATGGCTGAGAAGCACCTAAAGAAATGTTAAGTCCTTAGTGATCAGGAAAATTCAAATCAAAATGATCCTGAGATTTGACCTTACACAAATCAGAATGGCTAAGAACAAAAACTCAAGTGACAGCACCTGTTGGTGAGGTGAGAATGTGGAGAAAAGTAATACTCCTCCATTGCTGGTAGAATTTCAAACTGGTATAACCAGACTAGAACTCAACCTGGAGATTCCTCAGAAAATTGGAAATAGATGTACCTTAAGACCCAGATATACCACTCTTGGAAATATACCCAAAAGATGCCCCACCATGCAGCAGGGGCATGTGTTCCATTATCTTTAGAGAAGACTTATTTCTGATAAACAGAAGCTGGAAATTGTTAGCATTTTCTCTGAACTCCTCCCCACAATTACCTGGCAACAGCCAGATGTGCCTGACTCACTATAAAAAGGACTGATTGCCCCCACCACTCTCTTTTGCTCTTGCCTTCCTGTTCCTGCTTTGTCTGCTCACCCCTTCCTCTTCTCTCCTCATTGCCCTCCTTTCTCTCTCCACATGCTCATGGCCAGCCTCTACTACTCTATTCCTCTACTCTTTCTCTTGTTCTGCTTTTCTCTGTCTCTACTACTCTCTCAAATCCCCTCCCCATGCCCTGAAAAAATTCTATTCTATATTATATCTTTGTCAAGCACTGATAAATTCACATGATATATATGAGCTAATTCTTGCCAAATTAAAAAAGGATATTTTAGCCTTATGCATAACTATCTGAGCATTTAAACGAATATTTCATATTTTTTAATTGTGTCTAATTCATGGAGAACATATTTGGGCACTGAACAATGATACATTCTTAATTTTTTTTACTTTGTCGTGTGTACTCTTCATCTATATTGCTTCATAAAGATATTTATTTTGAAGTAAGTCATTTCTTTTTTTAATAATTTACTAATAAAATGTAATTCCTAGAAAACTTTAGAGAAATGTTCCATATAACAGTACAAATCAATACAGTACTTCTAATAAACAGTTTACCAACAAGGATCAAAGTATAAATTGTACATAAAATTGTATCTAGTAAACTTATTTCTAGGAGTCTTTTTTGACAAAAATATGTATGTACTGTGGGATATCTATCACTGTCTTATATACAATGATGAATTATGAGAAGCATGTCAAAATTATATACAGAATTAATAAATTATAAAATTACTTGTAGATATTTCTATAATAATTAAAATGCTATTTTCTGAGCTAAAACTTTAGAAGACAATATTATCATCATCTTATACTTTCACATTATAAATATTATGAAAATAAATTAAAACACTTTGGAAAAGCATTATGCAATTGGAAACTATTTCTGACAGACCAACCCTCACAGTTTTATAGGCCATTCATTTTTTTTTCCTTTGATATGACAAAGGATTGATTTCAGTCAAAATAGCAAACATAACCTAATCTCATAAATCACACATTTAATGTTGTTTTCAGTAGACTTTGAAAACCTTACTTCACATTCAACTAGAAATAAATTGACAACTCCTGACTAAATTTAGAGAAAATAAATACTTGTCTTCTAAAATATGCAGGACTCACCTCCCTAATGTAAACATAAAATTCAAATACCTCCAATTTTCTCTCTTGAAGATATGTTAGTTTCACTCTGAGCAAAGAACAACATTCCTTTGTGTTTCCCAAGGCCATTACACTGAGACTCATCAGATACCTATAACACTTGCTGAAGTTACCCCTTAAATATTCCTAGTTCTGTAGTGACTATTTCTGTAAAGAATGAAGTGTGGGATTTTTTCCTTAGGACATTTAAGTTTTTTTGATAGTTAAACCACAGGTGTAAAAAATAAAATAATTCAAATATTAGCAACAAATGCAATTGTACTAATGGATTTTGGTAAAATTCTATATATAGTCATTTCAATTATAATCACTATTAAAGAAAGCTTTGGAAAACAATCCTTTCGGTCCTATCTATCCTTCTGAATGTGTCACTTGCCTGAACTATGCCATATTTCTGTGTTTTAAACATATATTATTATTATACTGCCTGCAGTTTTCAGAGCATAGATGTTTAGAATTAAGGGTTCATCGTTGTAGATTTTTCCTTTGACCAATATGAAGTGTCCTTCCTTATCTTTTTTGATAACTTTTAGTTGAAAGTTGACTTAATTTGATATTAGAATGGCTACCCCAGCTTGTTTCTTGGGACAGTTTGCTTAGAAAATTGTTTTCTAACCTTTTACTCTGAGGTTCTGTCTGTCTTTATCACTGAGGTACGTTTCCTGTATGCAGAAAAATGCTGGGTCCTTTTTACGTATCCAGTCTGTTAGTCTATGGTGTTTTATTGGGAAACTGAGTCCATTGATGTTAGGAGATATTAAGGAAAAGTGATTGCTATTCCCTGTTATTTTTATTGTTAGAGGTGGTATTATGTTTGTGTGACTATCTTCTTTTGGGATTGTTGAAAGATTACTTTCTTGCCTTTTTTAGGGTGTAGTTTCCCTCCTTTTGCTGATAGGAGGTTTTCTATCTATTATCCTTTGTAGGGCTGGATTTGTGGAAAGATTGTGTAAATTTGGTTTTGTCATGGAACATCTCCGTTTCTCTGTGTATGTTAATTGCAAGTTTTGCTGGGTATGGTAGCGAGGGCTGGCATTTGTGTTCTCTTGGGTCTTTATGACACTGCCCAGGATCTTCTATCTTTTATATTCTCTGGTGAGAAGTCTGCTGTGATTCTGATAGATCTGTCTTCATATGATATTTGACTTTTTCCCTTACTGCTTTTAATATTCTTTCTTTGTTTAGTACATTTGGTGTTTTCATTATTATGTGATGGGAAGAATTTCTTTTCTGGTCCAATCTGTTTGGAGTTCTGTTGGCTTCTTGTATGTTTATGGGAATCTCTTTCTTTAGGTTAGGAAAGTTTTCTTCTATAATTTTGTTGAAAATATTTACTGGCCTTTTAAGTTGGGAATCTTCACTCTCGTCTATACCTATTATCCTAAGGTTTCATCTTATTGTATCCTGGACTTTCTGGATGTTTTGGGTTAGGAGCTTTTTGCATTTTGCATTTTCTTTGGCTGTTGTGTCAATATTTTCTATGGTCATACCTTATATCTTCTGCACCTGAGATTCTCTCTTCTATCTCTTGTATTCTGTTGGTGATGCTTGCATCTATGACTCCTGATCTCTTTTCTAGGGTTTCTATCTCCAAGGTTTTCTCCTTTTGTGATTTCTTTATTGTTTCTATTTCAATTTTTCTTTTTTTAAAAATTTTTTATTTATTTTTACTTGTATGAGTACACTGTAGCTGTCTTCAGACACACACCAGAAGGATGCATCAGATCCCATTACAGATGGTTGTGAGCCACTAACTTGTCATTTCGCCTTTTGCTTCAGATCTTGACCTTGGCATACCAACTCCTCAATGTCACCAGGCCTGGTCACTTTAAAGATTGCTGTTGTGGATAGCCCTGGGGCTTTTTGTATTTTAATTCTGCCCTCCTATGAGGGGCTTCAGACAAGGAATGAGTTACACCTGTGACTTCTTGTGAACCAATCTTCTAATGAATAAAAGAGCCAATCACTGGGAGTGTAGGGGGACTTCGAAGTCAGAGAGAAGAGGAGAGGAAGGAGGAGAGAGAAGGGGTTCTTTTGGAATGGGGACAGCATGTAAGTAAGATGTAGCTACTAGAGTCTCCTGGTATGGCAGATCCACAAAGATTCACCATCAGAGGAATCAGATTTAAATAAGGCTTACAAGATTAGGTTTCAGTTGTGCCCAGAAATTGAGTTACCATTGTTTCTGAGCTAAGGATGTGTTGTGTTTTCCTTCATGCAGCAGCTTGTCTGGGTTCCAGAGAGAAAGGTACAGTGACAAAGTGTGGGTTTGCCTGATGTGCATCACAGAGGCCATGGGGTTATTGAAGCATGGGGCTGGTGTGGTGGTAGCGACCCACCAGTGGGAACCTAATCAGCTGGGTGTAGAGACTGTGGAGCTTCAGAGCTCCACAAGATAAAAGCAGGTTGGCCATTGCTCTCTGGTGCTTGGCCAGCCAGTCTGCTGGGATGATAGAACCAGGACTTAGTGCGGGAATGTGCCATATATTCCTTCTTTTTTGATATTTTCCACAACAGATTGCTGGCTATGTGTACACCCTAGAACTAACTCACAATTGCCACTTATAGCCTCTCTGGTGGAACCTCTAAGGTTACTGCCAAGTAACCTTATTTCATCTTTTGTCAGCTGTCCTGACTCTGATGTTGCCATGACTACATACCTTACCCCTATCCCTCTCTTTGGCATGGAAAACTGTCTTAAGACCTCCAGGACATGTTCTGTAGGAACGCCAAGCTCCCTAGACTGCAATAGAACCATAACTCTTGATATATTGTCTCTTTCACAATGCCCTGCAATCCAGATCACATCAATTCTTTGTAGCACTCGGGTATATCATCACCTATGCGCAAGCTGATAAGTAGTTTGCACGTTGGTTCTCCTTTTCCATGAACTGGGAGTAATCTAGGGAAATGAGCCCCTGCCAATCCCAGTTGTAGATATGATAGCTGCCCAACATAAGAGGACAATTCAGGTTGTGCCACTCTTGATCACTACAGGAATAGCCATAGGTGTTGGTACTGGAGTTGAAGGGATAATGACTTCCATGACTCAATATGATACATTCACTTCCCAGTTTAAAAGCAATCTTCAGAAAATGTCTGAAACTGTGCTTTCTATTCAGAAACAGATCAATTCTTTGGCAGCTGTGGTGCTTCAGAACTGACGGGGGCTAGATGCCCTGACAGCTAAAGAAGGTGGTCTTTGCCCGTTCCTTCAAGAAGAATGTTGTTTCTATGTCACTCAATCTGGGATAGTGAGAAATAAAATCTAGGAGCTACAGTCAGACATAGAATTTCAGAAAACGTGAGACTTCCAGTTCTGGGATTTTCAAAAACTCTATATGGAAGTGGATCCTTCCTTTCCTAATGCCTTTCTAATCACCCTCCTAGTGTTATTATTCACTCCCTGACTGATTAATTTTGTTTCTGCATTCCTTTTTAATGTCAAATAAAAAACTTCTAATCAAACTATTAATCATTTCCTGTTACTAGATTACCAGCCACTGCCCACAGAAAAACCACTATCCTCATAGGAACCTGATGTGAATGTTTATCAAGTGGACCCCAATGGTGAAAGTCAGCTACACCCCAAAATTGATGACACCCCTAGACAGCAGGAAGCAGCTTAAGAGACACAACACCCCCATTTCCTTTTCACCATTGGCTCCCCCCTTTTTCTTCTTTTTATAATAAGAAGATGGGAGGTATGTTGGTATCAGGACCTCTGAAACCAGTGACATCATACCTAGGTGACAGCACAACCTGCACACCTGTTGCCAAGGCAACAACCATCATATTTCCAGAATCAACTTGGTTCACCTCCCACCTTTACCTGTGGCTATGTCACTATCCATATATAAAAGGAAGATGTCTCTGATCTCGCTCTCTCTCTCTTCCCCTTCTCTTTTTGCCACCGCCTTGCCCTTCTCCCTCTCAATAAACCTCTTGTGAAACTGTTTGGCCCGATGTGGTCTTTCAGGAGCTGTGTGACAATCAGAAAAATATCCATTATCCCATTAATACACTAGTAATGTTAATACATTATTTCACTCATGAGGGTAAAGCTGGTAGTCAATAATAATAATAATAATAATCAGCTACTTCTTAGAAATCTTGTCCTTTAGAGTTTCACAATGAAAATTATATTGCAACACATGTTCTGAAAGTGAAACTCTGAGTAGAAAACACAAAACTTTCTCTCTGTAAACATTTGAAGGCTATTCTCTATATATCCTGTTGCTTCTGAAGAACTTGGGAGAAACTTGATACTTAAGAGGAAAGTTAATGGTTCATTGCTTCAAAAGTTTGCCTTTTCTGCTTTCCAACATCATATTCTTCAAATGAAAACTATACACTTCCTTGGGGTATACTCCAGCATTTGGTTTTGTATGAAGAACTAATATCTGAAGCACATTATACTGTAATGCCTACAGTGCAGACTCTGGAGAAGGCTAATTATCCTAACAGCATACCCTCCTCTCCAGCCCTCCTCCATGAACTATTGCGAACTTAATTTACTTTTAGGTAATAAGTGTTCTGTGTTTTCCATAGATATCAATCTTCAAACTACAAAATATAAATCTGACCTTGGAATAACCTCTAGTCTTTGATGTTAAATCCTTAGGCATATTAAAACTCTGTGCCTCAGTTCCTTCTGCAAAGTAAACAGTATTGAAATTTATTTTTGAGGTCTATTGGGTAAATATAAACAAAGTCACAGGAATCCAGAATGAAGTACAGATTTTTACAAAACAATGGAATGGCAAGACTGATCATAATACCTGCACAGAAGGGGTGTGATATTTAGAAATCGCTGACTTAAGCACCTTTGGAATTTATAAAATGAAGGGCAAAGGACCTGTACATAATCATCAGGCACTGAATGGTAGGTGTTCCATGCAGTTATGTAAGTTAATATTTTATCCCCAGGGTATGTATGCAGGGCTAGAACAATTAAGATTTGTAGATAAGCAAGGAGAGAAAAAAGAATGTCTATGTAGTATTGGAATAAAATCACATAGAAGTATGATTTAATGGTTTTACACATGCTCACAGACACACAATATATATATAATATATATTATATATATGCATATTTATTTATGTGTGTGTATATATATATGTATATACTAGATTAGATGTATACACATAGGTGGTTACAGATCATGGAGACACAGGTGTTATAATATGTACAGATATATCTGGCCTCTGTCAATTGAAAGAGCCTGGAATCAAAAAACCTAAGTAATGCAAGTTCATTTGGGATCCAACATTTGATTCCTAGTAAAAGTAGTCAGATACCCCCTAGAAAAGTGATGGATGCTAAGATTAAAGCAAGCCTCAAACTGAATCTGGAGCATGTTGTGGTTCCAAGAAGTAAGACATGATCAAACAAACAATATCAAAGCACAGAGAGGGAGGGATGGAAGGAGGGAAGAGGAATAGAGAGGAGAAGGGGAAGGGAAGAAGGGAGCAAAGAAGGGAAGAAGGAAGAAAGGGAGGAAGGAAGGAAAGGGAGGAATGAAAGAAAAGAAACAAGGAAGGAAGGAAGGAAGGAAGGAAGGAAGGAGAAGGGACCACTTAGTGACAAATGTATGACAAAAAGGCAGATCCTACAGAGCTCCCTTTAAAAAAAAAAAACAAAAACTATCTATTTATTTATTTATTTATTTGTTTATTTTTGATACTTTATTTACATATCAAATGTTTTCCCCTTTCCGGGTCTTCCCTTTGGAAACCCCTTATCCCCTCCTCCTCCCCCTGCCTCTATGAGGGTATTCCGCTATCCACCCACCCACGTCTTCCCTCCCTGGCATTCCCCAATACTGGGGCATCTAACACCCTCAGGCCCAAGGGCCTCTCCTGCCCCTGATGGATAACAAGACCCTCCTCTGCCACATATGTGTCCCGAATCATGGGTCCCTCCATGTATATTCTTTGGTTGGTGGTCCAGTCTCCGGGAACACTGGGGGATCAGGCCAGTTGACACTGTTGCTCCCTCCATGGGGCTGCAAATTCCCTCAGCTCCTTCAGTCCCTTCTCCAACTCCTCCATCTGGGACCTCACACTCAGCCCTATTGTTGCTGCAAAGTGACTCTGGGGTATTTTGAACTTTTGGGCTAATAACCACTTATCAGTGAGTACATACTGTGCATACTGTGTTCATTCTTTTGTGACTGAGTTACCTCACTCAGGATGATATTTACAAGTTCCACCCATTTGCCTATGAATTTCATGCAGTCATTGTTTTTAATAGCTGAGTAATATTCCATTGTGTAAATGTACCACATTTTTCTGTATCCATTCCTCTGTTGAGGGACATCTGGGCTGTTTCCAGCTTCTGGCTATAATAAATATGGCTGCTATGAACATAGTGGAGTATGTGTCTTTATTACGTGTTGGGGCATCTTCAGGGTATACCCAAGAGTGGTATAGCTGGTTCCTCAAGTAGTATTATGTCCATTTTTCTGAGGGTCCGTCAAACTGATTTCCAGAGTGATTGCACCAGTTTGCAATTCCACCAGCAATAGAGGAGTATTCCTCCCCACAGAGCTCTTAATGGATCAATTTTCATTCCAGTAGTGATTGTAGGTTAAAACTCCAAGTTTAAAGTAAATATATAATACATGTCCATATCAATCCTGGTATTTAAGGTAACATACATAAATGATTCACTGAATTTTATAATAGATGTTAGTAAATGGAATAAATATTTAATTCTGAAAAGTGGCAATGGCTATATAGACTCAAGCACAATTGCTCATCTCTTAGTGTGGCCCTGTGTCAAAACTTGCCTTCCAGATTAAAGAATAGAAAGAATGTTGACTTTCAAAGAAAATAATCTGGCAGTGTATTGAAGTCTGAGATCTGCACTAGTAGTGAGAAACTATATTGGTTAAATCTGTACAGTGATCAGACAAGGTGAACATGATGCCCTGCCAAGGCCTTCCTCGTACCACAGTCAGTACCAAGCTAACCAGAAGGAAAATACCAGACAGGTCCCACCTGAAGAATGTTCTAAACAGCCTGGGTACAGCATTCCTTAAACTTCTATGACTATCTGAAGCAAACTCTCAGAAACTGCTATAGTAAGTGTAACCTAAAAAGCTCTGATGACTCCATATAATGTGGTATCTCAGATTAGAATTGGGGGCATGAAAAGATCATCACATAAAACTAACACTATAGGCCTAAATTATGAATATCAGCTAAACAATAGAGTATTAACATTTATCCACAGTTATAAAAATTGTTCACCACTTCCAGTCTGGGCCAGTGCCCTGAGCAGATCTTAGGCATGAACTTGGCAGCCCGTACCACAACACTCAGAGGCAACTCCACTCCCAGGTACTCTAAAACACCTAGGATCACAAGATCACAGGATCCCAGAGACAACTGAACTCTTGGGGGTTCTGACACAACCAGGATCACAGGAAGGACAGGCTTCAGTCAAATATAGTGAGGACAAGTAGCACTAGAGATAACCAGATGGAGGGAGGCAAGCATAAGAACATAAGCAACAGAAACCAAGGTTACATGGCATAATCAGAACCCAATTCCTCCTCTACAACAAGTCCTGAATACACCATCACACCAGAAAAGCAAGACTCAGATCTAAAATCACTTCTCATGATGGTGATAGAGGACTTTAAGAAGGACGTAAATAACTCCATTAAAGAAATACAGAAGAACACAGGTAAACAGGTAGAAGCTCTTAAAAAGGAAACACAAAAATCCCTTAAACATTTACAGGAAAACGCAATCAAACAGACAAAGGAAATGAACAAAACCATCCAGGATCGAGAAATTGAAATAGAGGACTAGAGAGATGGCTCAGAAGAGCACTGACAGCTCTTCCAGAGGTCCTGAGTTCAATTCCCAGCAAGGAGTGATATGAAAGAGGTAAAGAACTCGGAGGAGTGTTTGATTACTTCTCCTACTTTTTTACTATCAAGAGGTTGGTCAATTGAGACATATTTTCTCTGGATATGCATAGTACTTACTGGGGACCCAGGTTGATTTTTATGATAGAGTTTACCAACAACTCCTCTCTCCCACATGAAATTTTATGGGTCTTGTATGTAGAAAAATAGTGTCCTGTGGTGTTGATAGAAGAAACGATTGGTCCGTGATCATAGCATATATATCTGACAAGACCAATGTGGGCAGCTCCCATATTTGTCTAGCTATTTTCTATAATAATCTTTTGTCTTGTCAAAGAGAAAGCAAGTATAGAGATCATAATATTTAGATGGGATAACAGATGCAGGGGTGATAGCAATTTGGGTCAGTACCTGACAGCTAGCTATGGATCAGTTTCCTGACCCGATTTTGGAAAGACTGTTTGTTATCTGTGGGAGTTTCTTGAATCTTGAATCTCCTGATGTAAGGGCTGTCATGGATGGAAATGAAGAGCAAGGAAAAGATGAGAAACCCATGTTTAATCCAGTGAAGTCAAGCTCGGCTGCCAGAGTGGAGACTCATTTTCTGGGATTGGGGACAAAGTGGTTGGTCTCAATATCCTCTGGAGCTTAACAGAGCATGGTCCTGTTACGGTCCACTCATATGAAAAAGAGTCATTTTTTGGTGGAGGGATGAAAGGTTTGAGGTGAGACAAGTAGACTCAATGACAAGTGGTCCCTCCAGTTTAGCAGCTGTAGGAGTCAGGAGAATGACCTTAAAAGGGCCTTGCCATTTGGGAGAAAGGGGTTAAGGCTGATGATCTGGAGGGAATAAAAGGACTTGGTCCCCAATGTTGACAGGCAGTGGAAAGGAGACAGTGTGTGGCTGTGGTAGAAGGTGGTCAGCAAATTTCCAGGGGAGAGAACTGAGGTAGCAAAGTAATGGGGCGAATAGATGGTCTGGGAGGGGAGAGCATTTGTGTGAAAGACCAGGAGTTAGTACTGGATGTCCATACGAGAGTTCAAAGGGTGAGATGAGGAGAGGTTGATTGAGGAGAGCTCCTAGCCTGAAAAGAGCCAGAGGTAGCAGTTTTACCCAATCAAGGTGAAGTTCCTGTGACAGCTTAGCAAGAGTGGCTTTTAAAGAGAGGTTAGTTCTTTCTACCTTACTTGAAGATTGTGGATGGTAGAGAATGTGAAAATGCCAGGGGATATCTAGGGCCTTAGATAGAATTTGAGAAATCTGAGAAGTAAATTCAGGACCATTGTCTGACTGGAGGGAGACTGGGACAACACACTGGGAGATGATCTCTTGGAGGAGGAGATCAGAGACTGTCTGAGCCTTTTTGTTATTTGTGGGAAATGCCTCTACCTACCCTGAGTTGTTGTCTAGGAAGACCAGGAGGTACTTGGCATGTCTGACAGTGGGCATGTGGGTAAAGTAAAGTTGCCAGCCAGTTCCAGGAAGGGAACCTCTAGCCTGATGGATAGGAAAAGTGGTGCTATGATACTTTGAGTTGGAGTCTGACATCTGACAGGTTTTGCAAGAAGCAGTGATAGATTTTAAGAAACTTAAGTCCTCAGGAGTCGGCTGAAGGTGGGCCTTGACAAAAGAAGACAACGCTTGGCTGTTAGTGTGAAAGAGTTGATGAGGATAGGACAAAGTTTGGTGAGTGTCAGGAGGTCCTGATACCAACAGATATTTCAGTATGAGATGGACAAAACGTCATGACAGTGAGGGCTCCTGGCCCCTTCTGTGTATTATGGTGTATGGTTTTAAGTTTGGCCAGCAAATGTGCCATCACTACATGACTACTATGGAACTTGAATATGATCCATGAGCCAATATGCCTTTTCACTAGTTTACCTGTCTTGTTGGATTGGGTCATTTTAATCACAGAAAATAGCCCTGCTGTCTTTGAAATTCAGAGATCCACCTATCTTTAACTCCTGAGTCCTGGAGTTAAAGATGTATACCACCACACCTGTCAATCGCAAATTTATTTTCTGAAAAAGTCATGTAGCTCTCTAATAGTGTATCACTCTACATTTTCTAAGAGATCAAAAATTTAAATATATTTGATTGATTGCATGTTTATTATGTTATTTAATATTTAGAGTACATTTAACATATAACTACATATGGTTTAGTACAATTTATAGACTAAAGTTTGTGTGAAATGTTTGAAAAATGGAAACTCTGCAGTGTACTTAGTCAGATGATGACCCAGGGACTTAATGGTGCAGACAAAATCTGAAGGTCTATTGTGCAAGAATTCCCTCTTGTCTGGGGAAGCTATTGTTTCTGTCCTACTTAGCAACTAACTGACCAAGTCTCACCCACTCTACGGGGGACAAGCTACTTTGCCCAGCCATTTCAACAACTTAAATAGTAATTTCATTTACAAATGTCCTTCAGATTGACATCCAAATCCAAAATGTCACACCTGAGATAGTTACACTCAATGTGTTAGGATGGCTAATCTTCATTACCATCAACTTTATATTTAGAATCAGTGAGGGGCTACATTCCTGGGTGTGTTTCTGTGAGTACTTTCTGAAATGGTTAATGGAACAGGCTAGATCCCTCTTAGTGTGGATGCTATTGTCTATCAATGGGAAGTCTAAATTTAGGAATGAATGAAAAAGAGAAAGCAGCAGGACCCCCAACATGTATTTATATCCTTCCTGGCTACAGATGCAATCTGACTAGTTGTTTCACATTCCTGCCATAATGCTTTCTGTGCCATGCTGGGCTTTAACTCTTCTTCAACTTGAGTGAAGGATAACTTTTTCATCTGGCTTCTTGTCAGATATTTGGACTCAGCAAAAAACAACCAAACACACAATACATCTATATTCTTTCCCAGAAAGAAAAGAAAAACATTCATATTACCAAGTGTCTTACCTATAGGGGTCCTGATCCCCTTGTGTTGATTCACTTGTGCCTTCAAAGAGAAGCTCAGAAAAGTTCAGAGCAGCTTTTGTTGGTGTCTTATGTTCTTGTGAAGGAAAAGAAAGCACTTTTCAAAGAAATGAGCATAGCATTCAATATGTCTAAGCAGCTGTGGTTTCTATTCTTAGCCAAACAAGTGAATAATTTGCTAAACTAAAACCCATCTCAACATCCAGGCATCTACTGTTTGCGCAGCCCAGCATCAGTGCAATGAACATTTATTGGGAGTTTTGCACTTGCTCTAAAGTCAGTTTCATAAATCAGGGGCCAGTAGTTTCAGCTTCTCCCCTGTCCTGTATTCTCAACCTGTAATGACTCAGATCTCCTAAAAGATCCTAGTACATGGGTAGATGTAGGTACCCAGTGACTTTTATTCACTTTGCAGATTGATTAAAAATATTCAAATTCCCAGTGACTTAGGATATAGCTGAAAGCCTGATATGCTAGAGGTACTCTGAGTACTAGTGGATCAAGATCATAGTTGCTGAATAAATGATGTCAGAGACCCTGTCTACAACTATATCTGCTTTCTGATTGTAGATATTCAGGATTAGCATGCTGAAATTCAGACTCACCTAGGCTTGTTTATATTAAAAAGGGTTCAATCTGGCTTAGAACTGACAACTGGTTTTATTATTATTTTCAGTGAGTAAAAATATCATAGGTGGACAAAAGTAGAAGATAGTTTGCTAAGCCACTAACACCCATCACCAGCTTTAATAATTCATATCTTTCATCTTGTTAACCTTTTACCTTCTCTTTAATCTGCTGTGCCTCAAAGTATGCCCTAGACATGTGTCACTTTCTTTCTGAATACTGAAATGTATTTTAAGAGATAAAATCTTAAAATATAATAAAATATCCATATCCAACAAAAATTAATTCTTTAGCACCATTCTTCATCCAGTCTGTGTGTAAATTCCTATTTATAGAAAATGTCTTTTAGAGTTGGTTTGCTTGAATTAAGGCATTGACATGACTCTGACAACCTGTCTACCTCTGTTCCTTTTCCATATCCTGCCCTTCCCAATTATACAGTATAGTTGATAGTAACTAGGGGAATTGTATAAAAAAGAACCAAGTCAATTCTATATTAGTGACAGACAAGCTCTTTAAACTATGACTTAAGCTTTTGATTTGATTTGAAGGCCTTGTCTTAGTTAGGGTTTTATTGTTGTGAATAGATAGCAAGAAAGAACTTGATAACTCTGCTATAGAAAAACCATTAGTTGGTGCTCACTTACAATTTCAGAGGTTAGTGCATTATCACCATAGCAGGAAATATGGCAGCATGCAGGCAGGCATAGTGGCGGACACAGAGACAGAGCTAAGAGTTCTACTCTGAACTGACAGACAGCAGGAAGGAAGACTGAGCCACTAGGCCTGGCTTGAGGTTCTCAATCCTCAAAGCCTACTCCAAGTGACTTATCTCCTCCACCAAGTCCCTCCTACTCCAAGGAGTACTACCTCCTAATAGTGTTAGTCCCTGTGGGTCTATGGAGCCACTTTTATTCAGACTACCACAGGCCAAGTTAGAAAGATGCTGTACCTATTTTTTAAAAAACACAGGAATTCACATCAGAGTACTGTGGATTTTCCATTGCATTATTGCACAAAGTTCATGGGTTCCAAGGTTGCTAGTTTAGTCCACTATTTTGAAGTTTTTTCCCCTAGGAAATAACAATCACCTAGACATTATCATGGGCCATGCAGGACACTGCTTTATTTTTTAAGCAATTCACTTCATGATTACCTAATCAAGAACTTTCCACAACCATTGCATGGGTACTGGAGATCTATTTAAGTAGTAAAGATAGGATGTGAAAATTGTTCCTTTCCTTTACCAGTTTTCAAATACTAAGTTAATGCTTATGTAGCTTCCAAAAACAACTGATTGTCTTTCCAGCTCCTCACTAAATATTTTAGAACATTTAGCTATATTTATTTACCCCCCCCCAAAAACCGCTGGTTTTCACTTAATGTTTTAACCATTTACATATTTCATTCATTTACTTATTTTATTTCCAGAAAAGCCCATCAGAATTGTTGAGACCTTCCTTGGCAGTTGTTGACACAGCTTTGATGGCATCCCTGTTACTTTCTAGTCAAGAGCTACTAAGAATCCATCTTAGACACTCCTTCTATTACTGTCAGGAGTTGCTTTAGTAAGATCACATTTATGCCTCTGATGATGCCACTATATTACCATTAATGTAACAAGGCTGTTCAAGTGGACACAACTAAGAAATATTATGTTTCAGAAGAGTAGTGCAACAGATCATAAACCCATAGTGGTATCTCTATATCAAGTTAGAATGGTCTTCAATCTATGATTGACTTTATACTTACATCTTATCTCTTACAAGTTGTTCTCTACTGCCTAACTACCTATTTGTTCAATAATGTAATAGGAATTTTCAAAACCATATATTTTCTCATTTGTTAATATTAATTAAAAAAACAGCATCACTAAAAATGGTAATTGATAAGTAAAGGCTATAATTCCTTTGTGTATACATGATTGTGGCATTGTGTATATGTGTGTGAAAGAAAGAGTGAGAGAGGGGGTAAGAGAGAAAGTTAAGATTTTTTTCATTTAGTTTGTAAGTTGCAATTTCATTTCTATTGAAGGTATTTGTCATAGAAAAGGACACTGATTTCCCAGGCAAATCCTTGGACACTAGACATGTGTCAACCAAGGTTCCCATGTCTCCTTTAGAACAGAACTGTGTCTAACCTATTTCTCTGGGTAAGGATGGATACTCAGAAAAGCTGTTCTTCAGTCAATGTTTTAGCCAGTTAGCTATTTTTATTTATTTATTTATTTATTTATTTATTTATTTATTTATCTATTTAATATCCAGAAAAGCTCATCCAAATTATTGAGAGCTTTCTTGACAGTTGTTCACACAGCTTTCATGGCAGCCCTGTTGCTTTCTAGCCATCTGAGCTATCAAGAATAGCTCTGGTGGGATGCATCAGGTAAAGCTTGGCCAGGCTCCATTCAGATTTAGACCTTTCTGATGCTGTATGTATCTAGTATAAATTATACTTTCAACTTTATACCAAAGCTCACCATGTACTTATCAAATGCCAGTCAGACAAAAACTTAAGTTTTCAGAACACATTGCAAACTAACTTTCCACTTGGCTAACTGGGAGTTGGAATACACTGAACAGTCCTTCAAAATGTCCTGTTTACTCAGTTCCTGAGTATAAGAAATGAGAACTGACACGGAATTTTGCATTTCTCCTCAGGTTAGACATACCTCTCTGGACCTGTGCCTCAGTCAGTAACCCAGAGATCCCTCCCCCTTTCCCCTTCATTACCCTGGTCATTCTTTCACTAATGCTGGACTTACAACATGACCAATACTGGTTTTTGGAGTTCTTATTTTAAATGGAGAAGCATATGGCACTGGATACGGGAGGGGTTTATAAGATGTGTCCTCTCCCATCCAGGCCTGTTGATCCCTCAACTGTCTGTCAAAGAACAGAGTTGATCTCTTTTGTTGTCTGCATAAAAATCTAATAAAATTCAAATGAAGTTAATCTCATAGTCTCAGTGTCCTAGTACCATCCTTGGCAGTAGGATATAGACCCAATGGCCACTCAGGTCCCAGGACAACTCTTCCTTAGCATCCACATAAGCCTTGTCAGGACTGTGCACCACTAGAAAAAGGCAGAGCTCAGTTGTGTGTCTGAATACTCAGCAGACTGCTACAAAACACCTACATACCCCACATACTTTCAAAAATTCCAATTCTCTTAAACTTTCTTTTTTTTTCTTTTGTTAGACATCAAAATCCATTGTGATAAACAGCCCTTTAAAAGATCAAGCTTCCCATGATTCATATCACAGCAGAGTAAGGAGCCCCTGAGGCAATGCCAACTTCTGCATTTGTTGCTTCACTTAGGCACATGTAGGGAGACATATATCAGTTGTGATCATTGGACCCTCTCTTTCCTGCTCTGCTTTGGGAATATATTTCAACAGAGAGTTCTCCAGGTAAAGGGATGGCACTTCTATGTATTAAATTTATGGCTCAATTATAGTCAGTCTTACACTATCAAATTCAAGTGTCTGGATATAATTAATATAAACAAAGTAGTAAGCTATCATTTTCCAGTGCCACCTTGGTTTATGCCTAGGGAAAAACTAAAATTGATGCTAAGTTTGTAAGTAATTGGTTGGGTCATATTAATTAGTTGGTAAGCATGATGGTAGTGAAAATTATTTCTTTGGATGTAATTTATTCAAGATTTGTGACTTTATAAGTAACACTCAACTTGCTTATTAACAGTTCAGATTAGGGCATTTTCAGTGCATATCATCATTCCTGGCAGGTAAGCTGAATCAGCAAAAGCAAACATATAGATATCAGTTTCTAGAACTTCTACCCTTACTTGGAAAGGAGACAGAGTAGCCTGGTGAAAGTAGAGAACAGAGTCATTATTTATATGAGCACAACCAATGTCCTGTGCTATTATGAATTGATGGCTATATTTATAATACATCTACTGTAATGAAAATTTTAAATCAAAACCTTGCAAACTAAAAAGTCTATGATTTAAACCAACATATAAATACTATTTTCATATTGTAATTGGGCCATTCAGTTAATGGCACACAGGTTACATGAAGTGACTCTCTCTCTCTCTCTCTCTCTCTCTCTCTGTGTGTGTGTGTGTGTGTGTGTGTGTGTGTGTGTGTGTGTGTTTACCATCCCAGATTAGATGCAATGCTAAGGTTATCTGTCTTTTAAGGTCTGTGGGACATAAGAGTTTGCTGGAGACTTTGGTCTCTACTTTCTTCACTGAAACGTTTTTAAGTGTCCTTCTGTTTGATCAGGTAGACATCTGTATTTCCAGATTAATGTATTATGAATTTTAAATCCTGGAAACACAGTTAGTTGCTTTACAGAAATTTCAATATGTGCCCAAAGGATTATCAGAGATCTACTGAAGGTATTATTATGTGTGTTCATCTGATCAACCTGAAAAAATGGAGCTTTAGAGAAAATCCTTCTATGTAAAAATAGCAGAACTGGTATATTCTGGCAATGTTCCAGCTCTCCAGCAATGGAAGTCACCTTGATACTTCATTCTGGAAGTTTTTTTCAAAATGTATTCCCTCCTGAAATTAAATTACTGCTGTATATAAGGGTAACAATATTCATGCTGCATTAAGAGATATGCTTAATAATGGAGAGAAATAAATCATAAGAAACTTTCTTTAAATTATGTAATTTTAATAAAATTAAGCAGTAAAATATTAATGAGATAAAATTTAGCAATTTACAATTAAATAATTCATAATTATATGAAAATGCAAGTCAGATGTAAAACCTGGACCAGACTGTGATGTACAAACTCATCTGTTAATGTTTCTGATATAAGAAGACTAGATGTGTAATCTATGCATATAATAATTTGAATTTGGAGGGAAATATAGGATAGTTTATAAAAATCAATACAAAAAGATAAGAAACATATGAGAAACAGATTCAACACCACTGACAGAAGAATAACAGAAGGAGTACTATCTTGGGACATGCATGAGAGCACACATTTACTGAATGCTTATGATCTCATTGTCACCATGGTAAATAGACAGATCATGAATAATAAGAAAACACTGATGTTTCTCTTCACTAGAATCTTGGTCTATATTAGAAGAGGATCACAATAAATGAGTCTTGCTATGATGAACTGTAGTGTTTCTTATTTCATCAGCTGCTTATTTTGAGAATATCCAAAATCCTAGAATAATGTGTATTCTTATCATAGAAGAAGAACCACTATTAAGAATTATCTGGTAAGATTATAATATATTTTTGAGGCCATTCATTGTTTATTTCAGGAATGCAAGAGACAAATGCTAAAATATCATTTGAAGTAGGCTACTGGTTTAAAGTACTAGTTAAATTGTACCATCCAAGCAGTGATATAAATTCAATAGTAGTAATTGAACAACAGGCAACTGGTAACATGTAAAACCAATCAGTACATCTGTCATAGATAAAACACAAACAAACTGGTCTTAGTAGTCACTCACTGACAGTATGTGCCTAAGTGTGCTGAGAGCTTCCATAATCTCCCTTAATCTTCTTGATGACCCTGAAAGCTAAACAGTACACCCCTAATAGATGACACTTAGAAATTGCAATTGACTTTCTTGGTGTTACACTGTATGAACTGGCAGAGCAGAGGTAGGTCTGATGCCAGTGTTGTTGATCTTCAAGCTACATTAAGCTATCAGTGAGGAGAAAGATGTTTAAAACATTCCTAGTACACTGCATTTCTGTTGGGAAAGTAAGTGATTTTACATAAAAACTTTTGCTTTTGTTGGTGTTAATCACATCCATAAGATAATAGTTGAGAAGGAACATCTATAAAAGTATTACAATTCTAATGTTTTCTATTTTTAAAGGACCAAAATGTCAATTATTTATTATATATATAATATTCTACTTATGCCTATAATCAAGAAAATTGTTTGATGTACACAGAATTGTACTACTACCTATAATCAAATCATAAATTTTTAATCATCTGGTGTGACTATAGTTTGCATAAGAGAATTGATTGGATCCCTATAGAAAACTCCCTGATCATTCTACTGTTTTATTGATGTTGTACATTAATTGAGAAGATGCTCATGGATGTCATTTTAGTCAGCTGTGTGTGTTAACCCTAGTTTATTCAGCTTATATACTGCAGAGAATCCAACTTCTTTCTCTAATCAGGCTTGGTGAAATGTCAGATGAGATCCATAAGGATGTCTGACAATAGAAAGGTATGAGAATAACCCCTTGGCTCATGGAAATTTGAATGAACATAGTAGATTTTAGTGATAGACCTTTCTGGGTAAGGCTAGGGTATATTGTTTAGGATAACTAAAGAAATGTATTCACAGTTGAGTGTTCTTCTGCATATGTTCTACATAGAAATAAATACTGTGACCCTTGATGGCAATTTTGAAATGCAGCCATGACTGTAGTGAGCAGTTTATCAGAGAACCTTGCTTTATGACTCTTCTCACTGAAAGGAAAATCCTGAAACGAAGGTGATTTGTTGATCAAAGTTTCTAGGTATCTCCAGCAAAATTTGAAATTAGTGCTATATAGACCTTTTCTTACTTTGAGATGAATTTGGAAGCGTAAACACATCATTTGCAGACACCATGACAAAGCAGCACATGTATCTCAAAATGCAGCTGAGTTTCACTTATGAGTGGAAAGTGGCTGTAGCACAGATATTCCAGTTCTGGGAAGAAGAGCAATACCAACTTGACCTGGGCACTGGAAATGGTATATATATTCTTGTCTGATTGATAGTTCATTCAGATGTATAGAGGGTAGGTATTGTAGTTTAGACTGAGAGTACTGATGTGTAATTTCTTCCAAGATAAAAATATCTACCTTGGGTTTGTTAAGCTTGTTAAGACACAGCATGTTCTAAATAGAGGTTAAATATTCCATCCTGAAGGGAAGATTTTTTAGGTCAGTAAGTAAACAACTCAAAGGGTTTAGAAATTCCTGAAACTGATTATATTCAATATGATCATCTATTTTCAAGCATGAAGTAAATAACAAGGACTGCTGATAGACATTCTCAGAGAAGCCAAGCTCCCTAGAAGATGCCCAGAAAATATGAGCTACATTAAAGAGCCAGTCTCCCATATGTTGAGCATCTGCAAATTGTGCAGAGAGCTTCAGATTTCCAGCATCAGCTGTCACCAACACCAGAGTTGCATTTCGTGATCTAGATGTCTTTGAGTTATTTATGTTACCGTAAATTACACCTCACACATATTCCTAAACCTATCCCAAATAAAACTCATTGGTTCAGAAAGTCAAACATTGCTTCTATCTGTACTTTGATGTGTTATTGATTCCATATCAGGCATTAATAGAATTTTTTATCTCTCCAAAATAATGTCATGCGACAGATGTTCTTCCCCCCCATCTCCATATGTTAGAAGTCTGGTACTCAGCCTGGCATTGAATGGGAGCTAGTGAAACCTATAAAAAGATGGATCTAGTAGAAGGTCTTTAGGTCATTTATGACATGATATTGAAGAAAACTATGTGATTCCAGCCCTTCTCTTCTACGCTTTTGATAGTTTCTCTATAGTTAAATGGCCTTTCTGCACTCAACACTTTGCCATAATGTATTTTGCTGACATTAGAAGAAAGCAACAAAACCAATCAGTCATGTACTAAAACCTTCAAAACTATGAACAAAAATAACCATTCCTCATTTTAAGTTGAGTTATCTTAAACATTTGTTACAGTAATGGAAAGCTGACTAGAACAATTATTCATGGCCTGTATGTCTTAACATGATCATTACAAACACAATGATTTACTTTTTCATTCGGTGGATATTTATTGAACTAGCTGACCTAAGCTACAGTCAATGTTGCAGCAGGACATTCTTGGGCCTAGTCAATTTTGTCTCTAAAACCTTTACTCATTTCTTCCATAAAATAATTCATGATTATATAGCTACATTGATTTTAAGATGAATACAGGCCAGAATGGTTTAGTCTGTACTGATTAATACTTTACTGTTTTGTCTTCAATTTCTGTATAAATTATAGTAAAATATTTACATGGACATTATGGCTATAAAGGATGTGAGGTATTGTGCCTCCTCTAAGAGTCAGTCAGTCACATTGCTTGTTTTACCCATGCATGCATGTGATTTGAACTCTTGTGCATTCAGAACAGTAAAGCATGAGTATGTTAGCTCCTGTGGTGAGTTACCGTTTAAACTACCAAATAGGTCATTTGAAATTAGAATCATTCTCTCCCAGTACTTTAAAGATAGCTATCTTCAATGATTTGTCCACTCATACGAAAAGTACATTTTTAAAAAGATTTATTTGTTTTTATTCCACATATATATGTATATATGTTTTGCTTGAATGAATGTCTATACACCCCATTCATACAGTACCTATAGAGGACAGAAAAGGGTGTCAGATCCCTTGAAACTAAACGTACAGCCAGTTATGAACTACCATATGACTTCTGGATATCAAACTTGGTTCCTCTGCAAGTAAGTGCCCTTAACCAATGAGTCATCTCTCTAGTCTCAGAAAGTAAATTCTGTAAAAATAAAAGTAGTATCAAGATTTGAAAGCTTCTCTAGCACTCAGCTGCTCATGGACAAGAAGAGATGGCCTGATCATGCAGATCATACCCCAATTCTTCATTGTCTCTCCATTAGGTCTGATTCCTCCACTGTTGGCAGGGACGAGTGTCAAGACAGAGATGACTGTCTTATTCCACTCATGGTATTGAAACAAATTATTATAAACCAGGGACTGCAGAGCAACTAGGAACAGGATCCTTCAGGTCTCTATCTGCACTTTGGAGTTAACCCTGTACCACAGCTTTCCAGACCCAAATCCCACCTGGAGAAAGTTGGTATCCCAGTAGCACTATCACTACTAACTTGACAGGTGAGATGAACACTTTTACACCAATAACTATCCAAAAAGGGACCTGCTGGGAGACCACAGGGCTCAGCAATTGTGGAGCAACTGGGGACAGTATCCTTCTGATCTCCATCTGTGTCCTGGAGTTAACCATGGGCACAGCTCTCTGAACCTAAATCCTGCCCAGAGAGAGCTGATCACCCAGGAGTGCTGACAGAACTAAGATCACAAGCTCACAGGCTCATAGGCTCACAGGCTTACAGAAGGAACAGGCTCCAGTCAGAGACAGCAAGACCAACTAACACCAAATATAACCAGATAGTGAGAGGCAAGCTCAAGAAACTAAGCAACAGAAACCAAGGCTATTTGGCAACATCAGAACCCAGTTCTCTCACTACAGCAAGTCCTGGATACCCCAGCACACCAGAAAAGAAAGACTCTGGTTTAAAACCACATCTCATGATGATGATAGAGGACTTTAAGAAGGACATAAATAACTCCCTTAAAGAAATACAAGAGAACACAGGTAAACAGGTAGAAGCCCTTAAAGAAGAAACACAAAAGCCCCTTAAAGAATTACAGGAAAACACAATCAAACAGGCAAAGGAAATGAACAAAAGCACCCAGGACCGAAAAATTGAAATAGAAACAACAAAGAAATCACAAAGTGAGACAACCCTGGAGTGAGAAAATCTAAGAAAGAGATCGGAAGTCATAGAAACAAACATCACCAACAGAATACAAGAAATAGAAGAGAGAATCTCAGGTGCAGAAGATACCATAGAAAACATTGACACAACAGTCAAAGAAAACATACAATGTAAAAGCTCCTAACCCAAAACATTCAGGAAATCCAGGACTCAATGAGAAGATAAAACTTAAGAATAATAGGTATAAAAGAGAGCAAAGATTCCCACCTTAAAGGGGTAAATATCTTCAATAAAATTATAGGAAAAAACTTCCCTAACCTAAAGAAAGGAATGCCCATGAACATATAAGAAGCCTACAGAACTCCAAGTAGACTGAATCAGAAAAGAAATTCATCCTGTCACATAACAATAATCAAAACACCAAATGTACTAAACAAAGAAAGAATATTAAAAGTAGTAGGGGAAAAAGGTCAAGTAACATATAAAGGTAGACCTATCAGAAATACACCAGACTTCTCACCAGAGACTATGAAAGCTAGAAGATCCTGGGCAGATGTCATACAGACACTAAGAGGACAGAATTGTCAGTCCAGACTACTATACCCAGCAAAACTTGTAATTAAAATAGATGGAGAAACCAAGATATTACATGACAAAACCAAATTTACACAATATTTTTATACAAATCAAGCCCTGCAAAGGATAATAGATGGAAAATTTCCAACACAAGGTGTGAAACTACACTCAAGAGAAAGCAAGAAAGTAATTTTCTTTCAACAATCCCAAAAGAAGATACCCACACAACCAATTCCATCTGTAACAACAAAAATAACAGGAAGCAACACTAACTTTTCCTTAATGTCTCTTAATATTAATGGACTCAATTCCCCAGTAAAAAGACATAGACTAATAGACTGTATGCATAAACTGGACCTAGCATTTTGCTGCATACAGGAAACTCAACTCAGTGACAAAGAGAGACACTACCTCAAAAAAAAAGGCTGGAAAAATTTTTCCAAGCAAATGGTCTGAAGAAACAAGCTGGAGTAGCCGTTCTAATATTAAGTAAAATCAACTTTCAACCAAAAGTTATCAAAAAAGATAAGAAAGGACACTTCATACTCATCACAGGAAAAATATACCAAGATGAACTCTCAATTCTGTATATCTATGCTCTGAATGCAATGGCACCCACATTCATAAAACAAACTTTACTGAAGCTCAAAGGACACATTGCTTCTCACACAATAATAGTGAGAGACTTCAACATCCCACTCTTATCAATTGACAGACCATGGAACTAGAAACTAAACAGAGACAGAGTGAAACTAACAGAAGTTATGAACCAAATTGATTTAACATATATGTATATAGAACATTTCATCCTAAAACAAAAGAATATACCTACTTTTCAGCACCTCATGGTATCTTCTCCAAAACTGGCTACATAATTGGTCACAAAACAGGCCTCAACAGATAAAAGAAGATTGAAATAATACCTTGCATCTTATCAGATCACCACGGACTAAGGATGGTCTTCAATAACTACATAAGCAAAAGAATGCCCACATACACATGAAGCTGAACAATGCTCTACTCAATGATAACTAGGTCAAGGAAGAAATAAAGAAAGAAATTAAAAACTTTTTTGAATTTGATGAAAATGAAGGCACATCATACCAGAACTTATGAGACTCAATGAAAGAGGTGCTAAGAGGAAAACTCATAGCTCTAAGTACCAAAACAAACAAATAAACAAATAAAAAACAAAAAACAAACAAACAAAAAACCTGAAGACAGCATACAATAGCAGCTTGACAGCACACCTGAAAGCTCTAAAATACACCCAAAAGGAGTAGATGGAAGGAAATAATCAAACCCAGGGCTGAAATCAACCAAGTAGAAACAAAAAGAACTATACAAAGAATCAACAAAACCAGGAGCCAGTTCTTTGAGAAAATCAACAAGATAGATAAACCCTTAGCCAGACTAACCAGAGGGCACAGAAACAGTATCCAAATTACCAAAATCAGAGATGAAACGGGAGACATAACAACAGAATTCATGGAAATACTAAAAAAAATCATCAGATCTTACTGCAAAAGGGTATACTTAACAAAACTAGAAAATTTGGATGAAATGGACCAATTTCTACACAGATACCAAATACCTAAGTTAAATCAGGATCAGATAAACCATCTAAACAGTCCCATAACCCCTAAAGAAATAGAAGCAGTCATTAAAAGTCTCCCAACCAAAAAAAAAAGCCCAGGACCAGATGGGTTTAGAGCAGTAGAGCAGAATTCTATCAGACCTTCAAAGATGAACTAATACCAACATTCTTCAAATTATTCCACAAAATAGAAACAAAAGGAGCACTACCCAATTCGTTCTATGAAGCCACAATTAAGTTGATACCTAAACCACACTAATATCCAACAAAGAGAGAGAACTTCAGACCAATTTCACTTATGAATATTGATGCAAAAATACAAAATAAAATTCTTGCGAACCAGATCCAAGAACACATCAAAATGGTCATCCATCATGATCAAGTGGGCTTCATCCCAGGGATGCAGGGATGGTTCAATATATGGAAATCCATCAACATATTATCCACTATATAAACAAACTCAAAAGAAGAAAAAAAAACCACATGATCATTTCATTGGACGCTGAGAAAGCATTTGACAAAATTAAATGCCCCTTCATGATAAAACTCTTGGAAAAATCAAGAATTCAAGGCCCATACCTATACATAGTAAAAGCAATATACAGCAAAACAGTAGCCAACATCAAACTAAATGGAGAGAAACCTGAAGCAATCCCACTAAAATCAGGGACTAGACAAGGCTTCCCACTCTTTCCCTATCTATTTAATATAATACTCAAGTCCTATCCAGAGTAATTAGATATCAAAAGGAGGTCAAAGAGATACTAATTGGAAAGTAAAAAGTCAAACTATCACTATTTGCAGATGATATGATAGTAAAAATGATCTAGTTCACAATATTTTTTTCTATTGGATGTTTTTATTGGATATTTTATTTATGTACATTTAAAATGTTATCCCCTTTCATGGTTTCCCCTCTGGAAAACCCCTTTCCCATCCCCCCCCCCATCCCACCTATCCACTCCCACCTCACCACCCTGGCATTCCCCTGCACTGGGGCATCAAGCCTACACAAGACCAAGGGCCTCTCCTCCCACTGATGTCCAACAAGGACGTCATCTACTACATATGCAGCTGAAGCCATGGGTCCCTCCATATCTCCTCTTTGGTTGTTGGTTAGGCCCTGGAAGCTCTGGGGGATGGGGGGTGGTTGGTTGCTATTGTAGTTCTTCATATGAATTGCAAACACTTTCAGCTTTTTCAGTCCTTTCTCTAAATCCTCCATTAGAGACCCTATGCTCAATCCAATGGTTGGCTGTGAGTGTCTGCCTCTGTATTTGTCTTTATCTTCACATATTACAATATTACATATGTAAGGACTCCACTCACGGAATCTGAGTCTGCTACTAATTTCCTGGTTTTGTCAATTATATTTTAAAAATTTGGTACAAGACTCAATAATCTAGGTTTGTTTTGTTTTTGTTTTTGTTTTTGTTTTTGTTTTTTGCTTGTCAAACATCATCATATAGACAGTGTAAAATTCCACTTCAAATTCAGGATAGAGCCTGAGCCCCTTCTTCCAAGAGTGCAGTGTTGTCTGGGTATCTGAACAGCAATTTAATGTAGGAAAATACTTCCCAAGGCAGACTACCTCTGAGATTATATATACTCATGGACAGTCCTGTTGGAATAGGGTACCTTGAGGCTATATGCTACACAACCTTACTGAAGTAGGACAAGCCTGAGGTAATATGTCTTCAGATACCTTTCATCAGGTATTTCTATTTTAAAGTTTCAAAGAGAATTTTTATTGCAGTATGCAGACTTTCAACGGATGGCGTCTTGCTCTCAAGCACTGTTCCTGTCAACCCAGTACAATGTTTAAGGTTTCTTATTATTGATGTTAATTTGTTTAGTAAATCATTCCTTTGTATCTATCAGCCGTGTACTTACCTTCTTCTCTCCAAAATTCAGGTCATTCTGCTCCACTATTTGCTCTACATTCTCACCAAAATCTTGGATGTATGCATTGAGCAATAACCACACTGTAATGTAAATGTTATGCCACCTTGAAGTTTCCTCATTTGAACAAATTAAGTCATCTTTTTAAAATTTAATCTCAGATCTTCAGAATTATGTTCTTTAAGTTTTTTAAACAACAATCATGTATATAGTGATTTGTGATTGCATTCACTTCACCCCTAATATTTTCTGTTACACCACACAACTCCAAGTTGCCTCTCTTGATAGAGCTGGAAGAACTGAACTAGGAAAATAGGACTCAAGGCAGCTGAGTGCTTAGTGAAATTTGCATAACATGGCTCATTTTTATTTTTATGGATTTCTGATACCAGCATTTATTTTTCAGCAGAAAATCCTGCTTCATAGACCAGCATGCTCAAGATAATATAAAGTACAATTGCAATAATATTATTTGTCTTCAGAAAAGTGTCTGAAGTATGGGAGCATCATTTATCTTATTTTCTAGAAGTTGAGGAAGGTCACAGGCCTTCCTGTGTTCCTTAAGAAATATTCACATTGGATGTTCCCATCCTTATGTCACAAATTCATTATATAATCACATAATCTTAATTCAAAATTCACCACTATAGTTTACCATCTTCTTTACAACTAACCATACTTTTCTTTTTTGGGGTATGCAGGTCTTTGCTTTGAATTCGTAAGTATAAATGTCCACCTCATTTCTAGAATATGACTTCTAAGTCAACTCACCATGCTTTTGTTCTTATAATATTTCCACCTTGACTTCTTCAATGTATTCTGTGCACTGGAAGGATAAATATAGATATTCTTTTTAAGTAGTCACAGTATTTGTCAAAATACAGTGAGAATAGTTGTTAGCTTAATTCTTGATAAGTCATGTCTTCTCTGGCCATATTTTATTAATACTCTAGTCTTACAAAATCTCCTCAAAATAGTCCATTCAGTTATGCCTAAAGCACCCTAGGGTTTCTCTTTTATCTGCTTTAAACCATGTCATTGTTCTGCAAACCAGCTTCTAAGACTTAAGAACCATGTGGTAAGTTTTATCATAGCAAGGACTTAATTCCTGATATTTACTTTCTTTGTCACTGTGACTACATACTTCATTGAAGCAAGTTAAGGGTAGAATTTACTTTCACTTATGACAAGGATGACTTGGTGGTGGAATCTTCTGGCACAGCTTGTTGTAAATGACAGTTCACAGTACAGGCAGAACTGAGGTTCTTACTTTCAAGACCTTCCCTAAGAAATGTATTTCTTCTAGCTAGGTCTCACCTCATATTATTCTAAAACCTTCCAAGTAAGCACCATTAACTGAGGACCAATTGTGCAGTCAAACACATGAATCTGAAGGAATATTTCACAAGTTATAATACCCTAAAACTGTTAGGCTTGGTTGAATAATGGATTATGTACCTAGGAAAAGTTAAAAATTGGCATAGTTGGCCTTATGGTATAGATGGGCTAAATATGGGGTCACAACTTCATGAAGAACCTCATTTGAAGGATCCTCACAGCTCCCTTACTTCTTTCCTACATTTTTCATCCTGGGAACACTCCTGGGTCTGCCAGATGTTTTACTTGTCTTATTCTTTAATCTCAATTGAAGTTCTTGAGTCTGCGACCAATCTTTTGTTTTACAGTGCTCAACACTGTCAAAAGTCTCCAGGATGTGTGTGTAATGCTGGAGGGGGTTGTCTGCCCAGTCTCCCTAAGCAAAACCCAAGAACATGGTCTTCATTGTGAGCCTGCCTGTTTGCTGCCTGAGAGGAAAAAAAGTAATTCAGTTTCTACTCCTCACACATTTTACATTTTCAAATCACACTTATCAGTGAGGTTCCAAAAATGGCTCACATTTAAATGCCACATGTTTAGCACTACCTAGATTTCCTGTAGAATAAATATCCTTCTTCAAATATATATGTGATAAAAATAGAGATTATTCTGTCCAGTACTTGAGTTTTTTGTTTTTTGTTTTTTTAAGTTTGGAGAATGCTATATAGCTATATTTTCTCTTCAAACCATAAAGTAAGAAAAACTCCTGTGATTACATCATGTTTGAAAGGAAATGTTTACCCATGACATGGTGATTTGATTGTGAATGGCCCACACATACTCATATATTTGAGATTTGGTCTCCTGTTAGTAGAAATGTTTGAGCAAGATTACATGTTAGAAGAAGAATGTCATTGTGGATTTCAAAATCCCATATCAGGTCCAGTTTTTCTGGCTGCAGATCAGAAAGCAAAGCTCTTAGATAATACTCTAGCACCATTTCTGCAAGCTTCCTGCTGTGATAATCATAGATCAACTCTCTGAAATTCTACGATATACCCCATATAAATACTTCCTTTGATAACAGTTATCATGGTCATGATGTCTCTTCACAGGAGTAAAACAATAACTAAGATAAATGGCATAGCCATTCAGTTTGTTTTGGAATCTGCCCCTTTGACATTCTGTCTTGCTCCACTAACAAGGTTTTGAGTGTCCAGAGAACTGTCAGGGGATGGTGTATTTTCTGCTTGATTCCTTCTCAGTCACTGCTACATTGCTATACAAACTCTTTGATGAATCCAGCTGGAGGGTAGTCACATCTTCTAGTAAAGTCTGAATAGGTCTTGAAACACCAGGCACACATAGGAGAACAAATACATATTCTGAGAGATATTTACTATGTTTTATAATCTTGTTTTTCGAAAAGGTGAACATGATTTAACAATAAAATTTTGCAGTGGAAGGCAGGAGGAGGCCCCCTTCCTATTCTCTCTATGATCAATTCAGTTCAGTCTTTACTTAAGTAGTCTACCATTTTGTTGTTACATTAGGTACAGAGATTCACAGGTCCTTGACAAGTAAGTGCACATTCAGTTACTTTTCTATAACAACCAACTTTGACAATTAAAATCCACATGATTATTACAGGAATGTGGACTTGCTTTGGATATACATTTTGTGCTATAGGCAATCAGATATGATGGCCATTCTTTGGATTGGAGAATCCTTCTGAGTACTACATGAGTAAAGGTACATTTGCTCTGCTCATTTTAGAGTTATGATTAAAGCTCTAATAACAAAAGCCAAAAAACAGAGAAAGCATACAAATTCATTTAAAAGTTACATAAAATGAAAGGCTCCATAAGAAAATGGAGAACTGGCTAAATTGATAAAGTTGTGGTATAGTCTTGAAACATAGGTCATGGAGAGGCACAAATGGATAGGGAAGCATGATCTCGTGGTGATAAAATGCAAAGCTTGATTGCTGTGATTCTATTTTTTTGGCTCTGTATCCTCAGAGATAAGACATTTCTTTCTTCTTGGTATAAATAGGACACCCCTCACATAACAGTATTTTTAATTATTTCAGAAAAAACCCATAGGTTTTATGATCCATTTGCAATATAATAGAAGGGATTATTAATAGAAGAGAATACAATGTTCAATCTTCTGTTGCCTAAAACATCTCAGTGCCAGATTTGGGTGTGGCATGTCCTGAATCCAATAAGAGCACACATGGTTGTTGACAGAATGCAAGGCCTTGCATTCATAGCCCTAAGCCTCAGCCCCTACAGTTTGTGCTATTTTCCTAGATGAGACCGTATCACATTACATTCTATTAATAACTGATTGAAACTGCAAAGTCAGAAGGGACTCAGACCTAATCTGCAAGGGGGGCTCAATATCCTCAAAGAACTCTGCTTAAATAAATGAAACCCAGCCTTCCCTATGATCTGGGACTTTGTATTTTTCTCTGTGACAGGTGAAGATGTTGAACATTATTCTATTAACAGCAAAACTAAAAACATGAACAAACTGAGTATTAGCCCTCATACTAGTTTTCCCAGAGATTCAGGTATGACAAATAAACTCCTGAGCAATGGAGATAAAGGTGAATACAGAGACAATGAAGGCTGTGGAACCACACAAGGAATAACCACAGTGTTGTTATAATGTGAGCATGAATGACCTTGAGAGGTGAGATCTGAGTGCCTGGTATATGGCAGAAACTCTATGGTTGACTAGGTTTTACTTCCAGGTTATCACTGAAGATTAGAGAAAAGTATTCTGGACCCAAAACCCAGGATTGTAATATTCTCACTGTATTCTAAGTGTTTTTCTTTCTACAAAAATGATGAAAGAAACTGACTTACCTGGCCCTAGAGCAAACTAAGAGGAGAACTAGAGTCTTCTTGGTTCTTCTTGTCTCATGTAAGAAGAATAAAGGCTAAAAAATCTCTTCTGGAAATCAACATCCCAAAGTACAAGCATGCTGACACACTAAAACTCAAGACACTCTTCACCTTGTTATATGAGACTCCCCAAGAGTGAACCAGTATGATTACAAAGATCACAACTGAAGAGCAGCAAGCCAAACAACTAGCCAGAGATTCAATTAATATCCACTGAAGCAAAGCAGAGATTTTAAGTTAAAGAGAATAAGAGATTATTTATTTTTGAGCCATTCATGAGCAATCTTAACCTGGAAACAAACACAAATTCATGCAGTCATTAATAATATAATAGTTTAACATTTTTTTATACTTGCAAAATAAAAGAACTTAATAAAGCAAGGGTTTCTAATGGAAACATCAAGTAGGGAAGTCATAGCATATTGCAAAAACTTCTCTGCTACATGTTTCTAGTACTAGCTGCTGACATGTTTACCTTTGGGTTTGTTAAAGCTATTAGTCTATTAATGAAGTCAAAAAGTTTCATTAATAGTCACAATAATGTTAGATCAGATAAAGATCTGGGATGTGAATAGCTATTATGGGCACTAAGGATAGCCCAAGATTGTGTGGTCTGGGTGTGCAACATTTTACCTCACCACGATCAATATTTTGGTCAATTGGCCCTTTAAAAATCTTTAGCACAATTGTGGCTTTTTTCAAGGAACTTCAGTTCACAGACCACATATACACTAAACATGTATTTGCCTATGTTTCCCTTACTTTTAAATCATTTCAGTGAAATGTTACAAAATGTACAAAAGCAGAAAATCACTTACTGAGAGAATTTAAGCATCATAATGATCAAGAAAGGGCAGAGATACAAAGCACAGCATATTGGAAACTTTTAATAGTCATGAGCCATATTCTAAGGACTCTGATCTAATAACTGACAAGAACAGATGGTTTATGCATGTGAAAAGATAGAAACTAAGGAAAAAGGAAATCGGACATCCTGATAATGATAACAATTGAAAAAAAAAAAAACTCTTAAAAAAGAAAAATGCTCTTTTGGGCCAGTGAGATGAGTCAGCAGACAACAGAACATTCTGTCAAAACTGATGACCTAATGTCAATACGGGGACACACATGGTTGACAGAGAGATACAACTTCTGCAAGCTGTTTTTAGCTTCTACATGTGTGCCATTGTACACATGCACACACACATGCACACACACACATGCACACACACTTAATCATCTTTTATTCTAGGTTAGAAAATCAAGAGAAATTTTTGCAAGAAGCCAGAATCAACATTATTGTCATTGTCATCATCATCCTCCCACTTCTAGAAGAAGAACAAGGTTAGGAATTATATTACAACTATTTTAAGAAAACACAAAGAAAGACAAAATTGTAAAAACCAAAAAGTATTTAAAATGTTAGAAAAATATGAACTAATGCTTTACTATAGTGATATATACAGCTCTTCTACCTTACTTTTTGTTGTTATGGTAAAACTCCATGGCCAAAAAGTTACTTGGGGAAGGAAACAGTTTATTTCATCTTACAATTTCCAGATCATAGTCTATTATTGGAGATGTAGAAGAGCAATGTGTACAAGCCTGGGAGAATATAAAAGGTGGTTTAAGAAAGTGTGTGCATTTCTATGAAGTAATACACAATTATTCAAATGTGGATTAATTTTTAGTAAATGTGCAGTATAAACTCTAGAGCAACATTGAATTTTAAAAGAGATACAGTTTGTATTGTAACAGAGCAAGAAGACAGAATCTGTATTAGGATTTTCAAGAGTCAAAGAACCAGTGGAATGAATATATGGAATGAATGTGTGTGTGTGTGTGTGTGTGTGTGTGTGTGTGTGTGTGTGTGTGTTTATTGTGCTGTGTGAATTTGTAATGTTTTAAAATAATAAAAGAGAAAATCACACCTGAGTGCTGAGGAAATGATGACTTCATCTTTAAAGCTGAATACTAATCAGCTATTAAAAACAATGACTTCATGAAATTTGCAGACAAATGAATGGATCTAGAAAATATCATCCTGAGTGAGGTGACTCAGTCACAAAAGACCACACATGGTATGTACTCACTGATAAGTGGGTATTAGACAAAGAGCGTGGAATACCCAGGATACAACTCACTGACCACATGAAGCTCAAGAGGAAGGAAGAACAAAGATGGATGCTTCAGTCCTACTTAGACAGGGGGAACAAAATAATCAAAGGAAGTAGAGGATGGGAGGGACGTGGGAGGAAGAGAAGACAGGTAGGGGAAAAGGAGGGGAAGATTCAGGTATGGGAAGAGATGGCGGAGACGAACAGAGGACCAGAAAATTGAACAGCAGTGTGTAGCAATGGGGGATGGTGAACTGGAGGTAGCAACCAGAAAGTCCCAGATCCCAGGAAAGCAAAAGCCTCTCAGGACCCCATGGGGATGAGCTTAGCTAAATACCCCACAAAAGGCAGGGAGAACTTGTGGAAACCATATCCAGAGGTTAGGCATGGCTCTCTGGTTGAGGGATAGGGCCACCCACCCAGCTCCAAATTTTTAACCCAGAATTGCTCCTGTCCAAAGGAAATACAAGGACAAAGAGTAGAGCAGAGACTGAAAGAAAGGCCATCCAGAGACTGCCCTACCTGGGGATCCATCCCACATGTAGACACCAAACCCAGACAAGATTGCGGATGCCAAGAAGTGCATGCTGACAGAAGCCTGATATAGCTGTCTCCTGAGAGGCTCTGCCAGATCCTGACCAATGCATATGTGGAGACTTGAAGCCAACCATAAGACTGAGCAAAGGGACCCCAATGGAGGAGTTAGTGATATGTTTATAAAAATATAAGATATATGTTATATGGGTGTATGGGAAGGTAGGTGTGGGGGATGTTATATGTGTGAAGGGGAAAGGGGTCCCTCAGCGGGCCCATGCTGAGGCATCCCTTCCCCCAGAGAGACCAGGCACATGGAAGGTATAGTATAGAAATAAGTGTTTATTCTTGACATGGGGAAGGGAACTAAGAGTTTAGTAGAGGTAGAGAAAGACAGAGAGAGTACAGAAGTAGAGAAATAGAGAGGTGGAGGCTGGCCATGACCACGTGGAGAGAGAGGGTGAGGGAATAAGGAGAGGTAAGAGATAAGAGAAGCAAGAGAGAGGCAAGAGCAAGAGATGAGAGAGAAAGAGGAGGGGCAAGCAACCCCTTTTATAGTGGGCCAGGCCCACCTGGCTGTTGCCAGACAACTGTGGGTTGGATCATACCTGACTGTTGCCAGGTAACTGTGGGGTGGAGTTTAGACAGAATGCTAACAGTTAGGGAAGGGATTGAAGGAGATGAAGGGGCCTCATCTAGCATCAATGGGGTGTGGGGGTTGGTCCTGTGAAGGCTTGATGCCCCAGTGTAGAGGACTGCTAGAGCAGTGAGGCAGGAGTGGGTAGGTGGGTGGGGGAGCACTCTCGTAGAAGCAGGATAAGAGGGATGGGACAGGGAGTTTGCAGATGGGAAACCAGGAAAGGGGATAACATTTGAAATGTAAAAAAAAATAAAAAATAAAATAAATGTTGAATGCCTCTTGAGTTGTAGTAGTCTCACAATGTCAGTCTTTCTCACTTTGGGGTTGAGGAGTCAAGCAACACTGAGTAGTTATTCAGTCTATAAATTAAGGCACTTCCAATCTGGCACTGGATGCCAGCAAGTTTCCTGGTCAGCTGCAGGTCCCTATTCTCCAATGGGTGACTGGGAATGCTCGTTCTGCTATCAGTGAAGGAATCAGTAACAGCAAGAACAGATAAAAACAACTCAATGGGAAGAGAGAAAGCCAACCTAGGGGGGAAAACCAGTTCTTTCTTTTGAACTTCTACCAAATGGTGTTGTCTACTGTCAGGATACATCTTCCCACATCAATCAAGGCTATCAGAACCCTTCTTCACATAAGACTCCCTAGGTTATTCTAGTGTGTGGCAAGTTGACATTAAAATTAATAAAGCCATGTGAAATGTTCAATTAAAATTAGAGATTAAAAATTATTAAATTTGAAGCAAAGAACAAATGCAAAATAATAGTGAAAAGTTACAATATGGCAAATGCAATGGCAAATGCAATTTCAACTATATTCACCACCATTTAAAATGTAATTTGTTTAAATACACCAAAGAAATCAACAAGGCATCAAGTATATCTGTTTGTTTTGAGGAAATGTCTTTTTATTTAAATGAGGATAAGTTTAAACTGGCTATGTTTACCAAATTTAATATACATGTCCCCCCCCGCTGAGATTGCAGCTGTGTGCCACAATGCTACTCTAAAAATATCTTACCTATAAGAAATCTCTGTGTTAAATCACAGGATAGATTAAAATAAAAGAATAAAGAAAAGAATATTGTGACATCACTAATAGAACAGATATAGTAATGTTAGACAGAGCCAATGTCAAAGCACATTGTTTTAACTTCATTGATATATATTTGATGACCCAGAATATTATCAGGAAAGAAAAAAACCACTACATAAGGGTAAAGGGATCAATTCTTCCAGCTACAGAAAAACATAGATGTATCTGAAAATGAAGCCTAATTAAATAAACTGACAAGACCTGACAGAATTGCAAATTAAAAAAAAAAAATTCTGTGTCCACCATAACTATTGAACACCATAGTACCGTCTGTTAAAAATGGATAAATCCAGTTTCTGGCTATTATAAATATGGCTGCTATGAATACAGTAGATCATGTGTCTTTATTACATGTTGGAGCACCTTCTGGGTTATATGCCCAAGAGTGGAATAGCTTTGTCCTCAGATAGTATTATGTTCATTTTTCTGAGGGCCCACCAAACTGATTTCCAGAGAGGTTGTATCAGCTTGCAATCCCACCAGCAATGGAGGGGTGTTCCTCTTTCTCCACATCCTCATCAACATCTGCTGTCACCTGAGTTTTTAATCTTAGCCATTCTGACTGGTGTTCATAGCAGCCATATTTATAATAGCCAGAAACTGGAAACAACCCAGATGTCCCTCAACAGAGGAATGGATACAGAAAATGTGGCACATTTACACAATGGAATACTACTCAGCTATTAAAAACAATGACTTCATGAAATTCACAGGCAAATAGATGGAACTTGAAAATATCATCCTGAGTGAGGTAACTCAGCCACAAAAGAATGAACAGGGTATGTACTCACTGATAAGTGGTTATTAGCCCAAAAGTTTGGAATACTCAAGAGTCATTGCACAGCAACCATTGGGCTGAGTGTGAGGTCCCGGATGGAGAAGTTGGAGAAGAACCTGAGGGAGTTGGCAGCCCCATGGAGGGAGCAACAGTGTCCACTGGCCTAACCTCCTGATGCTCCTGGAGACTGGATCCCAACCAAAGAATACACATGGAGGGACCCATGGTGCTGGCCACATATGTGGCAGAGGAGGCTCTTGTTAGCTATCAGGGGGAGGAGAGATCCTTGGGCCTGAGGGTGTTAGATGCCCCAGTATAGGGGAATGCCAAGGAGGGAAGTTGAGAGTGGGCGAGTGGGTGGGTGGGAGAACACCCCCAATAGAGGCAGGGGGAGAGGGAAGGGAATAGAGAGATTCCAAAGGGGAGATCTGGAAAGGGGGAAACATTTGAAATGTAAATAAAGTATCAAATAAATAAATAAATAAATAAATAAATAGAAAAATGGGTAAATCAAAACTATTCTCAATCAACTGGATTTAACAATGATAGACAACTTTGTCCACTAACAAGAACAGAATAGTATGGTTCTGAACCTCTTGTAGAATGGTCACCAAGCCTAATGATATTCTGGGTCATCAAATATATATCAATGAAGTTAAAACAAACAATACAAGTAAGTTTCTCATCGGAATGAAAGTAGAAATATATACAAGGAAATATCACCAGCTTTCTGTGGATAGTTCCAATCCATTGAGGATACAGATGGCTCTGGTTAAAGTAAAGTGTTCACAAAACCAAAGATCATAAATCTGAAAAAGAGTCTGGTAGAGGGGATGTAATGGTAGGTGTGAAAGTAGAGAGTATCAAAATTTGTGTATGGAACTATCAAAGAAACAACTAAATGAATTTTTAAATGGAATAAAAAGTATTTGAGAAAGAGAGAGAGAGCGCGCGCCATAGTTCCATATTAGGATGGCAGAGAAAGAATAACAGTATAGGCTAAAAGAAACAAATTCAAAGTGCAGGAAACATGCATCAATGAAGGTTCCAGCTGTCTAGAGACCCCTTTGTTGGTTTCTAGTTTAAAAGGCAGGTTCCAGCTGCAGTTAGGAAGCTTTAACCAACTGTCTCCCTTCTATGGGAATGTAGCCTAAAGTCATGCATGATAGGTAACCTTAGACGATAAGGGGGCTTTTTAACCTGGTCACACTGGGTATTTAAATGAAGCATGGGTGCCTGTTGTATAAGCCATGCTCTTGTCATTCTAGAACTGGCTTCCATTGCTGCCAATCTCCCTGTATATGAGATACAGTCTACCCATACCAGGGTCTTCTGGGAACCAAAGGGTTGCACTGATGGCAAAGCCTAGGTACAAACACTAGGTTAAGAAAAGATTAGGATATCAGGAGTGAGTTCAAGCCATTAAATGGCTTCCAGGGACAACAGAGAAGTAGCAAAAGATGTAAAGGCATCCAAGTCCCAATCAGTAACTTACTGCTCAATTGTTTATTGACAAAACACAAATTTACCAATTACTTATCAAAACCTTCAAGATACTAACCATAGAGCATTATATACATGTGTGGACTCTGCTGAGCATGATGCTCCAACAGATTACCAAGGTTGCTAGGCCATAAAGGCTAAAGGCAACTTATGCATAGAATGGGTCTTAGGTCCATTTGGAATCTGCCAAGGAGCTAGGCTTATTGTAATAGTGTCAGTTTGCTCTTCCATGTTGGTGCATGGCAGGTCACTCTTCTGAACATCGTGAGAGACACACAGCACTTCTCCACAATGAAAATTTGGTTTTCCAACTGACTTTTGAATGTAACAGTCATGAGGATGGAAAAAAATTTATAAGATATGAATCTAGGTCAACCTGTTATGGCTATATCAAAGCCCTGTCTCAAAAGCAAAGCAAAACAAAATAAAAATACAAAACCAAAACAAAACAAAAACCAAAAACATATTGTGAACATATGACACATCTCTGGTCAACATAGTAATTGAACCTGTTGTCATAATACCCTGAGCTTCAAAGACAGCAACTCCGATATGTGGAGTCCTGTTGTTTAACGTTTTGATAAATCAGAACTCCAAATACAGAGGTCCTAGCAATGTGTGAGTTACCAACTTATCTGTAATTTTGTAATTATACTTTAATTAAAATTTAAATAGTATATTTAAAATAAAAAAATAGATAATCCTCCTCTTACCAGCTATCAATTGACAATAGCTCCTCAGATAGGAGTGGGACTCATTGTGTACCTTCTAACCCCATGCTGGGATTTTCTCTGGCTTGGGCTTGTGAGTTTTGTGCTTACTGTGATAACCAATGTGAATTCAGTATGGTCATGTATGGAAATCACTGTATTCTTGTAGTTGACCACCACCTCTGGCTTTTATACTTTTTCTTCCCTATCTTCTTCAATGGTTCATGATCCTTGGAACAAGTCATGGTATTTGTTTCACTTATGTTCCATGGTATATAGTCTCCATTTTTGTGCAACAGTTACATTCCCTTATTCTAATTGTAGATCTCTGTGTTACTCTTTCTGGAGGAGCCTGTCCATATACCAAGAAGGCAGTTAAGGCATCCTATAAATCCATGGATGCTAGTTTCAACAGAAACATTATTTGTAAGAAAGACAAATCAATATCCAGGATAAGTATCTATTTCAGTAAGAGCAAATTGCAGCTACTTCACATGGAAGTGAACCAGTGGTCACCTGCTGGTCACCTAGGAATGGTCACATGTTGGTAATTTGTGTCTACTGTTGGCAGATTTGGCACCCTACATCCTAGCTTTAGTTATATCAGCTTAAAGTCCACATTTTTTTTTGAACACAGAGCTTAATATTATTTTCCATGTGGAAATTTTTAACTCCTTGCTTTAGAAGGGTAAAATATCTATGTCACTGCTGGATAGTGTGAAACTATCCCTCCTCTGCACAGATACACAGGAAACATTTTGTTTCTAGACAGTTTTGTTTATGCTTATTATGTAGTCACATGCCCAGTTTCATGAAGATAGTACCACTTAAACTGTAATTTGTTGAACGTGATAAAATCTATTTATTGATCTCCAACAAGACTGTTTCTGGTAAATAATTAAGTACTGTTAGTTAATCAGTGTCCACAGGAAATTGTGAAGTTAGTAGAGATTTGATTTAGTAAAAAGTAGTTATTTAGGAAAAGTGGGAGCAAGTAGTGGTCAGTGTTGATAGGAGAGTGGAAACATTGTATATTTTTCTGTATTGTTCAGATACAAAATGTATATGACTCTGTGAGTCTGCTTTCTGTTCCTGTTTCTGTTAAATTCATGTCAATTTGACAGAAGCTAATGCCATTTGGGAAGAGGGACTCTGAATTGAGAAAATGCCTCCATACAGATTGACTTGAGGGTGAGTCTTTAGGGCATTTTCTTGTTTTATGATGGAGAGAACCCAGCCTACTGTGAGAAGTACCAACCTATCCAGGTGGTACTGAGTTGTGTACAAAAGCAAGTTGAGCAAAATGCGAGAATCAAGCCAGCAGGCAGAATTCCTCCATGGCTTCTGCCTCAGTTACATTATCTACATTCCTGTCTTGAGTTCATTCTTGGACTTCCATTGCCGATGGGTAGCTATGTTTAAATATAAGCTGAGAAAAGCCCCTTCCTCAAAGTTTTCATCAGATGTTTTCTCACGGCAATAAAAACCCCAAGACATAAATTGGTACCAGAAAATAGAGTATTTTTGTTACATACCTGATTATAATTTAGCAAGGATGGTGGAAGGACTTTGGAACTCTAGGCCAGAAAACTCAACAAAAAAACAAGTGCTTAGGGCTTAATGATCTGTTTGGAGGAATTTGGAAGGTATTGCTGAGAGCAGTTCAGATTATACATGTCTGTCTTGTCATGATTCAGAGGGAAGCAGACTCTATTAAGGACATTTATGTAATAGTTTGAATTAAGAGGTGCTAAAGTCAAACCTATCCTTTGCCGGAATATCTGAATAATCAGCTATGATTAAGAGATCTCAGGTGAAATCTTCTGGGAACTGTTTTTTCATCAACACACACAAGGTGTAAGCTAAGGGTATACCTTGAACTAGCAGCCAAACTTGATAATTTTTAAAAGTCTCCCAGGTGGTACTAGTTTTGAAGGCATAAAGTGGTCATGGAGAGCAGCTGAGGCTTGGCAACATGAGAATCCAGGAGAACCTACTGGTGAAAATATAGCCTCAGTTGCAGTAGAAGTATCAGGTTTGAATGGGACATGGAGAGATGTTAAAGCTTGGAAGAGTCAAAGTCTCAATGAAAGTAGAAGAAGTTTATTAGTGGAGTTGCAGTCTAGTTCCAACAGAATGCCCCCAACTGGGGAGATGTGAACACCATGGAGAGGCAATCAAAGACAACAGTAGCTATGGTACAGAGGGAGCCTAAGCCTATGAGTCAAAATATGTGTGCTAAGGAAGGTAGATCGAGAAAAGTGGCACAACCAAGGTTCTTTATTGTCCAGAGGATCTGGAGTGGTAACTGAATGATATGTTTGTATGCCAGGTTGACAAGGGTTCAATTATATTAGCTAGTTGTCAACTTGACATAAGCTAGAGTTACCTGAATTGTGAAAATTCTCAATAAAACTGGACTAAAGGTAAGCCTATGGGAGCAATTTCTTTATTAAGAATTTAAATGAAAGAGCCTAGCCCACTGTGGGTTTTACTACCCCAAGGCAGACGGTGCTGGCCTGTATAAGAAAATAGAGTGAGCAATCAATCCACAAGAATGAAACCAATAATCAGTGGTTTTCCATAGCTTCTCCTTCAGCTCTTGCTTCAAATTTTCTGTCTTGAGTTCCTACCCTGATTTCCCCTAGTTAGAAACTGAAATAAACCCTATACTCTCCAAGGTGCTTTTGGTAAAGGTGTTTTATGTAGTAGCAGAATTGAATATACTGCCATAAATATCTGAAACATTTAAATGTTAAAAAGGAAAGTTTCATTATGGTGTACAGCTTTGAGTATTTCAACATGCAATCAATTTACCTGCTTGGTTATAGACATATGAGAAGAACATCTTGGATATGTGCGTGGAAGAGTAAAATATTTACTTCATATTGTGGAAATAAAAGAGAATGAAAATCAGGCTGAAGTACCCCTGTGCCTCATTTGTATCCAATGACATGGCCTCGTAATAAGCACTACCTTTTAAGTGTTCCACCACCTCCTCATGGCAACAAAGACTGGGTATCAGTCCTTCAACACATAGGTCTTTAATATCACTTATTAAACCCACAGCATTAATTAGAATCATCATTGTAATTACCAAGTAATTCTTTTGATTAAGGGTAATTTTTATATACGTGATAATTATTTGCTCATGTACCTTATATCTCCTCACTCTCACTTGTTTTTCATGGATAGTGGAACACAACTTTAATGTGTTAGATATACAATAAAACCCAACACCCAGCAGATGATCAATGTGTGTTAATAAACAATAAAATACGTGTGTTGATGTAACTGTTTTAAATTGGAAGATTGGGGTTATGCATGTTTGGGAGACAGCATGTGTGTCCTCACATTTGAACCTAGGTTTTCTACAAAAGCAGCCAGTGCCATTAACAGCTGATCCATCTCTTCAGCCCTGAACCCCATTATTGTTTAACCATTACAGAATTTTTGTAGTTCTATTTGTAGTTGAGGGCCAGAGAGCATGAAGATATACAGCTTAGCATCTTGGTTGACTACTGTTGACTTCAAAATATGCTTCCCTGTAATGTATTTGCCAGTTTTTAGACAGATATCATAAGAAACTGCAGATGAGATTAACCCTGAAAGACTATCCTTTTGTGAAGGAATAAATATAGAGAGGAAACTGACATTAGTAAAACAAACATCTGGCCACTGTCAATACAACTTTCCAATAACTCATGTAAACCTAGGAATGTTTTCATAACAAAAAGAGGTTGGAATGCCATACTCAGCCCAATCAAAGGTTGTCATAGTTACCTGCAGTCTGGAGCACTTACTTATATACTTACAAAAGCCTTCCTTCTACCTTCATTCTTCTAAAATCTACCATTCATCTCTTTCTCTTTTCTAAGAGAAGAAATACTTGACTGTCACTGCTTGGCTGCACACTCACTTCAACAACATTGTCCTGTTGGGGTATCCTGATCTGTATGTGTGCATTGATGTTTCTTACATTTTTCCTGGTCATCAGTATGTTGACTATTTTATAGAGCAAAATTATTGAATTTTCAGAAAAAATAGCAAAAAATTAAATTTTCTTGAGTTAGACTGCTTCTGAATTCATCACTTTGTATACCTTCATTTGTACAATGGACAAAAAGGAGAGAATGTTGAAAATAGAGGGCAATGGATTTTGAAATATCATCACTTTTCTCTAGGCCTTTCATTTTAATTATTTTCCATATCATTTGTGCTATCTGTGTTCTTCAACAGATGGTACACACTCTGTCCAGATTTTATAACAAGATACCAAGTTATGTCCAGGCACCTCAGCAGCTCTGGATTATAGATTGATTATACCACAGTATCCGTTCTACCATAGAGTAAAGGATGAAGACATAACACCACCTCACCAATAATTCATGGGTACAGTCTTCTTTCTGGCATTGAGAACAGAAGAATTATCAGGGCTGATAACTGTGAATGACATTTGGAGTGATGGGTCTGTTCTTGACCAATCATAGTTCTAAGAAAAGGAACCACAACGTGTCATACATAAGCTTTCAGAAACAATATTTGTTGGAGATGCATGTGAAAAAAGAAAGACCACATGGGTCTAAGGCACATTGTAACATCTCTGTTTGATCTACCTTACCATACATGACTGAAAATCCTCCTGTCTTCTTTCTTACTTGCTTCTTCACCAACTCCTCCTCTTACTCCCAAGCACAATCTGCTCCTCTTGGCACCATGTGTGAGCTGCCCAATCATATGACGTCATGGTGTCTGCATAGAAGGTGTTATATTTTAATTAATACAGTCCAGAAGCTCATTATCTTTGGCCATCATACTTCATGTGTGACCTGTATTAGAAACACAAATTTTATTCTTTTTTGCTACTGTGAAAAAATATTTGGTCCATTTTCCAATTCTAAAGTTATTTTTATATTCACAGGGAGGACATGTCATTATTCCCTATTAAATTTCAACTTGTCTGATTTTGCCTCTCATTTTATCCTGAAAGCTGATTCTATCAACTGAGGAATTACTATCTTGTTGAGCTTTTTAAAAAAGTCATGTGATAATAAGCTATCTAAATTTAACCAAAGCCCTTATCCCTGTCCATAAAAAGTTCTTTCCATGTGGACACCAGTGCTTTAATGATCTTAGTCCCTTTTAAGGTTACAATGCAAGTGAAGTTCACCTCATACAGTCACATAGCTCATATATCTTGTCTCACTCTTAAAATAGCACAGAATAACATTTTATATTAAACTCTGAGATATCACTATATTATGCTGACAGCACTTCTAAAGACTACCAGTATAAGAATGTTAAAGTGAAATGGGGTTAGTGTGGTATACTGTGTGGATATTTGAGATGGTCTTTCCATACAAAGTGCCTGGAAGCCTTTCCAAAGCTTCACCGGAGCATCTGCACTGATTTATCTAGAGCTGTTCTGTTTCTTCCATTCTTCACATTATTTTTTTTTTTAAATCCTATTTTTAATGATGTTTCTTAAATGCTTTAACTTCCCTTGTAATGCACCACACACAAGAGATAGTGGCAAAGAAAGAATATGGGCGAAATGGACCTGTTTAGAAAGGTTCTTTAGACAACTCCTGTCTGTGTTGTCTGGAAATCAGTAGTTCAGTTCACAGGTTAGCAGGCAGCTGCAGCTCAATCCACTTGTAAACACTTCAAGGATACCCCAGCTGTCCAGTTCTGTAGAGTTGAGTTAGCAACAGTGGTGACATGACCTAGCAGAGACAGCAAGACCTCAGCTTTCCAAAGAACACTTAAGTTTCCACTTCACCTCACACTTAGTAGAGATCACTGAAAACATCTTGTTGGTTTTATGCATAATATCATCCATTGTAGTACATAATACATTTTTGTACATCAAACATTGTTCATTTAGGAGTACTTAGCTTTCTCTGTTTCTTTCTCTGTCTCTCTCTCTGTCTCTCTCTCTGTCTCTCTGTCTCTGTCTCTGTCTCTGTCTTTCTCTCTCTCTCTCTCTCATTATCTGGTTTTGTTGTTATTGTTGTTCTTATTTTCAAACACACTGCATCTAGGAATAGCTGTGCAGCTTTCCTTTGTTATTTATCTTCAGGAATAGTAAAAATGGGACTCTCGGACTGGTAGAAGCCACTGATTGGTGACAAGGGAAAGCCATGTCTTCCTATGTTCTGAACACAACTGTGAGGCTACATAATATGCCTGTCAAAATATGCTCTTAGGTGTAAAGTGTTATTTTTAGTTATTTTTAAGAAACATTGAATATGGATTTAGCTTCAAACATGGAGAAAATTATCATTTTGTGAGGGAATTGGCCCTATTTGAAGGAGATATCCTTCTCTGTACCAGAAAAAGAACAAATCACAAGATACTATTAGCGGTAGAAGATCTGACTTGAATCCAGAGAATAAACTTTGCTCATTCATAGTCCCTTCCCTACCCCTTCACCTACCCTCCTTCATTCTTCTCTTTAATTGAATAATGCTATAAAGCCAGAGATCTATTTCAACTCTTTAACATTTAAAATTGGCCTTGCATATCTTCTATGGATATATGATATAATATATATGTAAATATTTACTTGTATTTCCTTCTTAATCAGCCTTTGGTTACACACATCAGAGTTAAGAAATTAGAAATAAAATTTTCTTTTCCTCCACAAAAAGAAGGAAATGACCAATATAAGAATGAACTGGTTGAAGTGGCTATCCCTCTACTTCAGGCACACTGCTTTGTCAGAAGAGTTATGGTACTTATATAAGGTATCTTCAGCCTGATATGTCACATGATCATACTCCAGATGAGGTATACTTCCTTACTGGAAAGCTAAGATTAAACAAAGGAAGTGGAAACTTGGCTAAAAATCAGCTTAAGAGACAGACCTATGTAGATGACTTGGCTAGATCTCAACAGCTCAGTTAGTCAAATGATCTTTAACTGGACTGTCTTACCCCAGGCATTTCAAAAATTAGATTGTCCTTTAATTTCTGAATGCATAGTGTGAGGATACTTTTTTTCTTATTTCATTTTTCTGTTTTTTTTTTTTTTTTCTCTTCCTTTTGGCCAGTGTGGAACTTTTCTTTTCTTTTCAGTACAAGTTTTCTTTTTTCACTGTTTTGACTCTCTTTTGATTTGTCTGCTTTGATGAACCAATAGACTTCCATGTTAACATACTTTTAAAAAGTAAATTACTTTATTTATTTACATTCCAAATGTTTCCCCTCCTTTCTGGTCCCCCAAGTTCTTCATCCCATCTCCGTTCCCCTTTCCTTCAGAGAGGGTGCTCTCCTACACCCCACACCCCCACCTCACCCCTGCCCGTATTCACCTTCTCTGGAGCATCAAGTTTCTACAGGATTAAACGCATCCTCGCCCACTGAGGCCACACAAGGCAGTCCTTTGCTACATATGTGTCTAGGGCCATGGACAAACCCACGTATGCTCACTGGTTGCTGGCTTATTCTCTGGGAACTCTGAGGGATTTGAGTTAATTAATACTGTTATTTTTCCTATGGAGTTACAATTCCCTAAAGCTTCTTCAGTCCTTCCCCTAACTCTTCCATAGGGGTTCCTCACCTCAGTCCAATGGTTGGCAGTAAGTATCTGCATGTGTCTCAGTCAGCTGCTGATAGAGCCTCTCAGAGAACAGCCATACAAGGCTCCTCTCTTCAAGCACAACATGGCATCAGTAATCTTGTCAGGGTTTGGTACCTGCTCATGGGATGGATCTCAACATGGGCCAGTCACTGGATGGCCTTTTTTTCAACTCTGCTCCATTCTTGTCTCTTTATTTCCTTTAGACAGGAACAATTCTGGGTCAAAAATTTTGAAGATGGATGGATGGCTCCATGCCTCAAATGGGGGCCATGTCTATCTACTGGAGATGATCTGTTCAGATTCCATCTCCCCACTGTTGGACATTTTGGCTAAGGTCATCCTCATTGAGTCCTAGGAGCTGCTCACATCCTAGATTTCTGGGACTTTCTAGGGGTTACCACTGCTGGCCACCTGACACGGTTGCACATTTCCATTTATTCTTTTGGTCCTCTGAGCTTCTTTTCTGTCTCCCACTATATGTGATCCTGGTGCTGAACCGCATTGGGTTTTGTTGTTTATGTTCTTGTACTTGCTTCTCAACATCTAGTTATTTCTTGTGTTGGGTGTCTCTGATTAGAACCTGACTCCTTGGAGGCAGATAGAGCTCTGTGACTTGAATGAGAGATTGCCTCCTGGGAGGCAGGCAGTGTTGTCTCTGGTCAGGGGGTCTCCTGTGTCCCTGGTTATGGTAAACCTCCTGGGAGACAGACAGACTTTGTGGTGTGGGAGAGGGGTGGGGCAGGCACCAAAACTGTCTCCAGTGAGGTACAGACTGGAAGCTGACATCTTTTTCTAGCTCTTACCTCTACTTTGCCCAAATGTGCACAGAATTCATGTGTGCAACCTGAGGGATTAGAACAAAGAATGCAGTCCCATCTTGTTTCTAAATAATTGTTACTCAAAATGCATTGTTCTTGTGCCTTCTAGCTGTGACAGGGAAGCTACATTCATGACATCTCAATGACATGGCTACCTAAACAAGTTCTAAAATCACACCCCAACATTAATGAGAGGAATCTCATAAGAATTAGATATAGAACTACAAGAATTAACAACTGCTGATAGAGGGAAAACTTCCCAGGATAATCCCTAGTTTATCTCACATCAAGTGGCCAACCCTAGAAACCAATACATGGAGGCAACACTGAATGGACTCAACAGGTTATATTTATATATCCATTCATTTATATGGATATGTACATAACAATGGTTAAAAGTGAAGAGGCAGTGAACTAGAGAGTGATCTGCAGGAAAGGGCAGGAATCCAAGAAGAAGGGGAGGAAAGAGATTTGGGAAATATGGTGTTCATTAATTATCAAAAGAAGTTTTGGCTGACCTTGCACTCTTAATCCCTCTCAGCCTCTTGAGTATTGCTTTGCAATTCTTTTGATGTATTTAGTTTTTCTTCCTTATTGTTTTCTACAAGAAAATACCATAACCGTTCAATCATTTAGGTTATATTAATCTTCATAAATAAACTTTGGGAAGGAACAAAATTGATGTAGCTCAGTGGTGTCTGTTTCTCTTCTATTCATTGCTTTGTTTTAGCTTTCAATGAATTGGGATTTGGGAAACAACACAAATAACAAGTAACATTACTTGTGTTTTTGTTCCACCAATGTTATTTAAACTATCTTTTCTAACCCAAGCTAGCTTTCTTATTAAGAAATGACATACCTGAACCTTTAATTACATATTCACAAAGGAGCTTGCATTCCAATAGAAGAGTGGGGACAGCAGAAGAGAGCCTGTATCAGCACATGTTGAGCCTTCAGAACTACTGGTCCATGTAATAATCACACCATTTTGTCAGTGTTTTCACAGTATACAAGAAGTTACAGAATTTTATTTAGCTAAGCATACATATGGTTTCCTTGACAATAAACCAGAGTTCAAATACTGAAACTTCTTTTTGACCTATTGTTCTATTCATATGCACTAACGATCTAATGATCTTTAAGATAAAATTTTCATATCATAAAATAAGATTTAACTATGTTATATGTCAATTTATTTTCATAAACATATATTTGCATATGAAGTTGAATAGTAGATAGAGTTGATTACTGTGTTAGTGGTTTATGTAAAGGTAAGGACCACGGACCAGAATCTCAATCAGCATACTGTTTCCTTTGGCAGAAACCTACAAGACTGTGGGACATGGTAGCAGAAGACTGCAATTGTAAATACTCAAGAGTCTGAAGTAGGAGGACCCATGTCTAAGAATTGCCTGGACTGGACTGCAAAGTGATTTCAAGGTTGTGCTTGTCTCAGTGAGAGTTTATCTCAAAATAAAATGTAGAAAGTTTGCTAGGGATGTTGCTTGGTAGTAATATGCTAGCCTATGATGCTTAGGGTCCTAGGTTCAATCTCAAGTAACCACACACACACATACACACACACACACTCACACACACGCAAAGTTTCATTTTGAAAATCATTAGAGTACCTAGTGGTATGATTGCCTTTGACAAGCATTTTGACCTTATTACAACATGAGCACAATTATTAGTAACTAAAATATAAGAATTAGGGGTGACCTATAGAAAGATTTCACCAGGACATTTACTAACATATTTATGTGCGTAACTTCACCAAAACATTTGTTTCCTAAGAAATTCAGTCTGTGACTGAGTCTATTTCTGGTGGTGATAGTAGTTTGTCATATTAAGTACATAGTAATATATGATGCTGTATTTCTGCAACCAGATATCATTAAACAATATGAATTTTATTATTTCTGGTCTGGGTATGCTTATGATTGTTCCATGAAGAGTGTTACTGAATTTCAGCAAAATAACAAATTTCAATTGGTAGAAGCAAGGCATTGCATATAACTATGTGTTAGCTCTTCAGAGAGGCATCGTTACAATATTATGTGGTCAAGGACCACAAAACCATTTTTTTCCTCTGCACAAATCTATGACTAGTTATCCTAGGTCAAAGAAGGTTAATTAGTTTAAGAGTTGAGAATGCAGTTGGATGTGTTGATACTCAGTAGTCTGAGGCAGGAGACTACCAAATTCAAGGCCATCTGAGCTCCATAGTAAACCTTTATTTCAAACAAAACAAAACAAAACAAAGTGAACAAATAGTAAAAGGAGCATATACAGCAAAACAAGGACAGTGCTGAAAGTGATGAGGAAACCAAACCTTAATGAAAAGGAATCTTCTCTCTCTCTCTCTTTCTTTTCTTTCCTTCCTTCCTTCCTTCCTTATTTCTTTTTTTTAAAAGATAAGGTTTCTTTGTGTATTCCTGTAGTGCTGTGGCCTATCTTGGAGCTCATTTTGTAGACCAGACTGGCCTCAAACTCTGAGGTCTTCCTGTATCTGTCTCCCAAGTGCTGGGATCAAAGCTGTGTGTGACAACACTGCCTGGCTAGGAATTTTCTTCTTTAGATACAGTAGTCTTCATATCATATTTAGCTGAAGAAATTCTGTGTCAATATTATTCAAGCTTGACATGAGAAAATGATGCACAGTTGAGATAAATACTGTTTTTGATTACATAATGAGTCTTGAGCATATTATAAATAGCTTGTTTGGTTATACTAATTGTAGGATTGTTATTTTTGCTATGTTTCAGAAACAGATAATAGACTTTTATATTTTTCTCAACCACAAATAAACAATGAAATATAAAATATAGATCCTGAAGCATGACTCAAACTGATGGAGTCAGTCATAATAAGGGAACTGGAAGGAGACCACTTGTGTTAAATTGTTTCTTATTTTTACTTGTTTATTTAAACCATCAACTGTGTGCCAGACCATTTCAGATGTATCTTAATGACATAGAAAATACAAGCAGGTACTGCACAACCTGAAATTAGATATCCCTGGTGGGAGGCACACCTGAGATACCTGCTCCATGACAACTTTGCCTTGGCTATAGCAGTGCTGGTTTTGGACACAGACAAGCAGTTTCTACCTCTTTCTCAGTTTTCTATATTTGCCCCCTATTACTCTTAATATATCCTGTGCTCATGTTTTCTGGAGTCATCTGTATCTCCAGTCTTAAAGTCTTTCTTTGAGTTTATTCTTGGAAAATAAATTATATTTTTAGAATAACAAAAATTATAGTGGTTCTAAGCCATCATGGACTATACAGCAAGACCCTGTCTTGTACATGTTCTACACATGAAGATTTGTTATGTTTTAGTTGTTTTTTAGAATTGCTACATATATGAAGATTTGGTCTTCAAAAGAGGCAGTTATAAATCACTGCATATAGATAGTACTTCTGTCTCTTAACTTACTGGCATGGCCATCCTTGACTCAGCATAGGGTCTATATTAGTAAGTGTCTCATTTCCAGTTAGTTAAGGCATACTTTGTAGTAGCTGCATATAGTCTTCTTTATCCTTTTCAGTTAGGCAAAGCCGAATAATGGTATGCTTCAAATCTCTTATGTTCTTTTGAAATTTTCCTTGCTTTTTTATACGCTAAGAGATGCATGATAAAATGTTAGTTGAATCATTAATTGTTAATTTCTTTCTATTCTTTGATCCACTTGGACTTGCTGGTCATGTGGGTTCCCTAGATATTGGAAATGGTTTTTCTCTGACTCAGTTGCCTGCCATTGGATCCTTTTTCCCTACTTGGACTACTTAGTTGTTTAAATTTGGACTTCTCCGTCTATGGTGATTGAAAATTTTGCTGGGTATGGTAGTCTAGGCTGACAACTCTGGTTTCTTAGGGTCTGCAACACATCTGTCCAGGATCTTCTGGATTTTTGAGTCTCTTTTCTAAAGTCAAGTATAATTCTGATACGTCTGCCTGTATATGCTACTTGGCTTTTTTCCCCTTGTGGCTTTTAATATTCTTTGTTCTGTATATTTAGTGTTTTCTTTATTTTGTGGTTTGAAGATTTTGTTTTTTCTGGTTCAATCTATTTGGTTTTCTGTAAGCTTCTTGAGTGTTTATAACCATCTTTTCCCTTAGGTCAGGGAAACTTTCTTCTACGATTTTCCTGAAGGTATTTTCTGCACCTTTGAGCTGGGAATCTTCTTCTTCTATTCCTATTACACTTAGATTTGATCTTTTCATAGTGTCCCAAATTTCCTGGAATTTTTTTTTGTCACGAACTTTTAAATTTTGCATTTCTTTGAGATAAGTAGCAATTTCTTCATTGGTTTCTTCTAAGCTTGAGTTTCTATAGCCTCTCTTTTGTATTTAGTTGGTGATGCCAGTGTCTTTTGCTCCTGTTCCCATTCCAAGGTTTTTCATTCCCAGGATAGCCTCAGTCTGTGCTTTCTTTATTGATTCTATTCCTATTTTCAACTCTTGGGCAATTTTATTTATTCCAATTTTATTTATTCACCTATTTGAATTTATTTTCCCATATTTCTTTAAGGTATTTTCTCATTTCCTCTAAAAGGGCTTCTATCATTTTTATACAATTGGATTTAAGGTTATATTCTTTTGCTTTGGTTGTGTTAGGATATCCAGGGCTTGTTGTAGTAGGACAGCTGTGCTCTGGTGATGCCATATTGCCCTGGCCCTTGTTGATTGTGTTCTTAAGCTGTCCTTTAGCCA
>JADRCH010000645.1:67525-160435 GCA_019843965.1 Rhynchomys soricoides | reverse complement strand
GGATATTTCTAAGTTTGTTGCTCCTAGATGCTTCCCACAGGCCTCCAAGGCGAAGCAGGGTGATCTTGGGGTCACAGAAGGCTCATTGAGACAGCAGGGCAAGTCCAAGGCTAGACAATGGAGGCCAGGGAACCACATGCAATTCACCTCTGCTACCTATGCCTAAGATGGATGGACCGTAATGGGGAAAAGCATGTTTTTCATTGTAAGAGATGTATTTGCTAGATGCCATATTTTTGCCTGATGGCTGCTTTCTAGGCAGGTTTAAGATATTTTATTTCCGTTTGTTTTCTTGATTTTATATTAAAGAGTTTGATATCAGTTGTATGGGAGCTTCATTTTGTTTTTAAAATATTTTAGATCAAATTTATTTTGAAATAGTTTTTCTTTCTTGTAAGTTTAGCAGGTTTACTAGGAGATGTCATACATAGCTACTTTAGAGGTGTGTGTGTGTGTGTGTGTGTGTGTGTGTTTATGTGTGTATGTGCTTGTGTGTGCATGCATGTGTTCTTTAGGAACTCACCTCATTCCAGAACATTCACTACCAGGAACATTCTAGACAGGATGAATGAGTCAAATGACCCAGATAGGCTACCTGTGCTCACCTCCCTATCCCCAATTCTTCTCAGGTCACCCAAGCCTTTTCTTAGTGACCAAAACTTCTTTTCATCCCACCTTACTACTTCTGGAACTGACGGTATCTCAGTCTGCTCTCTAGGAGAGATCCTTTTTATAGCACATTTGACCTGAAGACCCAGATGTTCAACAACTGCCTGACTAGAATCCTCTAGCTGCCTCTTTCATACCAGATATCCAGGACCAGGTCAAGACACTGTAAAGAAAGCTTACTGCAAGCTCTGAAACTGAGTTTAAGAAAATAATATTACTTTCTTATAGCATCAAAAATGATAAGTTAAGAATAAGCCTAGATACATAACAGAAAATTTATGCACTAAAACCTTAACAGACATTTCTGAATGAGTCTAAAACATAACTACCTAAAATTAGCATGCTATTGGCATTGATTGGAAGACTTTATATTATCAAAATTTGTTAATGCTACTTGCAGGGATCAATACATTTTATACAATCCTTAATAAATTCCCATCTGCATGCTTTACAGAAAGGCAAAAAAAAAAAAAAAAAGGAAACAAACAAACAAACAAAAAAACATGATTAAGTTCTTACGTACTTTCAGGGACTCTAAATAACCAAACCTAACTTCAAAATAAATTTGATTATTTCCTCATATTTAGTGATATCAATATTATTTATCAATGTTATAAATCTCTAGATCAAAACTGTGATAATGTTACATAATGGTTCAAAAAAGATTAGATATGCACATGCCAATGAGTGCACTTACTTTTTTTCATACAGATAAAAGTCATAGAATTTATCATTCAATAATCTGTGAATCAATGTGATAAGATTCACAAAATGAGAGGAAAAACTTTTATGATCTTGGTTTGGCAAAAGTTCTTCTATTTGGCACAAAAGTCACAGAAATTAGTACAAAATTTGACTAATGGGCAAGCAGCAAACAGAAAATAAGTGTTGATGAAAACATGGCAATATTGGAAGACTTGCTCAATGTTGTTTGGGATAGTGAATGAAAATGTGGCTGCTCGTCTTCTTATGCTAATGTGTGTCCTCAGAACTGTTGTCACAAGAATATCTGCATACATGTAGCTTCTGGGAACCTGTCCCCAGTTGGTTCCCATTGGAAAATAAAGATGACATCAGCCAATGCCTGGGCAGGACAGACAGAGGAAGAATTTTTAAGATTCCTGGGTTAGGGACAGGAAGGAGAAGGAGATCCACCAAGCCCAGAGAGAGGAAGAAAGGAGATACCATGCCTGAGGAGGTGCAGGAGAGTGCATAGCCACCACGTACAAGCCGTGTGAGGGCAGCCCACGGCCTAACTTGGTCCAGGATAGCCAAGATAGAATATAGGATTTAGTAAGTAATAATTTGGGATTATTGGCAGGAGATGGATTAACTGCATGGAGGTTAAGATGTGCCCAGACATTGAGGTGATCAAACCATATTAAAATATAAAGATTCTGTGTGTGTCTTCATTTGGGAACCCAGAACATTTGAACATTCGGTTGAGTAGCAAGGAATGCACTGCAGGGGATTTATTTATTTACTACTACGGTCACCATGGAAAAGAGTGTGACTGTTACCCAGATTAAAAAGACCATGATTGTGCTGACTAGATTTATGCCAGCTTGATACAAACTATAGGCATCTGAGAGGAAAAAACCTTGATTGAGAAAATGTCTCCAAAAGATTAGGCCATGGATCATCCTGTAAAGCATTTTCTTAATTAATGATTGAAAGAGAAGGCCCAGTCCAATGTGCATGCCACCTTGATCCTGGGTTTTATAACAGAGCAGGTTTAGCAACATTTGAAATAAACCAGTAAGTATTACCCTTCCATGTCCTAGCTTACTGGTTTCTGCCCTTTGTGGAATTCCTGTCCGGACTTCCTCCTATGGTAAACAATATTATAAAATATATATGCTAAATAAATTCTCTCCCCACAACTTATTTTGTGGTTATGATGTTTCATAGCAGCAAAGGAAATCCTAAGACAATCATTCTGTCCATTTTAGAAATGGAGAGCGATACATGCATGCATATCAGTGCTTGGCCTCCTTTCTGCACTCATACAATCCAGGATCCCCAATCCAAGGCTCCATCCAAAGTGGACAGGGCTTCTTACTTCAATTATTGTAATTAGAATATTATCCCAAAATCATTCTCCCAGGTGATTATAGATTCTATGAATAAGCGTTCATATTGGCAATTAATTGTGATTTCCTTTCTTCCTTTTCTCTTTCTTCTTATGCATCAAATACATAGGCAAGATCACCTTCCCCATGAAAGCGTCCCTGACCCTATGTAAACATTTTCTACATCCCAGTGCTAATTGTCATCTTGATTAGCATTTAATGAATAACATGTTTGTTGTAGATGTTTATGCCTGCCTTTCCTCCAAGAAAATAAACAAACTAAATAATGTTTATTGATTGTTAGTTTTTTGCCAGCTATTGAGGGCTTTCTGCATTTAATGACATTGTACCACAAAATAGAATATTTCCTATGACTTTATCTTACATATACTGTTGTAGACATGGTAATAAATACTAGGTTAGACTTAGATGGTAGCAAAAGGTTGCAGTGTGACAGTGCCCAGTATAATGTCTTCGAATTCAACATATTTTAAAATACAGAGGAAATAATTTGAGTGTTTGCACTATAAGGTCTTGATCAGTGTCTGCAGACTTAGATATGCTTGGCCCAATTTGCACATAAAACCAAGTATGTATGTCTCAAAGTATCACGTGATTCTGCATAATTCTTTTTTTTTTTTTCTTTTTGGTTTTTCGAGACAGAGTTTCTCTGTATAGTCCTGGCTGTCCTGGAACTCACTCTGTAGACCAGGCTGGCCTCGAACTCAGAAATCCATCTGTCTCTGCCTCCCAAGTGCTGGGATTAAAGGTGTGTGCCACCACTGCCCAGCCAACAAAATGATTCTTATATATGAGTTAAGAGTAAAATTAAATTAAAAGTTTCCAAACAAGAAACAATTTAAAGTAAAATTTCTGCAGTTTTATCTGTCATAAATTGGTGTATATACCCAAAGAGGTTTATAGCCAGATTTCAAAAGGACATCACACACATATACAACACACACACACATACACACACCACACACACACACACACACACACACACACACACAAACACACTTATCTTAACATTATTTATGACACTAAAATTTAGAAGCAGCTCATTAATTTATCATTGGACACAGAATTAAGGAACATGTAAAATACGTGCATAATATAATAGTAGTAAACCTTACACTATAAGAAAATCTTGTGACATAGATATACCTCGAGGCTGTTCTGTTATTGAAATAAAGCGGTCAGAAAATGACAAATAATATGAGATTCTGGTTGTGTGGGACATATAAATTATACAAATTCATAGTGGCAGGCAGCAGAATGATAGTAACCAGGGACTGGAAAGAACATGATGAGGGCAATATTGACAAAAAGGAACCAAACTTCAATTTTTCAAGAGGATCATATACTAAAGCTATATCACACAATAGTTGCCACTATATTTGGCATTACTGTATCTGAAGTGGGCTTAGACACATTTAAAGCATAATTTTTTTATTAATTTTGTTTTATTTTGTATCCATATATATTTATTCTTATGTTTATGGCATATGCATATGTATGTATGTGTACATGCAGACGTCAGTGGATGGAATTTGTTGTTGTACTCTATCACTCTACCTAATTTACTTGAGGCAGTGTCTCTCACTGAACCTGGAGCTGTGCTATTGACCATGCAGCATATCCCAGTATATTGTCTCTACTTCCCACAGCACTAAGGATACAGTCACATGTGGCCATACTCAGATTTTTTTTATCATAGATGCTAGGCATTTAAATTTAAGTCTTTCAGTTTGCACAGCAAAAACTTTTAACTACTGAGCCATTGTCTCAGCATCTATACAACATTGAAACAAAATGACTTTGAGGATGAAAACAAAACAGGAATAGAGAAATTACTATGGGATTTCTTGTATACAGTATGATTACTGAGGTACTATCTACAAAGACAAAACATAATGTCTATAATAGAACTTTTATAATGTAAGTACCTGATGTGGATACAGTGTGTCAGGATATCAGATGTAAAGATACAGAAGAAACTCAAATCCTTAGGACTTGCAGCTTACTGAAACTGATCTGAATCAATATTCAGGGAACACATGAGAACGTAATGCAGTAGAAATGCTCTCAGAATTGAAACTGGGGCTGAGACCTGAAGCATAAAACAGAGGAGCAACACCTGGCTTGCACATGCACCAAGAGAATCTGGTAGAAATTTGGGTGTGTGCTTGCTGAACAGAATTACACTAAAAGTTGACCATCTGACTGTTCCATATAGAAGGGATGACTTTACTATAAACAATAGATGGACACAGCCTGGGAAGTTAGAAGCTGAGCTTGTATTCTGTTCTGTTCAATAAGAGGTAGTGGCTAAAATTGTTCTTCTCTCTTGATTGCTCTTGGGGAAATGGTAACTTTTAACAATTTAATCAATAGGATGGGACTGATTTTGGCAGCAGTAATGCACTGATGAATGTGAATGAAAGATAGTGATCACAATTTTAGCATGAAACTATGGACATTGCTTAATAAATTGTCTTAGGAGTGGGCATTTCATTTTTAATTGAGGTATAACATCTTTCCAGGTAGCCAAGTCTGGCATCAAATTCAGATGCTCCTGCCTCAGCCATCAGAATACTGGTATTAAGGATAGGTGGAACAATGTTTACTGTAATATGATGTTTCAGTACATGAAAACAATGGATACTGATCAACTACACATGTTTGAAGTAAAAACTTCTGGTCACTGAGGCACATAGGTGAAAGGATGTTTTGCTAAAGCAAACATGTAAAAGGGCACATGTTGCATACAATATATAAATATGACCCCGCAGATGGTGGAAACTCGAGCATTGGTTTGCTTTGCTCTGCTTACCTATTCTTCACGGACAAAACCTATGTATTGGTTTGACTTAAATTGTGTTGCTAAGCTTTGCTTGTAGTGACTTCATAGAAAGAAACTCATCACAGAACTTCTTTTGAAGTTCTTGCAGCTTCTTCATGCTTCCTCAGGCTAGTTGGCAAGCCTCTAAGTTTCTTCAGGATTGAACTGCCCTTGCTGATTCGTGTGTGGTGTCTGCCAAGTGGAGTGGTCTGCAGCTGCTGATTCATTTTTGGTGTTTGCTAGTGGACTAGACTGAGAGAACTACTTCTAAACAGGTCCACTTCCCCCATATCCTAATAAGTTTTCTTTTCTTCTACCTCTAGTAGGTGGTAGGCTAGAGTGGATACTGAACTCTTATTAATGTAGATTTAAAAAATTATACCAGTATACATGTTCAACATGGGAAAAAAATGAGAGGATGAAGAGACCAAATTGGAACAATGGCAAACAGCATGTAACCCATGTCAACATCTCTCTATAGATCAGCTCCTCTCTTACAATTTGGCCATTTATAATGAGGTCACAATTTGTTTTACAATGCTTAAAGTGCTATAGAATAGTTCAGAGCAGGCTTGTTAGGCAGGACTCTGAAACATAAAGAAGATTTATAATGGACATACCTCTAATTTCAACAGAGCCCAGTGATCTAATAATTATTTTGGTCATTTTCAGCTCTTCTGTCTCACTTTTAAATCTGAAGTAGCAGTGCAGGTTCTTTGTCTGTTTTGCTTAGAGAAAGCTAAATTCTAGTGATTACACCTTTTTGAGCCTTTTTAATCCTTAATGGGAAAGTAAGGTGGTTGAAGCCTTAATTCTTGCCATTAATGTGGGGCAGAGGCTCTGACTTGAAGGCAAAGTCATATCTAGAAATAAAGGATTCAACTTGAGAAGCACAAATGGACCTTATTTTCTAGAAAAAGCTGGAATTCTCTGTGATTTCAATTTCAGCTTTCATTTTAGCTTGCTAGGCCATCTCCATTACTCTTCCAAATGTAAAATCTTTGTGACAACGCTATAGTCATTTTCAGGATTCTTTTCTGAACATGATGTTTCTGAAACATTTTTCTCCTCACTTTCATATCCAGTTCCTCCCTCAGCATTGTCCAACCTCCACCTAGAGCTTTGTTATGTAAGTGCTCATCTCCTGGGTTATCAAACTATCGATCGTTTGTGTGTACATCTTAAGTCTGTATGGGCTCTTGTTTCATGAAGTTAATTTGAAGAACCCAGAATGTGAGGACATTTCTCAAGGCTTCCTTTTCCCTACAAATTAATTCCTTTCCATTTCTTAAATATTTTACAGAATACATTGTATGGTAACTGCTCATTTTCCACAAGTCCAAAGCAATACTACTCACACTTTTGGAGGTTTCATACACTAACAATGATCCAATATGCCATGGTACATGCGTGTCATTGTTGTATTGTTTGTGTTTCCCTCTGTTCACAGTTAGAAACTCAAGGGCAGCATTCAGCCACTTTCATTTGCATTATTATAATGTTCTGTCTTATTCCTCCCAGGTATGTACAGAATCTGGAGCAGAGGCAATGAGAAAAATGTGTGTTTTTCAAAATGAAGTTTTTCAGGACATGAGAGTCTCACTCAATACTTTAAGTACAGCTTTGTTTTAGTTCCTGACATCTGCAAAACATAGGCAAATTATTAGTGTAGAAAAATGTTGAACTTTCCTATTAATCTCAATGAAGTCCAAATACTCATTAAAGTCACATGTAGATGCTATTATCTGCCAGAAGTTAAAAACCTTTAAAATTGAAATTCATCCACAATTAGCATATTCTATTGTTGAACAAAAGTGTCAGAGGTCTCTCTGACAACCTCTGACACTAGACTCTGGGATAATTTAGCAGTTTCCAATATCAGTTACAAGACAACCTGTAGGAATTGGGGAGGAAATGGCTTGACAAACAAAGCAATTATCTTTCTTTTTTTTTTAAAGGAAAATTCTTACATAGATGGGAAATTTAACACCCATGCTAGCTACAATTGTCAGCTGGATAGGATTACATAGGAGACAACCTCAGGGAATGTCTATGAGAGTTTTTTCTAAATTGGCTTAATTGTGGTATGCATACTCACACTGAAAGTGAGTGGCAGTGTTCTAGGGGCTGGTGCTCAGGACTGAATGTAAAAGGGGATGTGAGCTAAGCATGCAGTAGAATGTGACTTCATGCCTCATGTTCCTGCTGCCACTCATTCCCCATCATGATGAGCTGTACTCTCAAACCACGGAGCCAAAATAAAGCCTTCTTTTTCTCCCTGAAAATTTTGTCAGGATTTTTGTCTTATAAATGAAAGAAACAAATATTTGTCGGGTTAAAAGTTCAAATACTATATTTAGTTTGGCCAGGTCACATCACCTTCATGTTTATGCAAGTATCTCAAACACACTCCTGAACAGGAATCTGTGTATAAAAAAGAAGACTCTTAACTTATCAGTACTGATTAGTTAAAGAAAATTATACTGTGTTTTGGGGAAAAGTTCTCAGCTAGGTGTAGAAAATTGATTGTTATCATGCTTATATGTCAAACTTAAATCAGAAGAAAAACATTTGCATAGGAAACATTACTGAGTGTAACTAGTTAACCTTTGTGGACACACAGGACTCATGCCTGATGATTTTGTACATGTCTCTGGGATACTAGGCAATGTGTGTCTTGGGGGTTGCTGGACAGGCATGCAAGTTCTCATATAGAAACAGAGTTAAACTGTAGTTATTTCTAGGCCTTTGTGAGGGCCTAGAGGGAATATAGACAGAAACTCATCCTACATGGTCACTAATGTTCATATCACTGGGAATCTGCTTAGCCTTTGATGAAAGTGCTTGTTTTAAACTCTGGAATACAAGCTTCTCTTGGACTCAGATGGATTGTCTTCCTCCAGATCCCTATGCAACCCTCAGGCCTGTCTCTAGATAAGATGAAGGAGTTACCGGGCTATTTCAGGAGCAAAAGACAGAAACAAGGTTAACAACCTGTTTCCTGAGAATTAGCTACCGGGACTGTCACATAAGAACCATAGTGAAAAGTCGCTAAAGCCAGGAATTGTGGAGTCAGGGCCATTTTCAAGTCTAGAGTCAAGACTAGTCATAAGTTCTCCGCTTATGTACATGTTTTTACTCCCCTCAAAATCCCTTCTTGTGTTAAGACACATAAGTGTTTTATTTTACTTAGATTTCAAAGCTCACACAAAAGTAATTCTGTTTGTGATTTTTCTCCAAAATCATGAATGTTGCTGATTTATTTGAAGTGAGGGAACTCTATCATCTTGCTTGTATCCACTATTACTTGCTTGTATTGTTAATTACTATTGATAAAAATAGCCATGATCCATTGACAGAAAAAGTCCCATTACTAACAATGTTTTACTAGCCTGTAGCATAAAATCACACGTGTAATAGTGTAAGAGCAACCAGCTGAAATCTCAGTCTAGACCGATTTAACACCAAAGATGGAAGTCAGTGACTTCTTTCTTAATAGTTAAACTCTTTTATTCGTGGCTTGTATATTTTTACATGAAGATATTTAGTGGAACTTTAAGTTGACAGTGAAGGAGAGGAAGGTACAAATGTTTGTGTAGATACATGCATAACATACAGAGGGGAAAAAAAGGCAAAAGATAAACATGAGAAATACATATAGATAAAGAGACATACACATTCATATGCACAGAAATCCCATAAAACCAGAAGACATAATAAATGCATGAAGAAAATCTAAGGTATTAAATTAAATTAAAATGTCCCAAGAAAACATTATAATACAAAGAACATCCAAAGACACTACTGAATCTTGTTTTGTGTTGGTCATCTACATGTGGGCTTGAGGTCTGCTCTTTGTATCACCTGTGGACTCAATGGAAGAAGACTGAATTTTCATCGGTGAGTGTTTTTCAAAAGGAGGTATCTTTTGGGTTACACATGGAGTTCGTACGCACTTTCTGGCACAGACCCATGCAAGTTCTGTACATGTCAGTCCTGCTGTATTTAGAGACCCTTGCTTCCTTGGTGTCATTCATCACCTCTGGCTCTTGCAATCTTTCTACCTTCTCAGGGTTCCCTGACCCCTGAGGGGAGGGATTTGGTGGGGTCATCCCATTTAAACTGAGTGTTTCAATGTCTCTATTTCTCTGCACATTGTCCTTCTGTGAGTCTTTATATTTGTTTCAATCTACTTAGGAGGGAAGCTTCTCTTGAAACAATACTTTTTGTCTACTTTACTGGAGACTTATATCTACCATCATCTCCAACCCAGTTGCTTCCAACCCCCCCCCAAGGGAAAAAAAAAACTAGGTAAGGAAGAAAGATTAGAAAGTAAAAGTAAAGGGGACATAGATCTCTTTAGACAAGGAGCTTTGGGGGCAAGTCAAGTAATTGTTGTCAAGATTTCTCAAAACTGAAACTAGCAATCCATAAAATAGCAAAAGAAATCAGCAACCACCAAAAGCAACCAGCAACGACAGCATCAGGAACCAGAACCAGTAGGATCAGCAGGAGGGTCAGTAACATCAGAAGCCTCTCAGGACTCCATCATTTTTATATCCTATCAAGAGAACCTGGAATTCCAAACATAAACTATCTTCAGCTGGTAGCATCACTCCCCTGCCAGAGTGGGAAACAAATCATATTTAGCGATTATGGACAATTTGAAGCAGACACATCACACACTCCTGAGATTAAAACAAAAACATATTCACATAACATAACTGAGTTTTTTAAGAAACCAAAATTCTTACTATATTCTCAGATGATGTCTGAGCAAAGTGCTGATCTATGAGTATAGCAGCACTAAGATCAAGAATGGACAAATGGGACCTCATGAAATTACAAAGCTTCTGTAAGTCAAAGGACACTGTCAATAGGACAAAATGGCAGCCTACAGATTGAGAAAAGATCTTTACCAACTCTACTTTTGACGAGGGCTAATATCTAAAATATAAAAACAACTAAAGAAGTTAGACTGCAGAAAACCAAATAACCCAATTTTAAAAATGGAGTACAGTGTGGGCTGTAAAACCATGCCAGGAAGGTTGGCAAGGTAGAGCAGATCAAAACCAGGTGATACAGTGGGCACACACCTGAGGCTTAGGTGACTGCCAGCTCCCTGCCAGACTCCTGACTTGGAACACATGCTACAACTTTAAAATGTGGATGTTTGTGCTGGATTCCCTGAAACGCATCAGCACTGGCATCTTCCTTGTACCATCTGTGATCCATCTTCTGGTCCAGACCTGTTAGCAAAATCCCAGATGCCTGAAGCCATCATCTCCCACAAGGTGAGAACCTGAGCCCAATTCCCTGCCTATTGACCTAGGCAAACCCAGCATCAGAGAGCTCCATCTTGACCTCTCTGCACTCCATTTTCTGTGCCCAGCACAAACAGAGACCTGCAAACGTCAAGGACTACCAGCTCTGTTTACATTCCTAGAGACCTATAACCAACCATGACATCTAGCAGCCTGAAGCCATAAGGGACTACCAGCTCTGCCTGCATTCCTGGAAGTATGCTACCACCAGGACAGCCAACTCTACCTGAAATACCAGAGTCATGCTGATATCAGGGACTATCAGGTCTATCTACTGCCCCAGAGACCTGATCTCATCATATATTACCAGAACTGCCAACACAAGGGACAGATGGCTAAAGTCCAGCATAAGAGCACAATCAATAAAAGTCCAGACAATATGGTACTTCCAGAACCCAGCTTTCCTACTATAGCAAGCCCCAAATGTCTTAACACACCTGAGTCATGAGAAAATGACCTTAACATTAATCTTATGAAAATAAAGGTCTTTCAAGAGAAAATGAATAAATCCTTTAAAGAAATACAGGAAATGATCAAACATATAGAGGCTTTAAAGAGAACATTAATACATATAAATAAATCCAAACAGATGAAAGAAATGAATAAAATTGTTCAAGACCTGAAAAGGAAAATAGAATCATTAAAGGAAAGAGAAACTGAAACACTCCTGGAGATAGAAAACCTAGGAGAGAGAACAGGAATGATGACAGAGTCATCACCAAGAGAAAACAAGAGGTAGAAGAGAGAACCTCAGGCTTAAATGATGGCAAAATGAAACTGATAATTCACCAAAGAAAAGAAAAGCTAAAAGAGTTTCTAACACAAAACATCCAGGAAATATAAGACTCCATGAAAAGATCAAACTTCAGGATAATGAAAATAGAAGGAGAAGACTCCCAACTTAAAGGCCCAGAAATTACCTTTAAAATTTTTTTCTTAACCTAAAAAAGAGATATCTGTGAACATACAAGAAGCTTACAGAACCTCAAATAGAGTGGGCAAGAAGAAAAAACACTGCGGTAATATAACAATCAGAACACTAAATGTACAGAACAAAGCAAGAATATTGAAAGATAGATGGATAAAGGCCAAGTATTACATACAATAAGACCTATTAGAATTATCCACACTTCTGATCAAAGACTTTTAAGAGCAGAGGAGTCTTGGTAGATGTATTACAGTCTCCAATAGATCACAGAAGCCAAACCAGACAACGATATGCAGCCAAACTTTGAGTCACCATAGATAGAAAATACAAGATATTCCATGAGAAAATCAAATGTAAACAATGCCTATCCACAAATTCAGTCCTATAGAAGATATTAGAGGGAAAATTCCAAACCAAGGAGGTTAACTACACCACCAAAAAAAAAAAAAAAAAAAAAAAACAACACAGGAAATAGATAATTCCATAGCAGCAAAACCAGAAGAAGAGAAATACATACACTCACAATACCACCAACAACATCAAAATAACAGGAACTAACAATCATTAGTCATTAATATCTCTCATTATCAATGAACTAAATTCACCAATAAAAAGACATAAGGTGCTAGAGTGGATGGAAAAACATGATCTATCATTCTGCTGCATACACGAAACATACTTCAACAACAAAGATAGACATTGTCTCAGAGTACTTGAAAAAAGTTTTCTGAGAAAATAGACCCAAGAAACAAGCTGGAGTAGCCATGCAAATATAAAATAAAATAGACTTTCAACCAAATGTAATCAAGAGATATGGAAGGATACTTCATACTTGAAAAAACAATACCACCAGGATCACATCTCAATTCTGAACATGTATGCCCCAAATGCAAGGGCACGTACATTTGTAAAAGAAACCTTACTGAAGTATAAATCACATATCAAAGCCTACACATTTGTAGTGGAGACATTAACACCCTATTTTCACCAATTGACCAGTCATCTAGACAGAAACTAAATGGGGAAATATTGAAACTAACAGAGGGGATGAATCAAGTGGACCTAATAGATATCTAGAGGATATTTTATCCAAACACAAAAGATTACACTTTCTTTTCACCACCTCATGGAACCTTCTTCAAAATGACCATGTAGTTGATCACAAAGCAAGGCTGAATAGATACAAGAAAATTAAAATAATTCCTGTTATCCTATCACACCACCATGGATTAGAACTGCACTTCAACAATATCAGAAACTACAGAAAACTTACATGCTCATAGAAACAGAAAAACCTTCTACTCAATAATCACTGAATCAGGGAAGACATAAAAATTGAAATGAAAGATTTTCTAGAATTTAATGAAAATGATAGCACAACATTTTAAAACTTATATGACACAGTGAAGGCTTTGCTAAGAGGATAGTCAAATCACTAGGTGCCTTCATAAAGAAGTTGGAGAGTTCTTATACTAACTATTTAAAAGTATGCCTTAAAGATCTAGGAAGAAAAGAAAAGGAAACAACCCAGAGGAGTAGTAAACAGCTGGAAATAATCAAACTTGGGGGTGAAATCAATCAATTAGAAACAAAGAAAACAACTCAAAGAATCAATATAACAAAGAGCTGATTTTTTGAGAAAATCAAAGATTGACAAATCTTTAGTCAAACTAACTAAAAGACAAAGAACCATTATGCAAATTAACAAGATCAAAAACGAAAAGAGAGATATAATAACTGGCACAGAGAAAATGCAAAGACTGATTATGTCTTTCTTCAAAAAATGGTACTCCACAAAATTGGAAAATATAAATGAAATGGATGATTTTCTAGACAGATACCACCTACCAAAGTTAAATCAAGATCAGGAAAACTATCTAAATCATCTTGTAAGCACTAAGGAAATAGAAGCAGTTATTAAAACTCTCCCAACCCAAAAAAAACCTTAGGTCATATGGTTTTAGTGAAGAATTTTGCCAGAGTTTGAAAGAAGACTTTAAATATTACTTCTCAAACTATTCCAGAAAATAGAAACTTAAGGAACATTGCCAAACTTATTCTATGCATGGCGCAATTACCCTGATACCTAAACCACCCAAAGATTGAATAAAGAAAGAGAATTTCAGATCAATTTCCCTCATAAACATTGAGGCTAAAATACTCAATAAAAGACCTGGACACTGGATTTAAGGGGAAAGAAATCATCCACCATGAGCAAATGGTCATCATCCCAGGGATCCACAGGTGGTTCAATATATAAATCTCCATCAATGTAATTCACCAAATAAACAAACTGAAAGAAAGAAAATCACATAATTGTCTTCTTAGATGCTGGAAAAGCCTTTGACACAATTCCACACCCCTTCAAGTTAAAAGTATTGGAGAGATCAGAGATACAAGAAGCATCCCTAAATACAATATACCAACCCAATAGACAGCATCAAATTAAATGCAGAGATATTAAAACAGTTCCAGAGATTCCCTGTCCACCCAGAGACATGCACCCATTCCAGTTCCTACCTGTTCTGGGAGCTGGAATTGAACTCACACAGCCCACACCACAGTTGCAGCCTGACTCCCCAGGTACTCCGATACATCCAGGATTCCAGGATCCCAGGCTCACAGGCTCACCGGCTCACAGGCTCACAGGCTCACAGGCTCACAGGCTCACAGGCTCACAGGCTCACAGGCTCACAGGCTCACAGGCTCACAGACTTACGGGAAGCACAGGTTCCAGTAAGAGACAGGGAGGACAGATGGCACCAGAGATAACCAGATGGCAAGAGGCAAGTGTAAGAACATAAGCAACAGGAAACCAATTGACTTGGCAATATCAAAATCCAGTTCTCCCACCAAAGCAAGTCCTGGATACTGCAACACACCAATAAGGCAAGACACAGATCTAAACTCCCATTTTGTGAAGTTTATAGAGGACTTTAAGAAGGACATAAACAACTTCATTAAAGAAATACAAGAGAACATAAGTAAACAAGTAGAACCCTTAAATAGGAAATGCATAAATCCCTAAAAGTAATACAGAACAGAAACAAACAGGTGAAGGAATTGATCAAAACTGTCCAGGACCTAAAAATGGAAATAGAATCATTAAAGAAAACTCAAAGGGAAACAGCCCTGGAGATGGAAATCCTAGGAATGAGAACTGGAGTCACAGATGCAAGCATCACCAACAGAATACAAGAGATGGAAGAGAGAATATCAGGGACAGAAGATACAATAGAAGACATTGACACAACAGAAGAGGAAATTATAAAAAACAAAAAAGCTCCTATCTCAAAACATTCAAGAAATTCAGGACACAAAGAAAAGATCAAACTTGAGAATAATATGTAAAGAAGAGAATGAAGATTCCCAATTCAAACAGTCAAAAAACATCTTCAACAAAATTATAGAAGAAATTTTTCCTAACCTAAAGAAAGAAATGCCTATAAACATACAAGAAGCTTACAGAACACCAAGCAGAAAGGACCAGAAAAGAAATTCCTTTTATCACATAATAATTAAAACACCAAATGCACAGAACAAAGAAAGAATATTGAAAGCAGTAAGAGAAAAATAGGTCAAGTAACATATAAAGGCAGACCTATAAGATGCACACCAGACTTCTCAACAGAGACTATAAAAGCTAGAAGACCCTGGGCAGATGTCATACAGACTGTAAGAGGAAAAAAAAATAAAAAACTGCTAGCCCAGGCTACTATAACTAGCAAAACTTGTGATTGCCATAGATGGAGAAAGACAAAACCAAACATAAACATGCACTGCAGAGGATAATAGAAGTAAAAGTTCAACACAAGGAGGGACACTACACCCAAGAAAAAGTAAGCAATTAATATTTTCACAACAAAACCAAAAGAAGAGAAACACATAAACATAATTCCACCTCTAACACCAAAAATAACAGGATCCAACAATCATAGCTTGCTAATATCTCTCAACTTCAAAGGACTCAATTCCTCATTAAAAAGGCATAGGCTAACAGACTGGATACGTAACAGGATCCAGTATTTTGCTCCGTACAGAAAACATACCTCAGTGAAAAAGAAAGACATTACCTCAAAGAAAAAGAATGGTATAAACATTTTTCCAAGCAAATGGTTCCAAGAAACAAGCTAGAATAGCCATTCTAATATCCAACAAAATACACTTCCAACCAAAACTTATCAAAAAAGATGGGGAAGGACACTGCATAATCATCAAAGGAAAAATCCACCAAGATGAACTCTCAATTGTGAATATATATACTCCAAATACAGGGGCACCCACAATTGTAAAAGAAATATTACTAAAACTCAAAGCACACATTGAACTTCACAAAATAATAGCAGGTGATTTTAACACCCACTCTCACCAATGGACAAGTCATGGAAACAAACTAAACAGAGACATGATGAAACTAATGGAAATTATGAACCAAATGGATTTAACAGATAACTTTAGAATATTTCATCCTAAAACAAAAGAATATACTTTCTTCTAAGCACCTCATGGTACCTTCTAAAAAATTGACCATATACTCCTACAGAAAACAAACCTCAACAGATATAAGAACATTGAATTAATCCCATGTATTCTATTGGACCATTATGGACTAAGGCTGATCTTCAATAGCAAGAAAAACAACAGAAATCCCACATATACATGGAAGCTGAACTACAATCTACTAAATGATAACTTGTTCATGGAAGAAATAAAGAAATTAAAGGTTTCTTAGACTTCAATGAAAATGATGGTAAAGCATATCCAAACTTATAGGACACAATGAAAGCAGTGCTATGAGGAAAACTCATAGTCCTGAGTGCCTCCAAAAAGAAATTGGAGAGATCATACTCTAACTGCTTAATAGTTCATCTGAAAGCTGTAGATCAAAAAGAAGCTAATACACACAAGAGGAGTTGACAACAGGAAATAATCAAATTCAGGGCTAAAATCAACCAAGTAGAAACAAAAAGAACTGCACAAAGAATTAACAAATCTAGGAGCTGGTTCTTTGAGAAAATCAATAAGATAGATAAACCCTTAGTCTGACCAAGCAGAGGGCACAGAGACAGAGACAATATCCAAATTAACAACATCAGGAATGAAAAAGAAGACATAATAACAGAAACTCAAGAAATTCAAAATAGAATGAGAGATTACTACAAGTCTATACTCATTAAAACTGGAAAACCTGGATGAAATGAAGGATTTTCTAGAAAGATACCAGGTACCAAAGTTAAATCAACATCAGATAAATCACATAAACAGCTCCATAACCCCAAAGGAAATAGAAACAGTCATTAGAGATCTTCCAACCAAAAAAAGCCCAGGATGTGAAGATATTTATCAGACCTTCAAAGATCTAGTATGAATAAATCTCAAACTATTCCGTAAAATATGAACGGAAGTAACACTACCCAATTCTTTCTATGAAGGCACAGTAACACTGATGGCTAAATCACAAAAAGACTGAACAAAGAAAGATAACTACAGACCACTTTCCCTTATGAATACCGATGCAAAAATACTCAATAAAATCCTTGCAAACCAGATCCAATAACACATCAAAATGATCACCTACCAATATCAAGTTGGCTATATCCCAGGAATGCAGAGATGGATTGTACAAAATACGGAAATCCAACAATGTAACCCATTATATAAAAAATTCTAAAACAAAAAAATGATATGATCATCTCATTAGATGCAGAAAATGCCTTTAACAAACACAACACCCATTCATGTTAAAATTATTGATGAGATCAGTTCATGGTGCATACCTAAATATAATAAAGGCAATATACATCAAACTAATAGCCAACACCAACCTAAATGGAGAAAAACTCAAAACAATCCCATTAAAATCAGGGAAAAGACAAGGCTGCCCACTATCTCTCTACATATTCAATATAGTACTTGAAGTTCTAGCCAGAGTGATTAGACAACAACAACAACAACAACAACAACAACAACAACAAAAAGTCAAAGGGATACAAATTGGGAGGGAAGAACTCACGATCTCACTATTTGCAGATGGTATGATGATATATATAAGTGACCCCAAAAATTCTACCAAAGTTTCTACAGCTAAAATACAACTTCAGCAAAATTATTGGATATAAAATTAGCTCAAAGAAATCAGTAGCATTTCTCTTCTCAAAGGATGAAAGGGCTGAGAAAGAAATTAGGAAAATGACATCCTTCACAATAGTCACAAATAATAGAAAAAACCTTGGTGTGATGCTAGCCAGGCAAGTGAAAGATCTGTATGACAAGAACTTCAAGTCGCTAAAGAAAGAAATCAAAGAAGACCTCAGAAGATGGAAAGATCTCCCATGCTTGTGGATTGGCAGGATTACTGTAGTAAAAGTGACCACATTGCCAACAGCTATCTTCAGAGTCAATGCAGTCTTCATCAAAATTCCAACTCAATTCTTCATAGAGTTAGAAATAGCAATTCTCAAATTCATATGGAATAACAAAAAACCCAGGATAGCAAAAACTATTCTCAACAATAAAAGAACTTCTAGGGAATCAAAATTCCTGACTGCAAGCTATATTGCAGAGCAATAGTGATTAAAAACTGATTGGTATTGGTACATTGACAGGCAAGTAGATCAATGGAATAGAATTAAAGACCCAAAATTGAACCCACACACCTAAGGTCACTTGGTCTTGGACAAAAGTGCTAAAACCATCCTGTGGAAAAAAATACAGCATTTTCAACAAATGGTTCTGGTTCAAGTGACAGTCACCATGTAGAAGAAAGTACATTAATCCATTCTTATCTCCTTGTACAAAGCTCAACTCCAAGTGGATCAAGGACTTCCACATAAAACCAGATACTCTGAAACTAGTAGAAGAGAAAAGGAAAGAATCTCAAACACATGGGCACAGGGGAAAATTTCCTGAACAGCACACCAATAGCTTATGCTCTAAGATCAACAATGGACAAATAAGCAAAATTGCAAAGCTTCTGTAGGGCAAAGGACACTGTTAATAGGACAAAAAGGCAACCTACAGATTGGGAAAAAAAATCTTTACCAACCCTACAACTGATAGAGAGCTAATATCCAAAATACACAATGAACACAAGTAGTTAGACTCCAGAGTGCCAAATAACCCTATTAAAAATGGGGCACAGAGCTAAACATAGAATTCTCAACTGAGGAAATACGAAGGGCTGATAAGCACCTAAGAGAATGTTCAACATCCTTAGTCATCTGGGAAATGCATATCAAAGTAACCCTGAGATTCTACCTCACACCAGTCAGAATGGTTAAGATAAAACTCAGGTGACTGCAGATGCTGATTAGGATGTGGAGAAAGAGGAACACCCCTCCATTGTTGGTGGGATTGCAAGCTGATACAACCTCTCTTGAAATTGGACACAGTATTACCTGAGGACTCAGCTAAACCACTCCTGGGCATATACCCAAAAGATTCTCCAACATCTAACAAGGACACATGCTCCACTCTGTTCATTGAAGCCTTATTTATAATTGCCATAAGCTGAAAACATCCCAGATTTCCTTCAAGAAAGGAATGGATACAGAAAATGTGGTACATTTACACAATGGAATACTATTCGGCTATTAAAAAACAATGACTTCATGAAATTCTTAGGCAAATGGATGGAACTAGAAATATCATCCTGAGTGATATTTCACTAATTATCTCCATCCATTTCCTATGTATTCTTCATGGATGCCTTTTAAACTATTTTTGTATGTTTTATTCTGTTGATCTTGGTTTTAAATTATGCTTTGATTTTTGGGCTTGCAAAGTAGAAATTATGTTATTGGGTACAAATTCTTTTAATTAACATGTACATTTAATGTTATATATTACAACTAGGAAATATAATCCTGAGCAGGTAACCCAGTCACAAAAGAACATACATGTTATATACTCACTGATAAGTGGATATTAGCCCCAAAGCTTGGCATACCCAAGATACAGTTCACAGACCACATGAAGCTCAAGAAGAAGGAAGACCAAACTGTAGATGCTTCGGTCCTTCTTAGAAGGGGGAATAAAATACTCACAGGAGAAAATACAGAGAAAAATTGTGGAAGAGAGACTCAAGGAAAGGCCACCCAGAGATGGTTCCACCAGGGGATCCATTCCATATTCAGACACCAAGCCCACACACTATGGAGGATGTCAAGAAGTACTTGCTGACAGGAGCCTGATATATCTGTTTCCTGACAGGTTCTATCAGAACCTGAAAAATACAGAGGTGGATGCTCACAGCCGGACTAAGCACAGGGTCCACAATAGATGTTAGAGGAAGAACTGAAGGAGCTGAAGGGGTTTGCAAGCCCATAGGAAGAACAACAGTATCAACTAAACAGATCCCCCAGAGCTCCCAGGGACTAAACTACCAACAATAGAGTACACGTGGAGGGACCCATGTCTCCAGCTACATATATAGCAGAGGATGGCCTTGTTAAGCATCAATAGGAAGAGAGGACCTTGGTCTTGTGAAGGCTCCATGACCCAGTGTAGGGTAATGCTAGGGTAGGGAGGCAGAAGTGGGTGGGTGGGAGAGCACCTACCCATATTGAAGCAGGGGAAGGGGTGAAGGGATAGGAGTTTTCTGGAGGGGAAACCAGGAAATGGGATAATATTGGAAATTTACATAAGTAAAATAAATAAATAAATGAATAACAGGAAAAATAAAGAAAAATGCAAATAGGTCCACCACATTTATCACCGTGCACAAAACTCAAGTCCAAATGAATCAAGGACCTCAACATAAAACCAGATACACTAAGTCTCATAGAAGAGTAAGTGCAAATTAGCCTTAAACATATTGGTACAGGAGATAGTTTCCTGATTAGAGCACCAATGGCTCAAGCTCTAAGATTAACAACTGATAAATAGGATCTCATGAAACTGAAAAGCTTCTGTAAGGCAAAGAACCCTGGCAATATGACAAAAAGGCTCCCTAAAGATTGGGAAAAGATATTCACTAACCATACATCTGACAGAGGGTTAGTATTCAAAATATGTACAGAACTCACGAAACCACACAGCAACAACCCAAATAACCCAATGGGAAAAAAATAGGTTACAAAGCTAAACAGAGAATTCTCAACAGAGAAATGTAGAATAGTAGAGAAGCAACTTAAAGAAATGTTCAAAATCCTTAGTCATAAGGGAAATTCAAATCAAAATGATACTGAATGAACCTTACACCAATAAGAATGGCTAAGATAAAAAACTCAAGCAATAGCAAATGCTTGCCAGGATGTGGCAAATGGGAAACATTTCTCCGTTACTGGTAGGATTGCAAACTTGTACAACCACTCTGCAAATTAATCTGACAGTTATTCAGAAAATTGGAAATAGTTCTACCCGAAGAACCGACTACACTGGTTCTGAGCATATACTCCCCCAAATGCTCCTCATACCACATGGACATGTGCACCACTATGTTCACAGCAGTTTTATTTGTAATAACCAGAAACTGGAAACAACCCAGCTGTTCCTCAACAGAAGAATGGATACAGAAAACATGGTTCATTTATAGGGTACTATTCAGCTATTTAAAACAAGGATGAATTTTGTAAGCAAATGGACAGAAGTAAAAAATATCATCCTTAGTATGGTAACTCAGACCCCCCAAACTTTGCATGGTATCCACACACTGATAAGTGGACATTAGACATAAAGTACCCAATAGCCATGATATACCCCTCAGTGGAGGGATAAGGACAGCAACATACCCACAAAACATTTGACCCCAAATTTGTCCTGTCTAGAAGTAATTTAGGGACAAAGATGGAGCAGAGATTAAAGGAATGACCAAACAACAACCAACCAAACTTGACACCCATCCCATGGACAAGCACCAGTCCCTAACAAAATTAATGATATTCTGTTGTTCTTACAGACAGGAGCCTAGCATAACCATCTTCTGAGATGTTCTACCAAGCAGCTGACTGAAACATATGCAGATACCCACAGCCAAACATTGGACAGAGGTCAGGGACCATTATAGAAGAGTTAGGGGAAGGAATAAAGGCCCTGAATGGGATAGGATGACCAACAGTGTCAACCAACTTGGCACTTTGGGAGCTTTCAGGGAAAACCACCAGCCAATGAGCACACATGGGCCAGACTGAGGCCTGTGGCACATGTATAGCTGAGGGCTCCCCTGTCTTAGAAGATTCACCTAATCCTTCAGAGATTTGATGATCCAGGGTTGGAGGGATACCCAAAGGTGGCCCACCTAATCAGAGGCAAAGGGAATGAGGGAGAGGGGAAGGGATTCTGTGAGGAGGGACATAAATAAATAAATTAATTTAGAAAATAGACAAGAAACAACTCATTTAAAAAGGTGAAAGAATTTATTAAAAAAACACTTTCTATATTTGCAAAAGTAAATTAACAGGAACGCTGAGACCATTTGGAGACTTTTGTAGACATTAAACAAAGACATAAATAATTATCAGGAAATCTGATAATGAGCTTTTCTTTTAGCCCAAGAAATGCCAATGATTCATTTTAATCTCTATTAGCATATACAAATCTGAAGCAGAATTTAAAATCTTTATATGACCCGCATGTCACCATTGTGAGTCTAACTGAAATCAAAGATTTTCTGTCTCTTCTTGTGGGTATGGGGGTGGAAGACAACTTAGAGACTTTGTGATCAAGATAAAAAATGCTTTGCTGTAATCTTAGTGATTATATGATAGTTTTTGCCAGATAACAGAGAAGGTTGAGGCTAATTCTTTAAAGGGTGCTCACATGTAACATTGTCAAAACCAGGAAAATTTAAAGACCTGAAGCTCATTCATTCATTTTGAGTATAATATACAGCTTCCCAAAAGACAGGTTCTCCAGGAGAAACTATTTTGAGTTTGGCTGGAAACTTCTCTATATCTCTGACTTTATGCTATTTTCAAGCTATATCTTAGTACTTGCTGTATTGTCTGTTATCTTACTGTGATGCTGTGCTTCCTTGCTTTGTCTTCATGTTACACCCTGTGGGCCAAGAAATATTTCTCAATTTTCATTCTGAGTCTCCAATTCTGCTGTGTGGGAGTTCTATCTCCTTATAGATCTGCCTATTAGATTTCTTTCCATTCATACATCATGGAAAATGGGAGTGGTTAGTCACACAAATTAAGAGAGAAAGTGTGCTGACCATGGCTTCTAAGCCAAACCCTATCAGCATGTCATTTATGCTAAATACTAATGACATTTGTTGTTACTGGACTAAATTATGCCTCATAAAGTCCTAGTTTTATTTTATCTTCCACCTTTGGCTCCCTGGATTCCTGCTTTCCTGTTTTGTTTTTCCCCACAGAGGCAAAGCTATTCATTCACAAATATTTGAAATCTTAACAGATATGAGTATGGTAAAGCTCATTAATTAGCAAAGTCTTCTTCCCCCTTTGCCTTTCAGAGAAGGTTGCAGTTCCATATCAGCAATCCTTCCTAAAATAGAAATTCCTCCCTGTAAATAGTAAAAATCAATTAAACATGCATCTACTTTCAATTAACTTCTTTTATTTTAGGAAAATCATTCACAAACAGCAGAAAGGCTAGGGAAATACATCATTGAAGATTATTAGAACATAAGGATTAGTTCAGGTTGTACAAACTGAGTTTGTACTGCACAGAGAGAAAAGGTGATGTCATCACATACGCAGTGGCCATATGGTTAAAAAAAATTAAAACAAGGCTAGAAAACTACAGTTACTGGCTGTTTTTTTTCTTCTCTTTTGACTTAAAGGTCCTAGAAATAAGAACTCTGTAAGAGTTATCAGCTAAGATGCCATTAAGGAACTTTTGTATCATGTTGGTTATTATTATTAAGGCTATTTAAGTCTTTTATTTAATGACCGGAGTGATTTTAGACAGACTCCAGGCATGAGGAAAGACATGGTAACAATTAATGAAAATGTATGTACCACATGTATCCAAAAGGAAGCATTGTTTGTATTTTCTATTTTATCTTATATTTCAAAGACAACATATTATATAAATATTAATGTATAGCTTTCTTAGAGAGAGGGGAATTTACTCCAGAAGTAGTGTAAAGTTCTCTGCTTAAATGGACACTATGACCTCTGGACTTTCCTTTACCTCAGGGTGGCAGACAATTTTTAAAATTCACTTACATTTTAGATTAGTGAATATATTAGCATATCATATACAGTCCTGAATAAATGAACAGAAACAAGGAAGAAATTTTGAACTGTCATTGTGCAGTGAAGCATTGGGTTCTTAGCATTAACAATGTTGAGATTTGGAGTCAAATGACTCTTTGCTTTGGGGTAGCCTTGACATTATAAGACACAGCTTTTTACTCACTGGACTTAGTAGCTCTCTAGCACTTACTGCTTCAGATATAACAACTGAAAAACTATCTTCAAAAATGAACAAAATTCTCTGAGATATAGGAATCATATCTGATTGATATTCACTGAGAATTGATTTTTCCTCTAACTGAAAGTGGGTATTTTCCATTGGATGATATTAGTGACATTTTTATAAAAATTCCACAAAGTGATTTTCAGCTAATACAATCCATATATGTCTTAGCCATCTCACTGGTCCCATCACCAGCCTTCTATTCCAGCTGGAAGAAGTGGCAGTCTCATCATTGTTTTGTATGTAAATGAAGGGTTGCTCATTCATTTAACAAAGAGTAAAACATTTCTCAAAGGCTATGCACTTGCACTGCCATGGGTTCTAAAATAATCTCCATTGAAGAAATATGTTCTTACTGATCATTTTTATCAGTTTGTAAATGTCTAGGATTAGTGTGCTTATATGTCTGTTTTCATCTACTAATAGTTATGTTGTATTATCTGTCTGCATTATATGAAAACTGATTAGATTTGCCTTTAACTCTTCTATAATAGAACTTAACTATTGGGGAATTATTCTTGATGTATTATATATGTGAGTGACAGGGCTTGCCATTGCTTTAAGTCCCCCTCTGGTCATTGTGTCCATAATACAGATTTTAAAACTTTGTACCAAAGCTTTATATCAGTTTTTAGTTAAAATACATTTAAGAAAGATCAAATTTTGGATCCAGTGAGGTGGCAATTTCAGTAAAAGTGCTTGATACTCAAGTATGATCACATGAATTCAACCCCTGGAACCTATGGCAGATGGAGAGAACCAACTCTAAAAAATTGCTCTTCAACCTTCACATGTACACCATGGTTTGTATGAACACGCACGTGCAGGCCCATGAACACACATGCATGCTTGCACACACACATACACACACACAAAGAGAGAGAGAGAGACACAGAGAGAGAGAGACACACAGAGAGAGAGAGAGACAAAGACAGAGGCAGAGATACAGGAACAGAGACAGAGATACAGAGAGACAGAAACAAACAAGCAAATTTAAAAAATTAAAGATTCTGACATTTTGCTTAAATCATACTATTTGCTTTATTTAATTATCAACAAATTGCATGTAAAGGTAAAAATTTGCTGTTCATTTAAAACTATTTGGTATTTTTTGTTTTCTTCTGCTTTTATTGAAAATAGATCATTTTCATATACTACATTATGATTATGTAGTATATGAAACTTCTTCCAACTTCTTCAGAATTTTCCCATCTCTTCTTCAATCTGAATCTACACCCTTTCTGTCTCTTATAAATAAAGAGGCATCTAAAAATAATAATAAAATAAAACAATATTAACAACAAATAGAAATAAGAAAAACAAAAGAAAAAGCACAAGAAACATATATAGATGCAATGGATAAAGAAACAAACATATTTTCACACATAGGAATCCCATAAAATCACAAAATTAGAAGCAATAATATATGAAAAAATGAAAAATTCCCCAACAAAATATTATGAGACAAAAAAAAACAAAAACAAAAAACAAAAAAAACAAACAAAACTTCAAATGTTGCATTTAGTTCATTTTCTGTTGACTACTTATTGATCAACATGTGACATGGCCTTAAGAGTGATTTGTATCCCCAGTAGACTCCATTGGAGAAAACACATTATCAATTGGAGATAGCTTCTGAGTTAGGGATGTGTGTGTGTGTGTGTGTGTGTGTGTGTGTGTGCAAACTTCTCTCAATGATTTCTTTCTTATTGCCTACTTATATATTCTTTCTAAAACTACTTTCTTTCCTTATTTTTCTTAACTATTATTTAGATTTTTGCCTCTAAATTATAATATTCAATTATATTTTATTCTTACTTTATGAAAGTTAGAAAATATTCTTATGTATCCTGCTATTAAATTCATTCTTTATTTGTTTTTCTAGCTTTTATTGTCAATTAGTGTTCTACTAATATTATTCGATCTGGTTATGATTACTGGTTTCTTATCTATTGGTTTTTATGTATGAAAGGCAGTGAAGTAGCTGGGATTCTGAATACAAAAGTCAAAATAGCAAACATTGAAGAGCAAAGAAAGAGTGCAGAGTGAAAGGAAATGCTATTTCTTTCAACAGAAAACAGTTATCAGGAACGTATACATACTTCAAATTAAGTATGCCAAAACACATGGCCAATTAAATAAGTGACCTAGTTCACTGAAATGACAGCTACCCAAACAAAACTAGTTGTCCAATAAATATATTAAAAAAGTGTTCAAGATCTTTGGCAGTCTGAAAAGTGCAAATATTGACAAAGAGGAATGGGAAGAGCATACAGTAAAAAGGCTGGTGCATAAGTTCATCTAGCCAGTATGAAAATAAATATGAAGCTTCTTGAAAAATGAAATATCAGTCACTATTAAGACTTTCTATACACAGCTAAGTGTACAGTTAAAGAAAACAAGATCAGCACATGGTACAGATAGTCATACATTAATATGGAACACAACATTGTAGCTGCAAACCAGGCAAGGCTTCCATGGTATACTCTCATATGAATGCATAAGAGAATATGGAGTATAGACATGGTTGGATACTATTCAGTTCTAAAGTAGAAAAAAAAAACCATATTATTCACAGGAAAGTGAATGGACCTGAAATTTCTGTTAGCAAATGAAGTAGCATCACACAGCAAGTATGGAATACTTTCATAAATGGAACTTAGTCCTTAACAGTACTACTGGAATTTAAGATTATTTGGAAAAGAAATTGGGACAGGTGAAAGAGACAGGAGAAGAACTGGTAATAAAGCAAACTTAATCATAGTACACTTATATGCATATGTGGCAGTGTTTCACTGAAACCATTGTTTTAAAAATTAATATAAACTAATAAAAAGATATTCAAAATAAAATATCATTAAATGTGAGCAGATTAATTATCATGTGAAGAAGTCAGTAATAACAAATATTGTGTGACCAAATGCTCTCTAGATCTACCAGAACACCAATGATGTGTGTGAATTTATATAATAGATAGAACAGAAGCAATAGTTTAAACTAAAATGATGAATCATTTTATTATGAATTATTTTATGAATTATGAATCAAATGATCATAATAAAGTTTCATCCTTAGAAAATTTGTGAAATGAATAGATCATACATTCTTTTAGCATGGTATGAAGAATAAGTTTGAAATGAACACAATATTTTGTCCAAATATTGTAGTCATTTTATCGTTCATGTGTGGATGCATCACAATATATAACATTTTATGACTTAAATATTTACCATAGAATTTATTTTTAAAAAGTAACTCATGATGTCTCTTATCTGGTTTTTGGTGTTTTTTATTGGTTATTTTCTATTATACTTATTTTTATACCTTGACACAATTTGAGACTTACAGACAGGTAAAATAATTCAAATAATGGTCATATATTGGGGCTGAAGAGATGAATCAGTACTTTAGACTGTTTGCTGCTCTTCCAGAGAGTCTGTGTTTGGTTCCCAGCATTCATGTTGAGCTGAACACAACCACCTATAACTCTAGCTCAGGAGTCCTAACACCTTCACCTTCATTGGCCTCTGGAGTCATCTACACACATGTATCACACATATATACACAGACACACCCAATACAAATACATAAATACAAATCTTTAAAATATTGTTGTCTATCGATGATGGTTTCTCATTTTTATATAATTCCTTCACTTGCTTTAGTCTAGGTTTTGCCTTCCTTTCCCATACCCTCTTCCCTCTACCTACATTCCCTTTCACCCATTAGTCCCATTCTCCTTTTTGCTTTGGCTCTTTATGTCGCTTCTGAAACACATGTTCTTCTGGATTGTTAGTTCATCAGTTCATTACTATTACTAAATTACCATTATTAATTTACTTTTATATATCTTACAGTTATTTGAAATTTTTTGTATTGTATGTGTGCATGCGTGTGTGTGTGTGTGTGTGTGAGAGAGAGAGAGAGAGAGAGAGAGAGAGAGAGAGAGCGAGAGAGAGAGAGCAATGTCACAGCAGTTGTTCAAATGTCAGTGAATAATTTTCAGGAGTTCGTTGTCTACTCTGTCAACATATTTGTTTCTCCAGGTGCCATTTCTCTGTTTAGTAAAAATTTTTCCCCACTGTGTCTTTTACTTAGAGCATTGAATCTTTTCCAGCTTCAAGATTTTGTTTCCCTATGTATTTCATGTCACTAAGAACTCTGAAGAAAAGAGGCTTGACAATTCTTAGAGTATTTTCAATTTTGTTGTTTTGTCCTTTCATAATGTCTAATCAAGGGGCCCAAGCTAGCCTGAAATTTAGTTCATCTTGCTTCAGCTTCCTGAGTACTGAGATCATAAGCAGGCATCACCACAGAGTATCTTCTGCTTTCAGGTTAGCTGACTCCTCTGCATGAGAATAGTCTGGGTGTGCCCCTCTGATGAGAGCCCCTGTGAGTCAGTGCTGCATATCCTCTCTGACAGGTAATGGTAGGTCGCAGTCCTGAAGAAGAAAACTTTAAGGCCATGTCTAATAGTATTGGCAAAGTTTCTCCACCATAGGATTACAGCTTGCCATTTCGGACCTAAAAGTCACATATAGTGAGATACTGAAGATTCTGCAAATATTTGATTACCATTAAAAACCAAATAACTAAAGTGGCTGTCCTTGTGGCTCAATGAGTGAGTTCTTCTCCAATGTGCATGAAATCCTAGGTTCCATCTTTGGCATGACAGAATAATAGGGTATCAAAATAAAATCAGAGAGTGGTCATAACTATTACTGGAGCCAGTATGGTGTGGAATAGATCCACAAATTGAAAAGAAAAACTGCCAACTTAATATTCTTTAGACTGGAAATATCTTTGATGAATAAATATGAAAAGTCAGTTTTAGGAATGAATGAGGACATCAAGAACAGCCAATTTGCACATCCCCCTAAAGAGGTGACCTTTAGCACACCCTGGTTCCTATATACAGCTCATCCATTTTTCCTAGCCGCAATCACTGCTTTTTGCAGGCAGCTAGCATATTTCTGGCCCTGTACCATTCCTGGTCTTTGGTGCAATATATTGTGTGTTATGCTCTTCTGATGTTCTGGGATCTTGACCTATGATGCCGGTCCTTGTCCAAACCAAAAATCAACAGCTGCAGTGCTTATACATGACAATTTGAAATATGATATCCAACATGCAAATAATCTTTATTAATTAAGCACAGACTTTGGATCATACTTTATCTCCAGATTCTGGAAATGCATTAACTGGGTGTTCAGAACTCAGCTCTTCAGACACATTTCTGTCCAAATCTTTCTCTAATACGTCTCATATTGCTGGAGGATCCAGATGGTTGCAGATTTAATACAGTGGTTAAACATGAAGGGAAAAAAGTTTAGTTTATGGACATTTGAGACAAGGAAATTTGAATTTAGCAAGCAAACTGATGCTGCTTAAAATATTTCAAATACTTTGGTGGGCACAATGAGAGCACTGCTTCTCACAAACGTACAAGACAGACAGTTTTGAAGGCCACATGGCTATTGTGGCCCATTTTCAGTCTCCCAGTTCTCTTTGACAGTAAGCCCATACATTCTGAAGCTTTGCTTGGTGAAGTTTTTAATGTATTGCTGGACCATTTGTTGGGATCTGAGTGTAGGTGGCCATGGGACACCTGGTGTCTGCCTAATGCCTTCAGTTCTTTAGCACAGTCACGTTCTAGAGTGTTTGAGGTCCACAATGTTTTCTCATTCTAGATGCTATAGCATAAATGTTCCTAACCATCAATTAATAATGCATCAGAATTTTATTTATAATAAAAAATTATATCTGTAATATTTCTGAAATTACACCTAGAAGATGAATTTATTTAAGATAAATTTATTGAAAATGTCCTTGTAGACATCTGCCACCTTCATAAGGCAAAGCAGTAAGTGCAGAAATAAGATGAAAATACTTAAGCCAAAATGAAGTACCATTTTAGTGCATTATTTCACATGAAAACTTACTCATCTGCTTTCAGAGTCATGAGAGTTATTAACAATGCGAAGCAAGAAATGACAGGGTGAAATTCAGATAGATTTAGGTTTTCAAAATTGATTAGCACTTTGGAGTCCTGAGAGCAATCTGCATGGCATTTTCACTCTAGTAGCTGCTAAAATTGATTAGCAAGTTAGAAGAAGCTGGAGCAAATTGCTTTGCTAATCATGGAAAATTAAACCTCAAAATGGCTTGATCAGTAAACTCTGCAAATGATTCACAAAGTCAGACTGAAAACAGCCTTTTTTTTTTTTGGAGTGGCAGATAAACTTGAGAGTTTTCTATTCTTTCTTCTTGACTTGGATATTTATGTTAGTTGGGGAAAATTGTTCATAATGACGTTTAATTTTATTGTTTCTCTTTATTTCAGAAAAAGAATTACTATTACTTGAGAAGATTCATGTGTCTATGGTGTCTTTTTAAAACCAGCTAGTTATTCTATCCATTTATCAGTGTAGCATAAAATTGTCTTCATTTGGTAAACAGTGCCCCTGGCTCCCTGGGGTAGCAGAGAATTTGTGAGTTACAGTATAGATCCCTAGAAAACCCCTTCCTCCTTTGGGCTGAAGTCTAGGTGATTTATAAAGTTTACGTAAACAGGATTAATACATAATTTGGTATTAGTGATCATAGGTTCTTTATCCATTTGTATTCTTTGTCTTGGAGCTTTCTTTTCTTTTCTTTCTTTCTTTTTTTTTTTTTTTTGAGACAGGGTTTCTCTGTAAAGCCTTGGCTGTCCTGGAACTCACTCTGTAGACAAGGCTGGCCTCGAACTCAGAAATCCACCTGCCTCTGCCTCCCATATCAGCAAACTCTTGTGACAAGCATGACTCTAGTATTCCTAATTATTTCCATTCCTGACATCATTGATTGTCATGATTATGTTTTTCTTTCTTAATAACTCAGTCTCCTTTTAAAGTTTATTTTCTTCAATATCTAAAAGTTTCAAATTAACTTCCTTGTAACATAGAAACTTTTGCCATTTGCTGGTATAGGCAACACAAATTTTAGGTAGAATAGGAAGGAAGCTTTTTGGTCTTTCTTAGTGATAACCCTATACCATGATGGAAGGACATACAGAACATTGAGCAAGCTCCAGTTCCCCCTGCCAAAAATACCTTAGACCACTATCCTCAGGAATATTTGTAAATGAAAGCATATAGAAAGGGAGGCCAAAACAGCAAATAAAAGAAGAGAAACACTAAAGAACCTCTTCTCACCAAGGCTGATATGGAATAGACAAAATGTGCAAGACAAACGCAAGACCTAGATAAGGAAATATAAAACTTTTGATTGAGTGGACAGAGGTGGCTTTGAGCCCCTGCCTATTCTTCCCAGCTCAGGTCCACTTTCTTCCTTAGATGTGTTTTCTTTCATAATCAACCATAGCTTCTATTATGTACATGTTGTTATTAAATTTCTTCTTCTGGCTCATAAGAACCATGAAATCCCAGCTGCGTATCCTTGGACCTTAATTCCCACCTATAACATATCCAAGAGCAATGGCAACTACTTTTATTTTGGGGGGATGTGGTTCAGGGTTTTCTCTAATCAATACAACATAGTGAGGTAAACCAGTTCTAAGAATGAGATTTTCATTCAACAACCTTATATCTTTTGATTGTGCCTTTACTTACCCATGCAGGACACCCTATTTCAAGCTTGATCTGCTAGCTTTAGTGTTTTCCAGATACCTTTGCAAACCTGTAAGACTTTGATGGGTTATCATTAAAACATTCTTATAACAAAATGTTTTAGAGGGGGTGAATAGGCTCTTGGAAGACCCACTTTTGACCACCTAAGCCAAGCAAATGCAGATTAATCTCAGGAATCTACAGCAAAAGGACAAACATTAACAATGTTCAAAACAATAGTCAAAGACTCCATCAAGATATATCTGAGGGACAACAGCATAGGTCAGAGGCCATAGTTTATTTAATTATATGTACCCCACAGTTATGGTTTATGAACTGTTCTTCCTCTTCATTGAGGGGTACTGCTATGATACCAGATGCAGCTGTGTGAGAAGTAACAAGCCAGCCTAGAGGTTGCCAGATATAGGAATCCAACTCAAGTAGTAGGCAGAAGCACATCCCTGCTGTCCTTCAAGTCTTAGGCCAAGTTAGGCAGACACGGTTCTACCAAGTCTGGCTGAGTCTCAAGCCAGGCAAATAATTTCTATTCCAGACATCCTTTTTAGTTCTTTACCTCTGGGAATAAATGTTTATAGAGTACAGTGGGGTGATAACTTGTCAATACAATACTGAATTAGTCATTTTTGTTGTATGATTGATTGTCATTTATGCTATCTATGAACTCTGTATGCTTCAGGGTTACCCAGAAACTCACTATCTCAGTAGTAGTCTCCACCAGAAATACCAATTCAATACAAATTTTCCTTACGTGTTTCAGAGTGATAAAAAAAAAAAAAATCTCTTTGCTTATTTTGCCTTCATTTAATCTCCCCTTGGTTGTCTTAGTATTTTCTGTGCTTAATGGACATACTGGCCTAAGTGACTGAGATACACCAAAGCCTCCTCTACTTCAGAAAGATCATGCATGCATTGTCCTGGAACACAGAAAAGCCTCTCAATTTCCAGAATTACTCTTCAGAACCTTGCTTAATTAACTTCTTTCTTAACTCCCCTGTGAACAGTTTTATTTGGTCTGGTAATAAACATCAAACACCCATCTCTCTTGACGTATTCACACAGAAATGCCTGTTCATTCTACATTGCCTTCCAGTTGACATTTTTTAGAAGTACAGAGAGGTAAGACAATGATAGCCACGTGTCTCTAGTAGTTAGTATTACCCAGCCATGAGAGACTTATTTCCACTGTTCTCTCAGAGATTATACAGTCCCTGAAATGAGGAGTTACACTTTTCTGTAGGCTTCATAATGATCCCATGTGTCCCCTACGCACTGGAGCCACATAAATTAGGCTAGGAAAGTTTATTTTATATTTACTTAAAAATCTTTTACAACCCAAGGAATTTAGAGACAAAATACTGCATGACAATCATAGTTCCCTGAATGAGACCACTAAGTCCCTATCTACATGCTCAATCATGTGTTTTCCTTCCCTCTGTATTAAAGTTTTGTATTTGAAGCATGTCTTCTTCTGCTTTGATCTCATTCTCTCTCTCTTCACTATTGGACTCTTCCAGTGCGTTCCAAACATTTAGACCCCAGCAAAGGCTCTATGGCATATATACAATTTGTTCTTATCCTTTTGGCCCATTGTTATATCAAATGAGTTAAAACCTCTATCTCAACTTATCTTCCAAATAGAGGCTAACATTGAGAACAAGAGCTGTGTTTTATTTCACACTGAAATTTCCCTCTTACACAAAGAAGTCCCTGTTGGCCAGCCATCTTGACCTCACTTGTATGTTTTTTTTTAATGTACTATTAGTATTGGACATGAAACCACTGATAAATTTTTCTAGTAATATTGTTCCACAAGTGCTATGTTTAGGGATCTTAATGTACATACTAGTCCTTCAGCAATTTCCCAGGTATCATATCAAAGTAATTATACTCACATGGAAGATTACACACATTGAGGCTATATACTATAGCTACTTGTATTATGAATGATAATTAAAATTCAAAAAAACCTGTTTGAATGAGATGGTCTGCTTCTGGGAACTAGACCCCCGTTGGTTCTGATTGGTAAATAGAGATCCTGCAGTCAATAGCTGGGGAGGACAGACACAGGCAAGATTTTAGGATTACCAGGTCTTGAGACCTGGAGAAGGAGGAAGAAGAAAGAGTTCAGTCATACTTTAGGAGACAGTGGATAAAGGAGAGTCAGAGGCAGCCATGGGATAAAGAAGCAAGGAGGGCTCCCTGAGCTCTGGGCCAAGAAAGGATGGCCCAGAGTCTAGAGTAAAAGATGATATAATATCTACTTCAGAACAATGTTTAAATGACCATGAAAAACTTTTGGGATAAAAACAATACTACAACAAATGATTAGCATTTAAAGAATAGAAGTGTTCATTATTTTAATTTGGGTATTGTACATTATATTTATATAAATAATTATTATATTATGCTCCATGAAGATGCACAAATGTCATGACTCAATTAAAATTTAAATAAAGCTCAACTTTCGGAGTTGAATACAGCCTTTAGAAATCTCACAGATACAAGGAAAAAGTTTAGTGAGTGTTAGATACTCAAAGAATAAAGAAAATGTTAAAAGATTTATTAACAAGATAAATTCAGGAAATTAGACAATATTGCCAGAGCTGAGAATTTGCCATAGAAAATGATATTGAACATGCAAGTCAGAGAAGGTTACAGAGGAACTAAGTGGCAATAAGGTCAGATTATAAATCAGGCATTAGCTCTTGAAGATAGAGATTTGGTTATGAAGGTGAAAGGCACTGATGCTGTGTAAGGATGTTTCAGCTCTTGATTCAGCTATTCTGAGAATGACTCTTCACCTTAAGCTTGAATTCCTGATCTTTCAATTAGTTTTGCTTCTATAAAGGGTCAGATGTTGTATTTTATAAGCAGATTATCTATATTTTCATAAAGTTTGACTCCAAATCTAGGTATAAGTGTATTTCATTGCCGATTAACTTTAGAACATTTCTACTACCAGAGAACTAATATCATATTCAGAGAGCTTTGGTTCAAGTAATTTCTGATATTCATGGTAAAGCAGGTAAACACAAGGAAGAGCTTAACCACCTGAAATTTTATTTGACTTGGGTTATGTACACACCCTTCTAACAATGCACCTGACAAACCAAGATATTTATCTGCATATACTGCGCGTGCACGCGTGCGCGCGCGCGTGCGCGCGCGCACACACACACACACACACACACACACACACACACACCTTTTCTAAGAATATACTTAACAGTATGTTTAGAGCCTGGATTACCAACTTACATTGTGCTATATAGACACTTCTTGCTGAAAAATAGAATAGATTTCTTCCCTTGTCCTGAGATTGGTAAGAATAGAACTGCTTCCTCCTTACTCTGGGCCTGTATATTCTGGTGCAGGTAAGCTTTGTGACCCCCCTCTTCTTTGCCACTCTTGATGTAGCCTCATGACCAGATTACAGGTTAAACTTCCACTCTCTCTATAAGGAAGGACATGTCTAGCAAGCACCCGGAATTCCTCTTCATGAAAATGAAGGATTCCTAGCACCTTGGCCCCAACCAATAATATAGACTCACCTCCTAGGACCCTTACTGACTCCCCAAGATTTGCATAGCCTTTGTTTATCCCCAACAAAGAAAATCATCTCCAGAGAAAGCCATCTCTCCCATAATGATGGTGTCTAAGATCCTGCAAACCCACTTGCCAGGATAAGCTTTATTCCTTCCAGACTGTGCAGTGCAACAGTAACTGGATACCCCAAGAAGTAAAGCCAACCCAGCTGGCACTCTCCCACTTATAAATGACTAACTACACAAAGGTCCCAGATAGTCACTCTACCTGGAGGCAAATGTCTGGCATAAAGTTGTAATCAAATTAGTAAGAGGAGAGTACGATGAGTATGATGTAGAGGTTTTATTTATTTATTTTGCTGAGGCCTTGAAAATAGTCTTTCTCTTCTTGGCCCATCAGTTACATTTCATGTCAGACTTGAGCTCCATGGAAGTAACTGTATAGATCCCCTGGGAATCCCTATGATGAACAATAAGTAGATTAATAATCTATGTAAATCAGCTTTGAACCTTTATTCTCATGAATCATCCACTTTCTTGAAGTAGCATAACTCAACTTAAACAGGTTCATGATGTATGAATAAGAAAAATTGAAAGGTTTATTAGCTGTATACATGAAAGAACCTCTGATTAATAAAGTAGATCCCTTGATGATACTATTCAGTTACTTTTAAATATCTGTTAAATTTTCAATAAATGCTAGTGATTCAGCTATGATATGTTAAAGGAGTGACAACAGAATTCTTGCAACCATTGTTCACCTAGTGTTTACATCCTAGCAGAGAAAACCATCACCATTAATTAAACATATGGATTGGGTTTTTAACTAGTGATAGAACTTAAAAAAGTGAAAATTGGGGTAAATCCTTAGAAAAACTATAAAATATCAGGAAGTTTCAGTAGTTTAAACAGAGCAGCCCCTGTGAGATATGTATTTGAAGAAAACGGAGATGAAGAAATGTGAGAGTAGCCGTGAACAATGTGTTGGGAAATCAACAAGGACATTGAAAAAAAGAAACAAGAGGAAGAGGAGCCAAGTCTTATTCACTCATATGATCAATAAGGTTCTACAGGACAGAAAATCATTACTCTGTGGTTGATGAGAGCACATTTTCATAGATTAGACAAAAATGAGAACTGACACAGCCTAGGTTTCTAATTCTCTGTAGTTTATTTTGTGCTTCTGGGATAAAATAAATACTCTGTCCAAATGTAACTCAAAAAGAAGAGGTATAAATGGTGAAGGAGTTCTCACTCAGAGGTGCCATCCATGTTGTAGTACTTAAAAAGACAAAAGTTCTACAGTTTCAGCCTTTGATATGCTAAGCAGTTCACTTTTCTTTAGAGTGGGCATTTCGTACTATATTTTCTTTGTTATGTTTTAAAATATTGAATGTCCCCCACCCTAGGCTCATGAGTTTGAATGCTTGGTCTTCCCCTGATGATGCTGTTTTTAGAGATTGTAGAATCCTTGCAGCTAGCTGGAAGAGGTGGGTTACAGTGGAGGAGATAGCCTTGCTGTTTGACCTGGTTCCACTTCCTGTCCCATCTCTGCCTCCAGTTCTACCCAGATATGAGGAAGCAGCCTCACACTCCTGCCATCCTGAACCCAACCCTCCCTGACATGCTGGACTGTACCCTTAAACTTTGGAGCCAAAATCACCCCCTTTCCCTTAAGTTACTTTTTGTTGCTTCACAGCAATAAGGAAAGGAAATAATGTAGATTTAAAGCATGTAATATAGTCTGTTAAATTACTTGGGACTTTTAACCTTTCTGTCATTTAGGCTTGGTTTAAGGTCTTCTATCAACGATAAGACCTTAGGTAGAAAAATACACAAACTTCTCAGTTAGATTAGTTTTCAGTATTAGGTGAAACTGTATAGACTTCCATGGTCTTTGTTTGCCAAAAATGCCCTGGGTTGTTCATGAGTCAAATAAATAAATAAATAAATAAATAAATAAATAAATAAATAGAAGAGGGATGATATGCCTTACAATTTTGGAAAGATCCTATTCACCATGATGGGGAAGGATTGAGAGAACGCATGTGGGCAGCCTGCCAATCAGGAAGCACAGAGATCACATTTTATTCACACATAGGAAGCAATAAAGAGAAAAGAAGAATGAAGTCCACATAATAAAACATTGAAGCCTTTTCACAGTGATGTAATATACCTTATCGATCAAGGTTTCATCTTTAAAAGTTTACATAACCTTCTCAAAGAGTACAATCAATTGGTGGCCAAATATTCAAATGCATGAGCTTATGAGGGGCAGCTATTATTAAAAGCACCACTTTTCACTCTGGTCCCCACAGATTCATGACCATCTCACAATGAAAAATATATTTAGTCCAACATCAAAGTTCTTATAGTCTTTTGTAAAAGACTATCTATGTTGCAACATTTTTCAAAATTTCAAACTTCTAAATCTCTTTTGAAACGTAGACCAATTTCTTAGCTGTGATCTCTTGTAAAATACCATAAAAGATACCCAGAAAACCAAAATGAGATCATATAATTTTAACATACAGTGACACAGAATATACATTTTCATTTCAAAAGCACAAAGTGAGGAAAAGCAAAAATATATCAGGACAAACCCCACATCTAGTAACATTATAGCTTATATCTAAGGTTTCTGTCTCAACGCACCTACATGAATCTATTTCTCCAGGTTTGGTTGCTGCAACATATATTTCTTTCTTGGGTTAGTTTTACTTCCTCTATCCTGTACTTCATGACAGATATTGCATGACAATTTGGAATCTGTGCCACAATCTATGCATTCTCTCTACTTTCTCATCAAATGGCATTTCAGCACCTCTTCCCTGGGGTTCCAATTTTGCCACACCATGTCTGACCTTACAATTTCTTTGAAACCATGGAGGAAAAGTCCATGACCTTCTCAGTCTTGCGAACAAATACAAAATAGACAACACTGCTAAATGTTACTGATCATATGGAATGGAGTCTCTCCCCTCTCCCCTCTGCCCTCTTGTACCATAGACCTAGTAGTATTTGTATGCTTCAGCTAATGAAAAGCTTGAGTATGTATTTACCTCTAGGATTAGAAAACCCCTTATCCTCTCCCCTTTATGAGTTGGCATCTAAGCTGAGTGGAGCCTTAGTTCCCTGCTGTTCTAGTGAAGAGCTAGGAGACTCTCTTTAATGGCTCTAATCTCTTTACAAATTGAAGCCCTTTCCAGCAACTTATTTGACTGTGATCTTAGACTTCTTAGTATTCTTTTTCTCTCCAAACTGCACATTTTTCTACCTCTACCCAACTTTTTTTACCTACTCATGGGTGATCAGTGATTACTATGCCACAGAATCAATGTTATACTGTTTTAAAATTCCATCAACCAAATAAATACGTCTACTGTTTTTTTAAATTCAAGTTCACATAAAATTTCAGAACAAGGATAGAATATAGTCATATTTTTAGCCAAAGTATTACACCAAAAACCCATACCCCTGATCTTCAAATAAACCTTACTCTTCTCTGAATCATTGTGCACTGAGCCCCCACTGTCTTCATTTTCCTCATCATTACTCACTTCTAATTTGCACAGGAGTTGCCCATTAAGCTCTGCTCATAGTACTATATGGCTTTGCTAGATCAACTTTTCATATTCGTTCACAAAATGCTCAGGACATAAAAGCCACATGTTCAGATTTACCACAGCTGAGGTGACAAGCCTCAGTAAAGAATGAAATGCTCCACAATTGCTTCCTTGTCTCTCTGCCTAAATCAATTAAGAGTTCTTGTCTAGCACCCTTTAGGTCTTTATTCTAACCTACTCTGGTTGTTGGAACTGCTGGAGACCAGAGTCCCTGATTTCATCATTTCCATGCTAGTCCACATACTATCTCCTTCAATTCACACCTTGGCTTCTAAGTGAGCCTCACAATGCAAGTGAGCAAGCACCAGCAACTACATCTGTTCCATTTGCTTTGTGCTTCCCTCTCTCTCCCAGGTGGGTGGATGTTTCCTGCAGCCTCACTTCTGCAATGGATCTGATAATTGAATTTAGTTTTTACAATGTTTTTATTGTGCTGAAGATGGGAGTGTTGATGTTGATTTATTATTTGGCAAGCCCAAGACTATAAATCCCTGATTTCTTTGTTTTGATTGTCATTCTTGTTGTTCTATAAATAGTCCAATAGAATTATATACCTATTTTCTAAACTTTAGCTACATGTTGCTGTTTTCTTTAAAGTTTGAACAAACACTGATACCTTGCAATTCTTACAGAATACACTAGTCTGGGCTTCTGCATTGAAATGGCACACAATAGTTTAAGGCAAAAGCTAAAGAACAAACAAAGTGAGAAGCTCTGCTATAGCCAAGCCACATCTGGAAAAAGTCATGTGCTGTCCAGTGTGCAATGAAGATATTGTTTCACTAAGATGAAGGATGCACCCTGGATGCTGAGAAACTATGTTCATTTTCTTGGCAATCCATTCCTCCTTTGACACACTGGATCTTCTTCTATTAGTTTCTCAATTGTTCATGTGTTTCTAAATCAAATCAAATATCTAATCGATGATTAAAGCTATGTGTTTCCTGCTGAATCTGTGATTTTCCTTTTTTAGGTTCTCAAACTTATTGCTTAATTAAAAATGAAAAGTAAACATTCTTGTTCTATAGTTTCTTTTGTGTGTGAGAGGCTTCAACTCTGAATCTCTCAAAAATTTAAAGGAAAACTATAGTTCTGTTCTTAAAAAAAATATTTTATAGGAATGTTATTTGTTCACTTATTGGTAGCAAAGAACTATTCTTCTATCTTTTGTTCTTAACTGAGTATAAATTCTGCCATTTATGTAGAAAGTCAGCTTTTTGTGACCGTAACAAAATACCTGAGATAACTCAAGTAAGAAGTAAACTTTTAATTGCGTTCTTAGTTTCTGAGGTTTCAGCACATAGCCGGTTGACCACATGGCTTCTGAGCTGTGTGCTGCAGAGCATATGATGGGGAACATGTGCTACAAGAGGATTATTTGTCTGATAGCATCTGAGGAACAATGAGACAGACATGAAAAAAACAGATTCTTAATATACCTTCAAAGGCACATCTCTAAGGATCTAATTCCATTATACTTGGTACTTGGTAATTGATAATTGACCAAACTCCCAAAAATTCCAATATTTCTCAGTATCCTTAGGAATACATAGTCTTTTGGGATCATTTAATATAAAATCCCTAATATCATTTATTTAAGAAATAATACAACACCATGAAACAGAGGGTTGGAGTTGTAGTCATCCCTGTTACTGGGCCAGCAGTACCCTAGTAGATGCTCATAAGAAGTGTGTAAGGGGAGCTGATCCTGTGCCACAGTTCTCCATACCCAAATACCACTGGGAGAGAGCTGGTCTTCCAGAAGTGCTGACAAGTCTGTGAGCTCAGGTAAGACCACTACTTCTGCTCAGATGGTCACATCTGGAGCCCTCAGGACACAGGAACTGAGGAGAAGCCTGGGACAGGATCATTCCAGTTTCCGTCTGCATCAAGAGCTGATCCTGTGCCACAGAATTCCATACTTAAATTTCTCCCAGAAAGAATTATTCTCCCAGGAGTAATGACACAGAGGCTTGCAGGAGTGACAAGCCACACTCAGAGACAGCAAGACCAGCTAACACCAGAGATAAGTAGATGGTGAGAACTAAGGGAAAGAACATAAGCAACAGAAACCAAGGCTACTTGGCATCATCAGAATCCAGTTCTCCCACCAAAGAGAGGCCTGGATACCCCAAAACACCAGAAAAGCAAGACTCTGATTTAAAATCATATCTCATGATGATGATAGAGGACTTTAAGAAAGACATAAATAACTCACTTAAAAAAATACAGGAGAACACATTTAAAAAGGTAGAAGCCCTTAAAGAAGAAACACACACACACACACACACACACACACACACACAATTCTCTTAAAGAATTACAGAAGAACACACTCAAACAGGTGAAGGATTTGAACAAAATCATCCAGGATCTAAAAATGTAAATAGAAATAATAAAGAAATCACAAAGGGAGACAAGGCTGGAGTTAGAAAACCTAGGAAAGACATCAGGAGTCAGCAAGCATCACCAACATAATACAAGAGATAGAGGTTATAGTCTCAGGTGCAGAAGATACCACAGAAAATATTGACATAACAAAGAAAATACAAGATACAAAAAGCTCCTAACTCAAAACATCCAGGATAATCAGGATACAATGAGAAGACAGAACCTGAGGATAATAGGTATAGAAGAGAGTGAAGATTCCCAACTTAAAGGGCCAGTAAATATCTTCAACAAAATTAGAGAAAAAAACTTCCCTAACCTAAAGAAAGAGATGCCCAAAAACATACAAGAAGCCTACATAATTCCAAATAGATTGGACCAGAAAAGAAATTCCTGTTGTCACACAATAGTCAAAACACCAAATGCAAAAAAAAAAAACAAAACCCCAAAACAAAACAAAAAACAAACAAAAAACCAACCAAACAAACAAAAAACAAAAACAAAAACCAAAAAAAAAAAAAAAACCCCAAACAAAGAAATAATATTAAAAGAAGTAAGGGGAAAAGGTCAAGTAACATATAAAGGCAGACCTATCAGAATTACACCAGACTTCTTACCAGAGACTATGAAAGCTAGAAGATCCTGGGCAAATGTTATACAGACCCTAAGAAAACATAAATGCCAGTCCATGCTACCATTCTGAGCAAAACTCTCAATTACCATAGATGGAGAAACGTAGATATGCCATGTCAAAGCCAAATTTACAAAATATCTTTTTACATATCCAGCACTTCAAAGGATAATAGATGGAAAATGCCAACACAAGGAGGGAAATACCTTAGAAAATGGAAGAAAGTAATCTTCTTTAAAAAAAAACTAAAAGAAGATAGCCACACAAACATAAAAACAACATCAAAAATAACAGGAAGCAACAATCACTACTCCTTAATATCTCATAGCATCAGTGGAATCAAGTCCCCAATAAAAAGTCATAGAATAACAGATTGGATACTTAAGCAGGATCCAGCATTTTGCTGCATACAGGAAACCAACTTCAGTATCAAAGACAGACACTACCTCACAGTTAAAGGCTGGAAAAAAATTGCCAAGCTAAGGGTCCCAAGAAAAAAGCTAGAGTAACTATTCTAATATTGGATAAAATTGACTTTCAACCAAAAGTCATCGAAAAAGATAATGCAGGACACTTCATATTCATCAAAGGAAAATCTACCAAGAAGAACTCTCAATTCTGAACATTTATGATCCAAATGCAAGGGCACCCAAATTCATAAAAGAAACTTTACTAAAGCACAAAACACACATTGCACCTCACACAATAATAGTGGAAAACTTCAATAACTGACTCTCACCAATGGACAGATCATGGAAACAGAAACTAAACAGAGACACATTGAAAGTAACAGAAGTTATGGAACAAACAGATTTAACAGATATCTATAGAACATTCCATCCTAAATCAAAAGAATATGGCTTCTTCTCAGCAGCTCACGGTACCTTCTGGAAAATTGACTATATAATCAGTCACAAAACAGACTTCAACAGATATAAGAAGATTTGAATAATCCTAGGCCTCCTATCAAATCACTATGGATTAAGGCTGGTCTTCAATAGCAACAAAAACAACAGAAAGTCCGCATACACATGGAAGCTGAACAATGCTTTACTCAATAATAACTTGGTCAAGGGAGAAAAACAAAAGTAATTAAAGACATTTAGAATTTATTGAAAATGAAGGTACAACATACCCAAACTTAAGGGACATAATGAAAGCAGTGCTAAGAGGAAAATTCATAGCTCTGAATGCCTCCAAAAAGAAACTGGAGAGATCATACACTAGCAGCTTAACAGCACACCTGAAAGTTCTAGAACAAGAAGAAGAAAATACACCAATGAGGAGTAGACAGGAGGAAATAATCAAACTCAGGGTTGAAATTAACCAAGTAGAAACAAAAAGAACAAAACCAGGAGCTGGTTCTTTGAGAAAATCAATAAAATAGATAAAACCTTAACCAGACTAGCCAGAGGGCACAGAGACAGTATTCAAATTAGCAAAATCAGAAATGCAAAGGGAGATATAACATCAGAAACTGAAAAAGATAAAAAAAAATCATCAGAGCCTACTACAAAAGCCAAAGTTAAGTCAGGATCAGATAAACCATCTAAACAAACCCATAACCTCTAAAGAAGTAGAAACAGTCATTAAAATTCTCCCAATCAATAAAAGTCCATGACCAGATGGGTTTAGTGCAGAATTTTATCAGACCTTCAAAGAAGACCTAATACCAATTCTCTTCAAATTATTCCACAAAATAGAAACAGAAGAAACACTACCCAATATATTCTATGAAGCCACAGTTACACTGATACCAAAACCTCAAAAAGACCCAACAATAAAAGAAAACTTCAGACCAATATCCCTTATATTGATGCAAAAATACTCAATAAAATTCTCACAAACTGAATTGAAAAACACCAAGATCAAGTAGGTTTAATCCCAGGGATGCAGGGATGGTTCAATATCCAGAAAACTGTCAAAGCAATCCACTAAATAAACAAACTCAAAGAAAAAAATCGCATGATCATTTCATTAGATGCTGAAAAAGCATTTGACAAAATTCAACATTCCTTCATGATAAAAGTCTTGGAAAAATCATGAATACAAGGCCCATACCTAAACATAGTAAAAGCAATATGCAGCAAATCAGTAGCCAACAACAAACTAAATAGAGAAAAACTTGAAGCAAACACACTAAAATCAAGGACTAGACAAGGCTGCCCTCTCTCTCCCTATATATTCCATATAGTTCTTGAAGTTCTAGTTAGAGTAATTAGACAACAGAAGGAGATCAAAGGGATAAATATTAGAAAGGAAGAAATCAAAATATAACTATTTGCAGATGATATAACCCTACCAGAGAATTCCTACAGCTGATGAACAACTTCAGCTAAGTGACCAGATATAAAATTAACTCAAACTAATCATTAGCCTTCGTATACTCAAAGGATAAACAGTCTGAGAAAGAAATTAGGGAGAAGACACCCTTTACAATAGTCACAAACAATATAAAGTATCTTGGTGTGACTCTAACCAAATAAGTGAAAAATCTGTATGACAAGAACTTGAAGTCTCTGAATAAAGAAATTGAAGAAGACTGCGTGGATTGTCAGGATTAATATAGTTAAAATGGCCATCCTGCCAAAAGCAATCTACAGACTCGATGCAATCCCCATCAAAATTCCAACTCAATTCTTCATAGAGTTAGAAATAGCAATTCAAATTCATTTGGAACAACAAAAATTCCAGGATAGCAAAAACTAGTCTCAACAATAAAAGAACTTCCAGGAAAACCAGCTACCCTGACCTTAAGCTGTACTATAGAGCAGTGGTGATAAAAACTGCATAATACAATATCAGGCAGGTAGATCAATGGAATTGAATTGAAGACTCAGAAATGAACCCACACACCTATGATCACTTTATCTTTGACAAGGAGCTAAAACTATCTAGTGTAAAAAAGACAGCATTTTCAACAAATGATGCTGGTTCAACTGGCAGTCAACATGTAGAAAAATGCAAATTGATCCATTCCTATCTCCCTGTACACAGCTCAAGTCCAAGAGGATAATTTACCTCCACATAAAACCAGATACGCTGAATCTAATAGAAGAGAAAGTGTGGAAAAGTCTTAATCACATGGGCATAGGGGTAAAGTTCCTGAACAGAGCACCAATAGCTTATGCTCTAGGATCAATAATCGACAAATGGGACCTCATAAAATTGCAAATTGTAAGGCAAAGCACAATGTCCATAGGAGAAAATGGGAACCAACAGATTGGTAAAAGATCTTTCCCAATCCTACATCCAATAGAGGGCTAATATCCAATATATACAAAGAACTAAAAAATTTAAAGACTCCAGAGAACCAAATAACCCTATTAAAAATGGGGAACAGAGCTAATCATAGACTTTTCTACTGAGGAAACTAAAAGGGCTGAGAAGCACCTAAAGAAATGTTCAACATTCCTAGTCATCAGGGAAATGCAAATCAAAACACCTCTGAGATTCCACCTCATACCAGTCAGAATGGCTAAGATCACAAACTCATGTCACAAGCAGATGCTGGCGAGGAAGTGGAGAAAGACAAACACTCCTCCATTCTTGGTGGGATTGCAAGCTGGTACAACCACTCTGGAAATCAATTTGGTGGATCCTCAGAAAATCTGACATAGTACTACCTAAGGACCCAGCTATACCACTCCTGGTCATGTACCCAGAAGATGCTCCAACATGTAATAAGGATACATGTTCCACTATGTTCATAGCAGCCATATTTATAAGAGCCAGAAGCTGGAAACAACCCAGATATCCCTAAATAGAAGAATAGATACAGAAAATGTGGTACATTTTTACAATGGAATACTACTCAGCTATTAAAAACAATGACTTCATGAAATTCCCAAGCAAATGGATGGAACTTGAAAATATCCTGAGTGAGGTAACTCAGTTACAAAAGAACAAACATGGTATGGACTCACTGATAAGTGGATATTAGCCCAAAAGTTCAGAATACCATATGTTCAATTCACAGAACAAATTAAGCCTAAAAAGAAGAAAGGCCAAAATGTGGATGCTTCCATGTTTCTTAGAAGGGTAAACAAAATTCTCAGAAGAGGAAATATGGAGACAAAGTGTGGAGCATAGACTAAAGAAAAGGCCATCCAGAGACTGCCCCGTCTGGGGATATATACCATATACAACCACCAAACCTGGATGTTATTTTAGATGCTGGGAAGTGTTTGCTGATGGAAGCATGATAAGCTGTCTCCTGAGAGGCTCAGGCAGAGCCTGGCAAATACAGAGGAGAATGCTAGCAGTCAACCATTGGACTGAGTGTGGGGTCACAAATGGAGGAGTTGGAGAAGGGACTAAAGGAGCTGAGGAGGTTTGCAGCCCCATGGAGGGAGCAACAGTGTCAATTGGCCAGACTTCCTGGAGCTCCTGGAGACTGGAACACCAACAAAAGAATAAACATGGAGAGACCCATAGTGCTGGCAACATATGTGGCAGGGGAATATTTTGTTGCACATCAGTGGGAGGAGAGGCCCCTGGATCTGAGGGTGTTCGATGCCTCATTGTAGGGAAATGCTAGTCAGGGAAGACTGGAGTGGATGGGTGGGTGGGGAAGTTCCCTCACAGAGGCAGGGTAAGGGGGGATGGAATAGGGGTTTTGCCAAAAGGAGACCTGGAAAGGGAAACGTTTTTGAAATGAAAATATAGTAAATATCTAATAAAAATAAAATCTACCTAGAAGAACTCCAAATGCTGAATATTTATGCTCCAAATGCAAGGCACCCATATTCATACAAGAAACTTTACTAAAGTTCAAAGCACACATTGCACCTCACACAATAATAGTGGGAGACTTCAACACCCCACTCTCATCACTGGACAGATCATCCTGTAAACACAAACTAAACAGAGACGTGGTAAAAGTAACAGAAGCTATGGACCAATTGGATTTAACATATATCTATAGTACATATTATCCTTAATAACAGGAATATACCTTCTCCTCAGCACCTCATGGTACTCTCTTCAAAACTGACCATATAATCTGTCACAAAACAGGCCTAAACAGATACAAGAAAATTGAAATTGTCCCATGCCTCCTATCAGATCACCACGGATTAAGGCTGATCTTCAATAGCAACAAAAACATTAGAAAGCTCATATACATATGAAAGCTGAACAATGCTGTACTAAATGATAACTTAGTCAAGGAAGAAATAAAGAAAGAAATTAAAGACTTTAGAATTTAATGAAAATGAAGGTCCAACATACCCACACTTATGGGACACAATGAAAGCAGTGCTAAGAAGAAAACTCATAGCTTTGAGTACCTCTAAAAAGATACTGGAGAGAGCATAAACTAGTAGCTTAACAGCACAACTGAAAGCTCTAGAAGAAAACAAAGCAAATACACCCAAGAAGAGTTGATGGGTGGAAATAATCAAACTCAGGGCTGAAATCAACCAAGTAAAAACCAAAAGAACTATACAGAGAATCAACAAAACCAGGAGCTGGTCCTTTGAGAAAATCAACAAGATAGGTCATCTCTTAGCCAGACTTACCTGGGGCACAGAGACAGTATCCAAATTATCAAAATCAGAAATGAAAAGTGAAATATAACAATAGAAACTTGGGAAATTCAAAATATCATCAGATCCTACTACAAAAGTCTATATTCAACATAACTGAAAAATCTGGATGAAATGGGTGATTTTCTAGACAGATACGAGACCAAATTTAAATCAGGATCAGATAAAGCATCTATACAGTCCCATAACCCCTAAAGAAATAGAAGCAGTCATTAAAATTCTCCCAATCAGTAAGCCCATGACCAGATGGGTTTAGTGCAGAATTTTATCAGGCCTTCAAAGAAGACCTAATACCAATATTCTTCAAACTATTCCACAAAATAGAAACAGAAGGGACACTACCTAATTCACTCTATTATGCCGAAGTTAAGTTGCATATTCTTTCTTGGAGAAGGAATGGTTCTGTCTAATCGGGAACTGTCACAATTTCTTTTCATAGAGGACTTCTTAAGAGATTTTTTTCTACTATCATGTTTAGTGTGCTAAATAGATTTTAAAGACTGGTTTGAGAGATTATTACTTTTAGCTTCAGAAGATATGTATATTTAAGAGGCATTTAACTATTATAAATTATCTTGATGACTTTAAAATTGTCAACACTGAGTTGTATATTTTACAATAAATTTTATTAGTTTAATAAAAAAGTGTTTAAAGGCTGTTTTATAAATATTTTTGTTATAACAAAGTCCACTGCTTTCCATGACCCCTGTCTATCACCCACATATGTCCAGAGTGCCTCATCTCTGTACTTTAAAGCACAACAACCATTTGTCAGATGTGCTTAATAAGCACTGAAATGACACATTTGTTGCATTTGTCTTATGTGCTTATAATGAGCAAGACAACCTGAGAACTGAGTTTCAATTTCATTTCACATCAAAAGTCATCTATGACTCATAGTAATTATCGTATTGGTCAGTAGGATAGAAAGACACTTGAGAAAGACATCTTTCTTTAGTATCCCAAAATAACTTAGTAGTTTTTTCCTCCTCATCTCTGCATGTACATGTCTCTGTCCTCTATGGTATACCTTTTGTTAGCATTTCCTCTAAGCTCAGTCCAAAAGTTACCTAGCAATAGTCAGATAGAGCCTGGTTCACATACAAAAGTATTCTCTCTCTCTTTTTCTCTGTCTTCTCCTTCTTTTTGTGCTTCTTCATCTTCATCCTCCTCTCTCTCTCTCTCTCTCTCTCTCTCTCTCTCTCCCTCTCTCTCTCTTTCTCTCTCCCACTCATCCCTGGCAGGCTTCTTCCCTTATTTCTCACTCTTCTCTCTTTCTGTCCTTCTCTGTCCCCTTTCTTTCTCTGAGTCTACTTCCTTCCCCAGAACCCTTCACCATATCCCCAATAATCTTTATTTTATACTAGAACCATAGACCCATCATACCTGGGGGGAGAGGTTATGCCTCATCATACACTACCACTGTATCATGCTGTTTCTGCATTACAAAACATATCATCTTTTAAAAATGTTTAAAATATCATCTATTTTTTGACAATTGGAAGTTTCAAAATATGCTGAACATAGTTACTGATGTTTAACTCATAACTTAACTTTACACTGGGTAAAGATAAATAGTAGTTAATTGTACATCATGTAATATATATTAATATAGCCTTACTAACTCTGTGTGTCTGTTTTGGTGGGAGAGTATAAGCACATATGACATGGCATGTATAAAGAAGTTAGAGAACAAGCTCTGATGTTGGCCTTTGCCTTCTACGTTGTTTGATACAGAAGCACTTGTTTGCTACTGTATATTTTAGCCTAGCTGGCTCATTAACTTCTGCATTCTACAATCTCTATTTCCCATCACTCCATTAAGAGGTACTACCACATCTCTTTTCCTGAGAGTTTTAAAGACTCAAGTCCAAGCTGTTATGCTTTTGCAACAAACACTTTACCATTAAGCCATTCCATCATCCTAATACATTTTCTGCAATCTATTATATATTGAAAAATATGTACCTGTTGCATACAATTTTTTAATCTGAATATAAACAAATATATACTTGAAGCTAAAGAACAACCAAGAGAAGTGGGGCTAGTGCTTACAGATAATGGAATGGGAGAGGAGGTTTGTAGGCTAATTCCCGAAGTTTGGAAAACAGAAACAAAAATAGAGAAGTAAAATTAAATGAATGAAAATAAAAGGCTGTTATTGAGCAGAGTTAACCTGTAGACTACTACAAAATATTTGTAATATATATATATATATGGAGAGCTTGATATCCTTTTTATATAAGTAATTCAAAAATCTAATTTCAAAACTCTAATAACTCAATTTAAAAATAGGAAATAGAAGAGGAGCAGTTTTGTGCATATCAGTAATTATCATATCAGAAGATGAGGTATATGTATCACGTGTTGGAGTTCTGCTTCAGTATATAGCATAACTCTATCACAAGCAAGTAAGCAAACAAACAGCACTCTCCCTAAAAGGACTTTTCCCTGAATAAGACACAAAAATATTCTTTAAGTACAGGCAAAGATACTCAATGTTTCTAGTCATGATGGATATGCAAGCCAAAACTACCATGGGATATATCACCTCATCTCAGTGAGTATGAATCTTACTAAAACCGCAAAAAGATAACAAGTGCTAATTAAGAGGCAGAGTCAGGAGCCCTTGACTCTGTTGGTGGAATGTAAATTAGGACTGTCATTGTGGAAAGTGGCATGGAGGTTTTCTTTTATAAAGTAGGATAGAATTACCATAGACTTTAGCAGCCAAAACACAGGGTAGATATCTAGGGGAAAATGAATCAATATTTTAGAGAAATATCAGAACATACATGTGCTTATTGCAATCCTGAGCACATAAAGGGACACACTTTAAATATTCCTGAGTAGGAGAATGGATAAAAAAATATTTGGTGTGTATATGTCATGGGATATTGCTCAACCATAAAACAGAAGAAAGCCAGCCATTTTTGACACTTGACTACACACTGGAGATCATGATGGTAAGTGAAATAAGGTAAGGTCAGAAAGACAATTCCACCATGATCACAGGGAGTAAAATAGTGGACAATTTGAAAATAGAGAGTAGATTTTAATTTCCACGGCTGAACCTAGTAACCAAAGGGCTGAGGAAAGTCGTTCAATTTATCCTAAGTAGTTTTCCATTTTATAGTGTGACTATTGAGATTGGTTATATCTCTTGCACATGGTAGAAGACATGTAGATGTCCATGTCTCTCTGTAATTTTTTCCAGCTCTGTATATAGCTAGACCAAGTTATTCTCATAAAATATGCCATTGGGAGCACATGTCCCACAGAATGTAACTAACTTACAGATCAAATATGCTTCATGCTGATGACTGGCACATTGCCATACTGGCTTGCTCTGAAAGCAAGTCACAATTACATGGCTTATGGCTTCTCATCTTCAAATCCCACAATTAACTCAGGATTACTGCAATGCCCTTCCTTATGTATATTGTTAAATCCAAAGATTGCTTTTTTAAATGCATGTTAGAATTCAAGGAACATTGAACACCATTGTGTTTTGTTCCCGTTCAGAAGTAGAAATCAAACATTACAACATCAACTAAATTTAGTACTTTGGGAATCTCAGGTTCTCAAGAACTGAGAAAGAAAATTCTGTTCATAATTTTTCATCAGAGTATTAAATGAACAGCCTATCATTTAAATAACCATATTAAATATTTTTCCAGGTAGTGAAAGCTTAAATCTTGCATTTGGCCGTTGAATATAGAATCATGATGAAGCAATAAAAAAGCCAGGACGTGATCTGTGGGGATTGTTTCTGTCTGATTGATTCCTCCTCCTTCTCTTATCATCTGTGTCTGCTTGGTGTTTTCTCTCCTCTCTCTCTCTCTCTCTCTCTCTCTCTCTCTCTCTCTCTCAAAAGCCTTTTGTGAAGTATCAGACATTTTACAACAGAGCAGGTTGGGTTTTAAGAGATGTAATGATCTACTCTCAGGTTATTCATTGTAGTGTAGCTGAAATATTTATGTGGGGTTATTTTAAATGAAGTAAGGTGCAAGCACTCTGTGCTGTAAAACACTGCCTGTGATTTTGAAAGTGATGTTTACAGTACAAAATAGTGATGAAAAAAGTAATGCATATGAATATCACACACACACACACACACATATCATATTAAGTGAAATAAGACAGATTCAGAAAGACAAATATTACCTATTTTCTCTAATACATGAATCCAAAGTTAGATATTATATACATTTACTTTCTTTTTTAATTACCACTTCTGTCATCTCTTTTTCTCTTAGGCAGAGTTTTTTTCTTCCTTCAAATCTGCTCATTTGTGTATGATGTAACACAGTGATAGCTGGTGATCTGGGTGGGAATTTTATAAATATTGCTGATTGTTACAGAATGGCCAAGTGAGTTATCTGGTTTATGGCACTGCATTTTTTGTTTGTTTGTTTTTTTGTTGTGTTTTGTTTTTTTAATGAATTGAAACTTGGGTCATTCTCTCAAAGAGATATTCTCTTTTAGGTCTGAATTTTAAAAAAAGATTTTATTTTTATTGCACATCTGCATGTCTCTTTGTGGATACGTGCACATGAACGAATACATGCAAAAGAGTTCAGGTGCCTGTGGAGTCTAAAAACCATTATGTAATTCCATGGAGCTCAAGTTACAGGCAGGTCTAATTCACCTGACATGGGTTCTGGGAACCAAACGTTGGTCCTCACCTTGTGCAGCAAGTGTTTTTAACTACTGAGCCATCTCCCTTGAAATTTTTTAATGGTAAAACATTTAAATTTAATTGCATCACCTGAATAACAAAAATGGTTTTCTCTTTGGGTCTCTATCCCACTTTCTACCATGATGACTGTCCACTTGTTCCCTATCAGACTGTTTTTCATTCAGCAATTCCCAAGTGCTGCATTCCTTGGACTTGTCTTCTAAGCACATTTTGGAGGGAGCATTCCATGCGCATGTCTAGCCCAAGGGTTATGTATTAAGCTCTCAGAGTCAGGTAGTTCTTCAGAGTAAAAAGGCTCAGTGTTGGAGTAGACTGAATACTGCACTGAACCTTATCCAAAGGCTGACGAACAGTTAGAACTGTTCACATTCAAAGGACTTCGCTAAGACCCAGCACAGGAAATGATTTCATGACTATTTGTGGAGAACTGTTTCAGTGAGGGAAGGTGGAGCAGTGAGCTAGCTGAAATTTCTGGCCTACTCACAAGCACTTCTAAAGATATTGATCTCAAGGGTGGAAAACAGTGAGGTAGAAAGCAATAACAAGAGCCTAAACACACAGCACTTCGCCTGCAACAGGTGTGTCTATTAGCATGAGGCAAATAGTTATGCCAGAAATAAAACCACCTGAGTTACAATGTTAGCCTAATTTGCGGTTTGGGCTCTGCTGTGTGACCTTCAACAAATCACATGCTCTCCCTGAGCCGCAGAGTCACCTTCTGCAAAGTGGAGATAACAGCTCCATTACCTATGCCAGCAGGCTTGATGGGAAGTGTTCTTTGTAAAGTGTACTTAAATCCTAAGCTTTTTTTTTAATAGTTCGGCCTCATTTCCTGGAGGGATATTACTGGGAGAAAAAAGAAAATTTATTTTCAAGGGTAATGTAATTCCTCATGTTATTGTGACTCCCAGCCCCACTATTATTTTCACTGCTATTCCATAACTGTAAAGGACATGTCAACCCCCTAAAAAGATTGTGATTCACAGGTTGAGAACCACTAAAGGAGTCTAAAGGAGTACTGCATTCTTTGAATAATATCTTCCATGTGACTGCATTGGCGACTCTTGAAAAGAGCAAGTTGAATGAGTTCAAAAGGAGGGGGGGGAGATAGCAAGCTAAACAGCCACAGAATGCATTTTTGTTGGGGTAGTTTAATAGTTAAATATGTGCTTTGCCATTTGGTCTGGAAATCTGGTTTATTCCCCAGCACTGCATCCCCTTCCCCACCCTCAAAAACAAACAAAAACAAACAAACAAAAACAAAAAACAAAAACAAAAAACAAACAAAAAGAAAAAAACCAAAAAACTCCATGGAGGTAATTTGCTGTACTTTGTGCAAGGTCCTCAAGCTGTGGAGAGTGACTTCCAACACTTCTCTATGAGTTTTGGCAATAGGAAGCCCAAGGTTGCATGGATGTTAGACCTGTCGGCAAGACCCTAAAGAGATGCTCATCTCAATTTAGGTTGAATGCAGGGAGTGAGCTTCACATCTGTGCCCTCCATCTGGAGGCAGCCAGAGCACAGGCAGGGCTTTCTGAGAGTTATTTCCACCTAATTTGCTCTACACAGGCTCTTGGAAAAGTGAGGCAACTGCCAGCATTTGAAAGGGGAATTTTATAACTCCTTTTCTCATGACAGCTGAGAGGAAAGAATGCAAGGAAAGCCTGAGTACTTAGAAAATGAACTATCTCCAGATCAATGGGTGGTTGGACAGAGATGTACAGTCTGAAAGATAGCTAATGCAGTCCAGAAGCAAGATGTTAAAATACCTGATTAGCCTTTGGTGGGTTGAGCTGTGGGTCAGGCCTGACTTAGGTTAAACACAGTTGTTTATGACAAAAAGTGAGCAGCATGTAATCTAAAGGATCAGGACTTTTCTTAGGAAAACCCTGTGACTACTGAGACTCAGTGTCCCACTACAGCAACCTGGATGCAGCTCAGCACTGCTCAGAATTCAGGAAAGTCATTGTGCATGCTTCATTTATTAAACATTTATAAATACCACATTTTCCTGCTGATTGGAGGTCTTTTCTAACAGGTCAACCACAGCAGGTCAATGACACAGAGAACTGAGCCTTCAGAAATATTCAGCCTCCCCAGCTGAGCATTGTCACAACAAATGACCAAATGGCTGCCAAGTGCTGTGAGCACTAACACTGTCCCCTGATGGAAGGACCCCTACCAGCACCTCTAAACCTTCCTCCTAAATGCCAAAACCCACAAAGCTCAAGGATCTCCTGTGTGTCACCAAAGTCAAAACAAAAGGAGAAAGAAGGAATGGATCCCAATTTATCAAAAATTTATCAGCCAGGCTTGCTTCACAGGCTTCCCCCCTGACATGTTTTCCTGACATTGTCCTTCAGTAACCTTCCAACACAGCTTGTTGGAGCTTTGTGGAAAAGAGGAAGGCAGCTTCCAGGATCACAGTCTATTCTCTTTCTTCCTGTTGGCTCATCTTTCTTAGTTTTTCCTTCCTTTTGTCTTTGTTTTTCAAATGGTCTTTTGAGAGGGTCGTGATAAGGTTGCTGAGAGATACTTGGATCAGGTAATATGTATCATGGTAAGATGTCCCATAAGGAAGCTTTGAGAAGTGATTGTGAAGCTGTAAAGTTATGGCCTGGCCTACAATGCAGATCCCAGGATTTGGAGACACCACACTGGAAATCTATATGCATGGAGTCAAGTTGGCCTAGGAAAGAAGCTGAGTCTTTTGGAGATGGAAGAATTAGAGGTACAGAACTATTCATGCCTTTGGAGTCTAGATGATTCTACCAGTAACCCCAGATGACTGATATAGAATTAAAGAATTCAGTGTTTGCTAAGATGGTTTTGGTCTTTTCTAGTTTAGTGATTCCCTGAGGTATTGCTTAATCTTTGGAATAGAAATGTTTCCTCTGTTCCATTTTTATATTGGAAATATGTAACATGGTTTTAATGTCATGGGTGCTCCCAGTTAAGAGATTGCCTGAGTGTCAGGAGGAATCAGGCAATTGTACTTTTAAACAATGTTGGCACAGGAAAACTGTCAGAGGTACAGGAAGCATTTGACTTGGACTGAACGTATTTTCTGTTTTGAGATGGGCATAAAAATTATGATTTAAAAGTAATACTTTTTTTCATAAAGTTGTCAGAAAATGGACATGTGATGTTTGTTTGTCAGCTTCATGGAATGTAGAATCACCCATCATTAGAATTGTAAATGATTAAATAGATCATTTAATTGAGGCTGGCTTACAGTTTCAGAGATTTAGTCCATTATCATTGTGGTGGGAAGCATGGCATTGTCCAGGCAGACATGGTGCTGGGGAAGTTCTACTACTTGATCTGTAGGAACAAGGAGAATATTGTTTACCAGATTGGAAATAACTTGAGCATAGGAATACTCAAAGACTGCCCCACAGTGACACACTTCCTTCAACAAGGCCATACCTACTCCAACAAGGCCATATTTCCTAATCGTTTCACGCTCTGTGGACCAGGCACTCAAACGTATGAGTCTATAATGGCCTACCTATTTAAACTGCCACAGGCAATGTTAGCATTTTTCCCTTTAGACACGTTTATCATGGTCCTGCAACTTAAGGTGGACTTTCTAAGAGCCCTGGGTATCCTCCTGGATCAGTCTCTACAGAGCTGGTGGTACAACCATGTTATATTACATCTTATTTTTCATGTGAGTTCTGAGGAGCAAATTCAGCTCTCTATGTTTTTATAATAAACACGTTACAAAGAGAGATCTCTCTCCAAACCAAAACATCTACTCTAAAAATTGATAATGGATTTTTTCAGAGGAAAACAAACAAAACAAAGAAAGCATCCCCCCTCAAAAACAAAACAAAACAAAACGAGATGAACAAAAAACCCAAAAATAACCCACCAATATTACCATTGTATTTAGTACTGGTTTTACAACATAAGACTCAATTTCTTTGCACTGCACACCAAAAATTTTTAACATGATTTTTCTCTTTAGGTAAGTAATAATAGTCTTCATATAAAAGTTTTAAAATAATGATAGAACAGAAAAAAATCTCAATACCATAACTGAAATATCTGTAAGGTTTTGCTAGTTTATTATATTTTTTATAGACATGATTTTTATAACCTAGATCCATGCTGCTCTGATCAGTCTTTTACCTTATTATCTATTGTATGAGAAGAGTATTTCATCACCTGATACTATTTGGATTCATTTGAAATATTCATAAAATGCTTCCTATGCACATGCAGCATCCTTATGTTAGTAACTAACTAGCAGTGTGTACTTTATCTTTTTTTATACTTTGCTACTATACAATGGCTTCTGACAAAAATATTAACTCAAAAATTCTTAATTGTTTTTGCTGGGAATCAAGCCAAAGCATCTGGGGAATTTACTAAGTAGTCCACAGCTAAGTTGTTTCCACAGCCTCCATATTTGGTTATTTTTAATGACCAGTCCCAATTGAGCTGTCTACATTTAAGAAAATAGGCATTGTTAAAGATCCTGTGCTTTTGAGGTCAACATAATCTCCTCCTCAAGAGGAGAATCTGTGGTCCCATATCAGCATGAATAGAATTTATCTAGCCATACATTCATCCATAATACAGCATCAATATACAAACACTGAAATAAACAATAATGGCTTTTTAGAGTTACTATCTCTGTGCTGAAGCACCATGACCAAAAGCAACTTGGGAACAAAAAGGTTTGTTTGGATTACATGTACAGAGTCACAGTTCATTGAAGGGAGCAAAGGCAGGCACTCAAACCTTGCAGGAACCTCAAGGCAGGAGCTGATACAAAGGGCATGGGGGATCAGTACTGACTGGCTTGCTCCTTACAGCTTGCTCAGCCTGCTTTCTTACAACACCAAAAACTGCCAGGCCAGGATAGAGGACCCTCTCACATTAACCAATAATTACAAAAATATCCAATCTTATGGAGGCATTTTCTCAATGGAGGGTTCCTCCTCTCAGATGACTTTAGTTTGTGTCAAGTTGACATAAAATTAGCCCGCATACTGGCTATTTAAAAATGATGAGTCTTGTGATAGGCTTGTTGTATAGCCATGTAAATCCAGGAGGTAGGAGATTTCTGTATTTGAAGTCAACCTGAACTATGGTAGTAAGTTTCTGTTTGAAAAATCTAAGGGCTGTTGAAGTCACTTAGTTGGAAAATATCTATCTGCAAGAGCTTGAACTTGGCACTAAGTCTATACAACAAAGAAGGAAGGAAAATAACAGTATTATAGTTAGACTTTTTGATGTTTTGATAAAAAAAAGTGACTATATCAATTTGGTGAGGAAAGAGGTTAACTGGCTTACAGATTACAGTACATCATCCAGGGAAAACAAGGCAAGAATTTTAGGTAGGAATTTGGAAGTAGATCTGGAAGCAGAGGTCACAGAAAAGCATTGAGTACTGGCTTGTTTCTATGATCACATTAAGCTAACTTTTTTTTTTTTTTTTTTTTTGCAGTCTAGCTCCACCTGCCTACTAATGGTATGGCCCACAGTGGATGGAACACTTGTCTAAAAATTAGAAATTATGAAAATGCCTCCATAGAAATGCCACAGGATAATCTGATGGAGGCAGTTCCTCACTTGAGAGTCACTCTTTCCAGATGACTCTAGGTTTACATCAAGTTGACAGCTGAAGAAATTATGACAATTTTGGAGACTTAAATGTTATTTTAATGAAATGTCAGTATTAAAATTGAATTGTGTCCTATTTGCGTGTGTCTTGTACCCTTGTTTCTCAGTTCATGGTGCTATTTTGGGAGGTCATAGAACTTTTATTTGGTCAGGTATGGTCATCAGGTATCTCTTACTGTTGCTGAAATTGGTTACGTTCCAGCTTTTCTTTTGTTTCCTGGTCCACAAGATGTGACAATCCCTTCTAGCACAGTAGGAACCTCCACTCTTCCATTCTGCCATGATGGATAAGAACTGAACTCATGAACAGAAATATATCTTCCCTCCCTTTGTAAGGGTCCAAAACTCACTGAAAGAAGACCCCAGAGTCATATAGTATGCAAAAACAAAGACTGTTTATTTTGCAGACACAACTATCATGTGGGGTGTCAACAATTTTTTGAAATGGTGACCCCAGGATTCTGGTGCATTCTGGAGAGTTCCCCCAACCTCTGGAAGGGGCCTTAGATGTAATTCATGACAGTAGGGAGAGGGAACTTATAGAGCCCACTTCCAGCAGAAAGATAGGGATCAAGTGAGGGATGGGGTTGCCATCCCATAGTCAAAACTCTGACCCATTATTGTTCCTGTAGAAAGAGCTGCAGGGATGGAAATGGAGAGGAGCCTAAGGAAAAGAAGGTCCAGTGACAGGCCCAATGTGAGATCCAGCTCAAGGGGATGTCCCAAGGCCTGATACTATTACTAAGCCTATGCAGTGCTCACAAAAAGGAACCTATGATAACTGCCCTTTGAAAGACCCAACAAGCAGCTGAAAGAAGTCAGATACAGATATTTGTACCTAACAATGGACAGAAGCTGCTGACCCCTGTGGTTGAATTAGGGAAAAGATGGAAGACGCTGAGAAGGAGGGCGACCCTGTAGAAGGACCAGCAGTCTCAATTAACCTCGACCCCAGAGATCTCTCAAACAGTGGACCACCAACCAGGAAGCATACAGCAGCTGTTATGAGGCCTCCCACACACATACAGTGGAGAACTGCTGGGTCTTGGTTCAGTCAGATAAGATGCACCTAACCCTCAGGAGACTGGAGACCCCAGGGGGTTTGGAGGTCTGGTTGGCTGGGGGTTGGAGGGTGGGGACATCCTCATGGACACAGGGGGTTTGGGGAGGAGGTATGGGATGTGGAACAGAGGATGGATGTGGGGAGGTTAATCTGGAGTGTAAGTAAATAAATAAATAAAAGATTTTTTAAAAGAAGAAATGGTAACCTCAGACAAAGGCACACTAGGGAACCAGGGGAACTTTCTAGAAGGATTAGGTAATCTAAAATTTCATTGGTGGGTGTTAGGGGTCACAGTTGGTCAGTTGTCTACATTCCTATGTCATGACCATTCAACCATAATATAGGGCTGCCCCCTCAGATGTCCCATTCTGAGTTAAGATATTTTCTCATCTTTGTGTTTCTACAAAGGCTATGGTTTTGTTATGTTTTTATTTGGAGAGTGTTTTATGATCTTGTCCTAGATTTTATTGTTTGTTACTAATGATGGTGTTCTATGACTTATTTTCTGGGGTATATATGGTTTATTACTGGATCTAGGGTCTTATGGCCATTTTTTAGATCAGGCCTGGCCCTCAAAATGGAGAAAAAATGGGGTTTATATTACCCTTTCATCTTAAGCTGTTTCAGTATTTTGACCATAACAACAAAAAGAATACATAAGAGGAAGCATTATTTTAAAAACTATGCATTATTTTTAAACTTCTGAAAGACAATGGGAATTTTTATTTGTATTTTCACCAAGATTAGAAAACTTTCTATCTTCCCTGAAAATCAAATCTGGGAAGTCAGACTCCTAAAGAACTTTCCCCCTTGCTTCTTAGCTAAATTGAAATGTGTGAAATCATTCAGAAAAGACGAGGGCAATGCTTCTCATGCATGAAATTCTTAATTAACTTTTATTTTTGAAAAGACAGCATACAATTACAGCCTGCCTAATCACAGCACAGTAACATAGAACTTAGCTCATTCATTATGATTAGGAAGGGATGATAAATGCTAAGCAGGTGAATCTTTTCAGAGTAAGCACTCTTGTTTTGTTTCCTGTGGGACAAATAAAAAAACCATATATAAGAGTTTGTATCCAAATAAATAGCAAAATGAAAGAGACTATTACCTAAAGAAAAAGTTAACATTGCATGTGTATATCATGTTTAACACAGGGCTATAAAGAATGTGTGTGTGTATATATATATATATATATATATATATATATATATATATATGCATGCATATATGCTTTTGGTGAATACACATACCATCAGTCTATTTATATATGCACATTTTTGACACAGGGTCTTTTTATGGAGCCAAAAAATGTTCTCAAATTCTCAACGTCCTCCTTCAGCCTCCTGAGTGGGGTTATTGCAGGCACTCTCTACCACACATGGATCTCTTTACATTTTTAAAGAATATTTTGGGTGTAGTGGAACATGCCTTTAATCTTAGCACTTTGGAGATGGAAGTAGAAGGATCTTTGAGTTTAAGGCAACTCTGCTCTATACAGTGAGTTCTAGGGCAGCCATGGATATACCAAGAATGTATGTTATGAAAAAATAGGAAAAAAAATATATGTAATATTGCAGAATATATAACATATTAAAATGTTAAATATATGTGTTAAGTATTAAATATATACAGCATATTAAAAATAACATATATTATATATAACTATTGATTTCCAGTTCCAGACATGAATTTGGTTCATAAGTCCATGTAGAGAGTTGTAGGCAACACCAAGTTATGCATGCTGCTAATGCATCTTTAGAGTTATCCTGCCTTGAGGTCAGTGTTATGGTTCATAGCTGTGACAGCTGTATAGGACTATTGGTTGCTTCTACCCTTTAGAAGCTTGCATGACAACTTATGTTTTCATGAAATCTAGTCCTCATGAAAGGTGGCATCAAGTCAGTCTCAGCTCAGGTGTCTCTGGACCCTGAGTCTGAAGTCCATGGTCTCTTCAGCAGTAGAAACTTACCTTCTACTTCTGAGGGATTAACCAAAGTAAATAACAATAAATAGCCTATAATACTTTGGGAGTCTCTTGAAAGTCCCTGACCAACAATTCAAAAGATAGCTCTCACTCTTGGTGTTGAGGTTTTGTTAGATGGTCTATGAGTCTTAGAGAAAGCATTGTCATCCCAATTGGAAAATTTTAATTTAAACTAAATACATATTTTTACAAACTGACTTACATGTAATTTTATATCTCCTTCTAAAGGTACTTTTAGGTAGATAGTTTAATTTTTAATAGTTTAGATAGATAATTTCATATGACTTTTCAGACAAGCTTGCTCTCTCCCCTCCTTCTTCTGTATATTTATCTCCCCACTCCATAAATATAGCTCCCCTGGTTCTCCTATTTTCCCCTTCAGACCACGTGTACCCTATTATTCCCTTTTCTATTGTTTCCTCAACCTCAGCAGTGGTCCAATTTTACTTTCCTGGTATTTTCTGAATTTATTCTAGGTTATGTATTCACATCAGAAGATTTGGAGCTAGGACTAGTGAAGTGAACTCATGGATCTTGGAGTGAAACCTAGAACTATCACTTTGATAAACTAGCAAAATCCTTAACTTCTTCTAAATATGTGTTCTATACCCACAGATAAGTGTAGATCTTACCACTCATCAAGGAGATTTTTTCTTTTTAACATGTAGAGAACTTTACAGGAAATTAAGACCAAATATAATGCATAGTTCTGGAGCCAAATCCCTACTGATGTATCTACAATACAAGCTCTGCACCAAAGGCTCTGAGATAATTGTAGAATAAGTATCAGAAAGATTGTAAAAGCTAGAGTATCAGGAAGTTTGCTCTAAGATTGCATCTTCTAGAACTGTCAGAAGCTACACATATAATGTCTTACCAACATGATTACCTAAACAAGAGCTGAAGAAGGCCAACAACAATAGATATACTAACATAGAAGAATTCTATGGAATTAATTCTCTCGAGGCCTCAACCTAAAACAAAGAATTGTAGGTAATTAAGAAATGCTGATAGTGGGAGAAGTAGTCTTACTCAGAGAAGAGAATACTACTTGGTTATCCAATACCAAATAGTCAGCCCTGAAAATATATACATGTAAGTAAAATTATATAGACACAGATTGAGATGGTTGTATTTATATGATTAGGAATATATTAAATATATTATATTTTTATATTTAATAAACATAAAAAGAGGTCAAGAATTTGAATGAGAGTAAGTTGGAGATTTCATAGAACAGTATGGATGGAGAATATTGAATGGAAAATGATGTAATTATAGTCTCAAAAATAAAATGAATTAAAAAATAATGGATTAATTGGGAGTTGTTAGAGTGGTCAAAGTGTGAATAATTCAAAATAGCATGATTTAATTCAATGGAACATTATTCATGCAATGTAGAAAGGCACTCTAACTTACATTGCAGATTTCAGTTTTCATGCTGATATCTATCTATGTTTCCAAGGCTTGCTGTCAATTCCTAAGCCATAGGAATTTTCCAGTCTCAGTGTCTTTAGTGCGTGATAGTAATAATTTTGTTCTCTGATTTGTGTCATTGTCACTTTGTCAAGGTAGTCATCCTTTAGTCTCCTCATTTCTGCCTGTAGATGATAGCTTTAGTTTGCTTTTCATTTATGGGATAGAATCTTTTATATATCAAATGTCAGCCTGGAATTCTAATATTGTTGCACCAGCCTCTGAGAGATGGAATGATAGTGCATAACCCACTGCTGTCTTTGAATGTGGGATTCTGGAAGTATGGATTTACCCCAGAATTGGCCCTTACAGTTTCTAATCTAGGCTGTAAAATATGAAGTTAACGTTATTTTTAGGTGTCAGTTCCTTCTTCAAAGACAACAAGTAGTAGCCTTTAAATGATTATTTTTATTCTTTGTAGTGTATAGTTCACCAAGGAATGTTTTTAAACTTTACATAAATGAAATATGGTTTGCTTTGTTTGATATTATGTGTTCTGATCACTACCGTTCATCTTTTATATGTTTAATAAAAATTCTATTTCTCCTTTATTAGTATAAAGCCTGCCTCCCTCTCCTCTATGTAGTCCATCTTGAGCTTCTAGTAGGAAGATAGGCTTAGTTGAGAGGGTGCTCACACAGAACCCAGACAATATACATCCCTAAATTATAAAAGTTTTCAATATATACATGATGTGCATTGATGTATGTAAATGTATCCATATATATGATATATATATAAAATATACATATATATATATAAAATATACATATATATATATTTTATATGTAACTACATAAGGTGCTCATGACATATGTTTACACTGCCATTCTACAGGGAATTACAAAATCTGGATTCGGAATTTAGTTTGTGTGTGAGCTTGAGTGTATTAGTATATATGAGCGTGACTGGGTATTTTAGTGTATATGTGTTTGTGTTTCAGTGGACTTTTATGTATGAATGATTGACTGTAACTGTAAGTCTGTAGGAGTGTGATGGAAGTGTATGAGTGTGTGTGTTTGACTATGTGGGTGTATGCATGAGTGTGAGTATGTATCATTGTGAGTATGTGAAGGTGTTCATGGGAATGGGTTAGTGTTAGTGTAAAACTTGGAGTGACTGGATGTTGTGAGTGTGAATGTGTATTTGAGGATGCATGAGGATGAATCTGTGAATGTCCATCTGTGAGTGTAAATATAAATGCATGTTTGTGTGTCTGAGTGTATGTGTGTGTGTGTCTATATAACTGTGTATATCATTATACAAGTGTGTGAATGTTTGTATACATTTTTGTAAGTTTGTGTCTGACTGTGACTGAGTGTGTGGGTTTAATATGTGTGTCTGCTTACACACACATATATAATGAGGATAAACACAGAGTCTTTAGGTTATTACAGATGCTCATTGTTATTGTAATGGTTTGAGTATGGTTGTCACAGGCTGTGGCACTTTAGGAGGTGTGGCCTTGTTGAAGGAAGTTTTGTCATTGTGGGTGTGGCTTTAAGACTCTCATCCTAGCTCTCTGGAAGTCAATTTTCTCCTCAAGATGCAGAACTTTTGGATCCTCCTTCATCATTTCTGTCTGGATGCTGCCATTTTCCCACCTTGATGATAATGGACTGAGCCTCTAAACCTGTAAGCCAGGCCCAATTAAATGCTGTCCTATAAGACCTGCCTTGGTCATGGTGTCTGTTCACAGCAGTAAAACACTAACAAAGACAGCTATCTTATTCTTATTTCTCTCTAGAATTCTGCAAGATTATGTCATCATTATCACAAACCTTTCCTAGGGAATGTCTGGCTGGCTTCCTCCAGTTCTTCCTGAAAAACTGAACAGGGCTCTATGTCCAAGTATGTTCTGTAATTGCCAGAGCAGGTTTGTATTTTATTGATTTAAGTTGAGTGTAGCTATATCCCATGGATGCTACATTTTTATTATTAGCACAACACACAGATATATGAATGGTAATCCTTTGGTGAGTTCATCCTTGTTTGGCAAATTGATACAGTGAAAAGTATATAAAACTAATATGCATGAGAAGTAAACATTTCAAAACTACCTCATATTTCATTCTACACTTGCCTAACTGACAATTTGCTTATGAATTATTACTTCACTAGAAACAAACAAACAAACAAAAACCAATAAAGTATTTTCAAAGTGCAGCCTAGAGTGGAGCGTTTATTAGATGAGGCAGAGAATTAGAATGTATTTTACACACATAATGGGTTAGCTTTAGTATAGCAGATTACAAAGGGATGGAAAGTTAGAAATGCAAATCAAATGTATTTGAGATGTTCTTTTCTAGCTAATGAGCTAGAATTTTGACAAGGATCCAAGGATACCAAGTGAGTTCAGTAGCAGTTGTGATCCTCCCTATTCAAGATAGGTGCTGGGACCTTTTCCATATCCAATGGATATAGAATGGAACAAATCATTGGGGAATCTTGTTTGTTGGTTAAAGTTCTGTGTGGCATAATATCCTAATACCCTGATCATCAGGGCCAGGACTACAAAGCCAGAGATCTTAATTAGAGAACCCCCAGTTCAGAGACCTATGGCTGATAGGTCTCTACAAACATTCCTAGGAAGACTAGCCATTATAAGAAGGGTTTATCACATGGGACAGATCATGTACAAACTTTGCCAGACTCAGTCCTCTTGATGGTTCATTCTGCTTCTTTTTCTTACTCTAAGTTGTAAAGCTGTAACTGTAATGTTCTCTCATGAATAAAATCTAAAACTCTCAGGTTTAACAACTAATAGCCACACATAGGGCTAAAACAAATGTGTAAATGACTGGACAATGTTGGCAAGGCACTTCTGCCATCAGTGACTTTTTTGTGTTACTTCCTCAGTGACCAACATGACATCATGATTTGAATGCCAATCTGGTCTCCCTCGCCTTTCCTCTATCTATGATGTTGACAAAGCCAGAATTTATTACAATTCATCATAATCACTGAACACCACAGTTTCCTTTTAAAGTGTTTGCCTCCAAACTTCAATTAACAAAACTGTAATTAAATACAAGCAAGCAAACAAATGTATGTTCATGTTAAGGAGCTTCTTACAGGAAAGCATATTTAGCTTGAAACCAAGAAGATAAAAACAAAGAAAAAGAATGAAGAACAGTGCTTTCAAACTAATACACATTCTAACTGAACTAAATTGGGAGGCAACTTGATTGTTCACAAATCCATTGCACTCAGTTTATTTGTGGGGAAGAAAATGTGCAGGATAATTGGTATCTCTTGCATCAGCCCACACTCTCTACATACTAGGAACAGCCCAACAAACAGTAGGAACTCTGGCCTTAACAGCCATTGGGGCTGAAAATCTCTAACCAGAGTTTGTGAAAATGTGAAAGGGGTTTTGTAAACAGCAGGGCTGGGAGAATAATGATCCACATGAGACAAGAAGGAAATCCAGTTCAACACAATTCAGTAGCTAGTGTTAGATATATTTTATAAAGTGTATGATTTATAGAGTGTGGTATGGTGCAGTGGTAGGGGTGACTCAGTAGGCTCAAGCTGTAGTACCCCCTCTCCCTGAAATACCAGCCATAGGACAGGTGTAGTATAGAATAGAGTTTATCTGGAGTCATGATATAAGGAATTGAAAATGGAGTAGAAGCAGAGAAAGTGGGAGGACAGAGAAGGGGGAGAGGGAGTGGGAAAGGGAGCTGGGAAGAGGCCAGGGAACATGTGCAGAGATTAGGATAGGGGGAAGGAGAGAGAGGTAGAGAGGGAAAGGGGCCAGAGAGAGAGAAAAGGGTCAGAGAAGAGCAGAGAGAGAGAGAGAGAGAGAGAGAGAGAGAGAGAGAGAGAGAGAGAATCAGAATCAGAATCAGTCTCTTTTATAGCAAGCTAGGGCTACCTGGCTGTTGCCCGAACCTAGAAGGAATGCTAACAGAGTTGGTTGGAGAATTTCTTCAGTCTGATACCAAGCAGTTGTCAGCATATTTTAAGTACAGTACAATTTGGGAAAAAAAGTTTCCTGGTGTCAAAATCCCATATGTGCAAGGTGCCACAATTACATCGAAAACCTTCTCAAAGTACATGTCATCTCTTCCATGAGGATGGGTTATAGATATAGGATGCATGTGCTGTCTTAAATGACAAGGGGAGGATGCAGTGTAATCTCAGTCAAACAGATATCATAAAGGTCATCTGATTTCTTAGCCACCTCCTGTCCCAACTGTAAGAACTTAAGGAAGCCATGGCCATACAGATAATGCAAAGGTCTCCTAGGCTATTAGACATTTCTACATTTACTCCTGGGAACTTGATATGGCATGACTATACAGATAGTACAAAGATTACCTAGGCTAATAGCCACCTCCATTTCCAGCCTTCTGAGAAGGAAAAAAAAAAACAGTTATATATCTTTTCCTTTGAAAAGACAATCCTGCAAGTTTAACATTCCTGGCTGTCCTAGTGCTATCTGTGAGGGACAAAGGAGATCCCAAAGGCCAGCTTGTTACTACCTAGTTAAGGCAAACAGCCTACCCCATTGCTCACTACCATGACATTATACCACAGTGGAGATCTTTGAATCCTCATAAACTTCCAGTTCTGAATTGATGAAGAGTTAGATAAACCTATAGAAATCTTCTTCCTCTGTGTTCTAAAAAGGAGACCCTAGAGGCCATGAATTTCCTTTGTGTGGGACAGGATGTTCCATGCAGCTAATAGTATCTATAATCCCCAAGGGGAGGCAGATCCTGGGCTGTGACTCCAACTAAAGGAATTTGAATGGACCATATGCTCCATCTTTCCACTCATATTCCCTTTGGACCAGTATGTCCTGATTCCCTGATGCTATCAGCTAAGCAGAAAACATTTACTCCATTTCTTTACCTGAGACATATGCAGTGAATATAGGGCCAAAGTTATCTGAGACTGAAAAGCTGGAATGCTGCCAACTGCTTATGTTGGCTGTACTTCACACATAAGACAACATCAGAAAATATGAAGCATGTTTTAATAAGGTGAGCTTTCATTGCAACAAGTTGGAAGAGAGCCACAACCTATAAATCTACTTGGATATTTCATTGGTGAAAAGTAGCACCTGGGTTCTTCATCTCTGTGAAGAGCTTGGGGAGTTCTACACTAATTGTTAATCACTAGCAACCACAGTGACGGTATTTTATTGGAAAAGGCTCTGGCTGGTGGATCAGAGGTGTATTCTCACAAGAACACAAACTCACCTTTAGGAAGAAAGCTGGGCACTCAAGCAGATCCCCTGTCATTAGGTGTAAAGGTGGTTTTAATCAGCTAAAGAAATCTGAAGATGACTGTGAATAGACTTTTCCTATTCTCCTCAGCCCTCACATGCATTCTTGGACCCAGAAACACGCATTCACATACTGAAAAAAAGCACATACCTTCTAGACACAGACTTGTGTATGTTACCAGAGCATACAACAAAGCATAAGACAGAAAGAGAACAATATAAAAAACCCACTTTTTTGCAGTAATTCATGTGCCAGTCTGCTTACAAAGGAAGAGTTTAAACAGACCTGGATCTTTGAAAGAAAATACAGTGGCAATACTTAATATCAATTGTTAACATTTTGAAAATGTGGAATCACCAATATAGGCCTCTGTACCCTTCTGTGAAGGAGTGTCAATACTCACTTAGTCTCTGAGCATACTGTAGGGGTTAGCTTGATTATCTGTTTGATGGTGGAAGTCCTGCCACAGAAGGGGTGCCATTCTCCAGGTTGGATTATGGATTGTGTGAGAGAAAAGGGGAGCTGAGCAACATGTGTTTATCTCTCTGTCTCCTGATTGTGTCTTGACCTCTTGCACATCCCACTCCACCCACACCATGAAGTTGTTATTATCAGAAATTTTGTTAGGAAAAGAAGCTAAGACAAGAATAAAGTCAACCAAAGTTAATACACACACACACACACACACACACACACACAACTAACACTTGTACACTTGTGTTATGCACAGGAAAATGTTGCCATCCTTATCAGGGTTTCTGAGTACAGAGTTACATTAGAATCATAACAAATGAATAGTATTTCAAATGTAATACACAGTGGGCAGGAAGCTTAGGTCAATAGTGCCCTGCATATATTCCTTTACTTATAGCGAAAATAAGACTATAGAAATATATTTTATCAATTAATCAGGCCATGCTTTAATAAATAAAATAATCTTTAAAAATATTATTTTATGGGTTTGACTACTTAGTTAAAATTTTTATGAAAATACTACAGCTATTTTTCTAAAATATAGTAAAAATTAAAAATGTCTTCAGCAGGTCGACTATAACTGAACTACAAGAGAAGCCATCAGACCTAAGATTTATTTCAAATGAAATAAGAATATTGGACAATGGCATTATCTCTTTTTTGTTGTTGTTGTTGTCTGAGAAATACTTGAGGATTTTAGAAATATTAAACCTGTTAAAGAGATCATTACTTATAAAAGATTATTCGTTTGGCAGCCTTTGAAAGCCCCCAAAATAATTATAGTCTATATTTAAGATGAATGTGTGAATGTTTAAGTCTAGCATCTTCAGAAGCTATCCAGAAAGTGAGCCCTTTGTCTTTTTTCTAGATCCTATGATCTCTCTCAAGCAAAATGTGGTACATTTACACAGTGGAATACTACTCAGCTATTAAAAACAATGACTTCATGAAATCCTTAGGCAAATGGATTGATCTAGAAAATATCATCCTGAGTGAGGTAACCCAGCCACAAAAGAACACACACTAATAAGTGGATATTAGCCCCAAAACTCAGAATACCCAAGATACAATTCACAAACAAAATGACGCTCAAGAAGAAAGACCAAAGTGTGGATGGTTCTGTGCTTCTTAGAAGGGGAAACAAAATACTCACGGGAGCAAATATGGAGACAAAGTGTTGAGCAGAGACTGAAGGAAAGGCCATCCAGAGACTGCCCCACCTGGGGATCCATCCATATACAGTCACCAAATGCAGACATTATTGTGGATGCCAAGAAGTACATGCTAACAGGAGCCTGATATAGCTGTCTCCTGAGCGTCTCAGCCAGAGCCTGACATATTCAGAGGTATATGCTCACAGCCAACCATTGGACTGAGCACAAGGTCCCAAATGGAAGAGTTAGAGAAAGGACTGAAGGAGCTAAAGGGGTTTGCAACCTTGAAGGAAGAAAAACGATACCAACCAACCAGAGCTCCCTGGGTTTAAACCACCAACCAAGGAGTACACATGGCCATGTATGTGGCAGAGGATGGCCTTGTTGGACATCAGTAGGCAGAGCAGCTCTTGGTCCTGTGGGAGTTTGATGCCCTGGTGTAGGAGAAGGAGGGCGTGCATGGGTGGCTGAGGGAGCACCCTCATAGAGGCAGGGGATGGGGGATGGGTTAGGGGGATTCTGGAGAGGAGACCTGGAAAGGGGATAACATTTGAAATGTAAATAAAGAAAATATCCAATAGAAGGGAAAAAAAAACCAAGAATCCATGTGGCTGTGGGTACAGATATTGCATCATTTACTCCTTCATATGGCCATGTCAATGCTAATGACATTTGAGGTCATACTTTCCTAAATCACAGACATTTTCTTTCAATGTAAAGAATTATAATTCTCCTTGTATCATCAAAAAGGTGAGAATTCTCCTGATAGGTAAGATAGGATTTAACCCTAGCAATTATGTTTTTCTCATTACTGAAGTTCTGTTCCTGGCAAGTGCAGGTTCTGTCATAGCACATATGTATTTCTGCTGGGCCATATTGCTTAGCTATCTTGTAGACAATTATAAATATTTCTGGAAGCATGTTTCCTATGGACACTATTAGTATTGATATTGGTGGACTTAGTGTGAAGCAGGCTGCCCTCTCTAATTATGGGGTGTGTGTGGCATGTAATACGTTTAAGGCCTGACTGATTCAAAATATCATCCTCCCTGGAGCAGGAGGAAATTCTGTCATCATGACCTGATCTGGCACCCTGGGTCTCCCTGGGTTTCCAATTCAGTGGGTCACCCTGAATATTTTGAATATTTTCATTTTCCATGAATTCTCCTTAGGGTTTCTTTTTATCTATTCATGTATATATGTTGACTTATCTACATACATATATAAAATACATATATAGACTTATATGAATACATATCTTTATGAACATAAGTGCTCATATACACATGTATATGCATGCATGTATGAGACGTAGTGCATATATAAACATTTGTATGTTCATTAATGTATATGCACATATGTTTGTGTTTCCATGCATATTTTTTATTAGATTCTGTTTCACTGGAGGACAGGAGAAAAATAAATAAAAGATCTCATGAATAGTTTAGTGGTGACTGCAAGTTTAATCAAATGGATGTCACTGCCTGGTCTGATACAAGGGCTGCCCCACATTTTGCCACTGGGAGATCACATGCACATGGCTAGTGCACAAGCCAGTTTTTTAACAGTTTTGAGAGTTACTTTGTCTCTTGTGATGTTTTCACACATTCACTCATGCAATGATCTTAATAACTTGGTTCTAAGTAACTCATTAATTTGTTCTTGATACCTCATCCTCCTTCAGTACAGGTAGAAAAACCAACATTGATGGTATCATAAAGCACAACCCAAATGTTTGTGGACAACCATCAAGGGAATTTTATGCCTTGAACCCGGAAGGATTTTCAAGATTATAAGAGGTGATTGTAAACTTTTGAAATAAGGAAGATACCCATAAAGTAGTGAATTTTTTTTCTTAAATCAAAATAGTAAACAGCTCTGAAGTAACTCTAGTTATTCATATGCGTTCATTATTATCACTGCAACCAGGTCAGTCCCCTCCTCTTCCAAGGCTACTTTTGTTAAACCTGTAAGAGAAAAGGCAAGGGTCTTGAAGAAACTGAGACTCAGTTTAAAAGGGGCAATTTCTTTTTGTTAGTTTCAAAGTGGACATTCAAAAATGACAGAGTTTATGAGCTTGTCCTAATTAGAAGAGATTGGTAGGGTAAGCAGAAGTATCATTGTTGGATAGCTAGTAGCCTAAAGGTGGATTCTGTTTACAAAACAAGCAGAGCTCACAAGGTGGGTTTCTGTTTGCCAGCAACCTCCCTTAAGCCATTAGAACTTTCCTTAATCTACCCCAAAGGCCTATCTCAGGTGTATGTAGTCCTCAAGTCAACCTGACCAATGTGAATCAACTCAAAGATCCTACCCTGTTGACTGTCAGATAACATTTGCTTACTTTTCTTCCATTCTTTCTTTGTTCTGGCTCTTGGGAGACAACCTTGGCAGTTTGAACCGCAGCAAACCTCTTTTTATACCCAAGGGCTGTCTGGTTTGGTGGTTTCACTGAACCCTCACTACACTTCTCATGACAACTAACATCCATCAAGTTCCAGTAGCATTATGGGTAGTTCTCCATGCCTCTGTGACATAAAGTGGGCAGACTTTGTAAGTGTCAGACACTCAGTGCTTCTTCCTTGTTGTCACAGTTTTCATTATACTGCCTCTGCATTTCTTCTTCTACCTCCTCTTTCTCCTTTCTTTATCTTCTCTTTTTACCTTTCCCCACCTTCCTTTTCTCTATTTCTTCCTTCCCTTCCTCGACCTTTAATCATTCCTATCTTCACAGCCCTTAAAAATGTACAAACCAATTCTAGCTGAAGGATGTGTGAACACAAGCCACATCCCAGATTTGACCCAAGTTTAAACAACACACTTTATTTTTAGTAGGGTAGATACTACTGTTTTCTAATAAGGAAATCAAGGCAAATAGTTTATTCATTATATTCCTATTAGTTGGATTAGGAATATGAAGTAGGCTATTTATATAATATGGCTCTAGAATCATGAGTTTCTGGGAACTTACTAAAATGAAAATATCAGGCTCCACTCTCAGATATACTTGGCCAAAATTTAATTAGGATTAGGCCAGAAGGTTGCATTCTAACACATGCTCCAATTGAGACTGGCAAACTGACCAGCTGGCAAGCTGACACTGTGTTAGACAGAAGGGAGCATGCCTGGAATATACCTGGAGGCCCAACCTCTGCCCAAATGGATCAAATGGAGGGGCACCTGGCAATTAATAATCAGAAACAGGTTCCAAAAGATTCAGCCATCTGCAATCTAAGAACTAACACTGTGCTCCCATGCAAGTGAATATGAGAGAGAGCTGCCCCCAGGAACTCTTTTCCCAGTGTACTCCAATATTCTCAGTGTTCACATATTGTTATATTTCAATTATAAAGCCTCATTGTTTTAACCATTTGGATTCACAAAATGTTACTTCTGGGACTCAAAACAGAAATAATTTAAGTTCAATGGGACAGCTCTTATCTGTTTCTCATAATCTATATAGCACACATGCATTGTCTTAGTTTCCTGTCCCAATAATGTACTACTTCAACCTAAAGAACTTTAAAAATGAAGAGTGTTTATTTGGCATACACTTCAAATAAGTCCATCCCTGAGGGAGGGCATGGCAGGTACTTGAAGCAGAAACCATGGAGGCATGCTGATAGCTTCCTATGATCAGTTAGTTAGCTTGCTTGCTTGCTTCCTTCCTTCCTTCCTTCGTTCCTTCCTTCCTTCTTTCGTTCTTTCCTTCCTCCTTCCTTCTTTCCTTTCTGTTATTTTGGTTAGTTTGTTTGTTTGTTTGTTTTTCTTCATTCATTTATTTATATTCAGATCACAGCTCCACTCTGGGTCCTTTTCTCCCCATCCCACCCTACAAATACCTCCTGTCATTCCTCCTCTCCTTCTCCTCAGAGAAGGGGAAGACCCTCTTGGGTACCATTCTGCCTGGGAGCATCTAGTCAGTCACAGCAGGACTAAGCACACACTCTCCCTCTGAGGCCCAACCAGGTAGTTCATCTAGGGAAACAGAGTCAGAAACAGCCCCTGCTACCATTTTTAGGGTACCCACATAAAGACCAAGCTTCACATCAGCTACAAATATGCAGGGCATCGGGGAGGGTAGAACAAGTTCTTGCATGCTTTGTAATTGAGGGTCCAGTCTCTGCAAGTCCTCAAGGGCCATGGTTAGTGGACTCTGAAGCCATCCTGTGCTGTCCTTGACCCCTTTGGCTTACTCAACTCTATCTTCACTTTTCTATCTGATGTTTGGCTGTGGGTCTCTGCATCTGTTTCCATCACCTGCTGAATGAAGCCTCAGGAGATAGTTATGCTGTGTTACCATCTGCAAGCATACTGTAGTATCATTAATAGTGTCAAGGGTTTGCTCTCTTCCATATCATGGGTCTCAAGTTGGACCAGTCATTGGTTGGCCCTTTCCTTATCTTTGCTCCATCTTTATCCCTGCAATCTTGTAGGAAGGACAAGTTTTAGATTGAAGGTTTTGTGAGTGGGTTAATGTCCTCCTCCCTCCAGCAGAAGTCTTACCTGGCTACAGGAGGTGATCACTTCAGTCTCTATGTAACTTGTTGATGAGATTCTCAGCTAGGGTCACCCCCATAGACTCCCGTATCCCACGTTTCCAGCTAGTCCCTGAGATACCTCTGCCCATTTCCATTTCTCTGCCTTCCTTCTTACACATGATCCTCATCCCCATTCCCTTTCTCACTTCTTTTCCTACCCAGTTCCCTCCTTCCCTCCACCTCCAATGACTATTTGCTTTCCCCTTCTGAGTGAGATTCGTGAATCCTCTCTTGGGCTCTCCTTATCTCTTAGTTTCTTTGGTTCTATGGTGTGTAGTATGTTTATCCTGTACTTTATGGCTAATGTCCACTTATAAGAGAGTATATACCATGCTTGTCTATCTGTTTCTGAGTTACCTCACTCATGATTATATTTTCTAGTTCCATCCACTTGCTTTCAAATTTCATGATGTCTGTTTTTAATAGCTATATAGTATTCCATACATTTTATTTTTCCTTTCATCAGTTGAAGGACATCTAGGTTATTTCCAGTTCCAAGCTATTACACAGTTGAGCAAGTGACCTTGTAATATAGTTGGTCAACTTCTAGCTATATGCCTAGGTGTGGTATAGCTGGGTCTTAGGCTAGAAATATCTCCTTTTCCTTTTTCTTTTTTCTTTTTAGACAGGATTTCTCTGTGTAGCCCTGGCTGTCCTGGATGTAATGACATAGAGTAGTCTGGCTTATAACTCAGAGATCTGCCTGCCTCTTCCCTTCTTTCCCAAGTGCTAGGATTAAAGGTGTGTACCACCACCATGAGGAACAGTTAACTTCCTTATATAATCTGGAACCACCTGCCTAGGGAGTACTGCCACCCACCATAGGATAGGTCCTCTTAAATAACAGTCAAGACAACTTCCCATAGACATGACTACATGTAATCTGATTTGGGAAATTTGTTTAACCAAGATTCCCTTCTCAGAGGATTCTGGGTTGTTTCGAGGTGACAGTTAATATTGTCTAAACCAGGCGACATATGTTACAGAGAGAAATTTTGGAGGCTTTCAAGGTTTTAAATATTTTTGAAATGTTTTAAAATAAATATTGATGATTAAACTAAGTTCTAAATGTAATGCTTAGTTCTTGCATATTACATGTATCTTATTAGTACAGTTTGCATGTAATTTTATATAGTAACATCAGTATGCCTGTCTTAACTGCTATATCTCAGATAAGATCAGTCATTCAGTCACAGAATTTTCCACTTTGTTTACAAATGTTCTATCTCAACCTCTGTCTCTTAGACTCTCTCTCTCTCTCTCTCTCTCTCTCTCTCTCTCTGTGTGTGTGTGTGTATGTGTGTGTGTATGTGTGTGTGTATGTGTGTGTGTGTATGTGTGTGTGTGTGTGTGTGAATCAACATTTGTGTGTGCACATACAGATTATTCTGATTTAAATTTCTCATTTCAGGAATAATAGAAAAAAGAAATAATAATTTTAATCTACTTTCAATAAGGTATCACCATTTCAAGCTGATCAAACTTAAAATAAAACTCATTTATTTAACTTTATCTTTAAAGTTCAAAAATAGTATTCCAATTTGGTTTGTCTCCTACTTCTTTATGAGTAGTCCAATGTGATTTCTGCATTTGAGTTTATCTTCCAAGTTATTTATGGTTATTTATAAGTTGAGATAAGAAAACAAAAAACTCTACTCAAGAAACCAAATGAAGTTCCATGAAGAATGATGGAGGCCATGGTGCTCTGTCATGCACAGACTACTGTGGTTCACCATGTTCCATGGTAGTTCACTATATTTCAATCAACTCAACTGAAATATTTGAAGGTATAATTTTGTGCAATTCTGCCCTATTTTACAAGGTAAGCCCTTAGACTGACTAATTCCACACTGTTATCTGGTAGTTTTAATCACTTTCAGAAAAGATATATTTATAAGTTACCATTCTTTACATGTATTCAAGAAGCCTTATGGTGTATGTTAGAAAAATGGAAGATTTAATTTCTGAAGCATTTCAAAACATATCTTCAGGACTTTCTGGGAAAGACTGGATGACTCACAATTGTTTCTACTATATCCACCTGAATGTACTACTCATTTCTGAGATTAGACAAGAATCCTCATTAAACTCACTATCTTACCCATAAGGAAGCAACATAGCATTTTCTTTCACATTTCAGGAAAAATTGCTTAAAATAAGTTACTCAATCAAGTTGAATAATACTATGGCCGCTATGTGAATTGAACAGTCTTTAAATATACAGTGTCCCTACTCAACCCATCAAATTATGATGATCCCCATTTGATTTAGCCAAGGCACCTGCCAGAACTCCTGTCTTCTCCCTTCATATTCTCAAGTTATTGCTTATGAGTCAGGGGCATTTGGGTCATTGACATGCCATGCCCTTGTCAATAATATATACTCACTCAATACTGCACCTGCTCCCCACACTCTTTGACCATTTATTAGGATTATTTAGAAAGCACAATTGATTATCACATGAGACATTCACAGTGCTAATGTATGTAAAAACATATGTTTGCATAGAGATTGGTGTCCGAACATTCACAGAAATTTTCTTTATAATGATAAAAATGGAAGCTACCAAAATGTTTGTTAATAATTATTAGAATTTATTTTCCTGTTGCTGTGATGAAATACCTTGACCAAACAAATTTATGACAAAACCATTTATTCCACTCAAAATTCCAGGTTATATTCTCTCATTTAGATGAGAGAAACTGAAGAAATTGGTCACATCATCAAGAGCAGAGATTAATGAGTTAACATGTGCACACTAGTCCTTAGCTTCCTTCCTTTACTGCTATATAATTCAGGATCTAATGCCTATAGAATGTTGACTGAAATATTGTGTATATCATCCCACTTCAAGTAACATAATCAAGCCAATCCCCCATATGTCTACCAGAAAGCAAAGTCAATTACAAATGATGCCCAAAATGAATCTATATTAAAATTGTCAACAAACACCAACAAACACAAGTATTAAATAGGTAAACATTTTGTTTAAAATAATAGCCACAAAAAGAATTAGACTTTCAGATGCATTAAACATTCACAGACCTGAGATGCATGAGCTGAATTAATAAACCAAGGCCAAAGTAACTGAATGATTTTAATGAACTGACAGCCTCAAACAATAGGTAAACTACAGAGACAACAGAAGACCAGTTGTTACAGGGATGAGAACAGAGAGTAGAGACGGATATCAAAGAGAATGTACAAAAAAATTTTGCAGTGGTGAAAATACATGTGTTACTTATAGTGCTGGCTAAATGACAAATATTGTTTGTTGAAAATCATTGAGACATACTTAAGAGAGTAAACTTTACTATAGTGAATAATCCTCAATCTAATCAGTAAATTTAGTCATCTGAGTATTCACCTGCATAGACTTCCATGCCCCTCTAGACTAGGGTCTGTATCTTCAGACTCATTGGCACTCAGTCATCTTTGAGATATTTTCTGATTTAAAACAAGATATTTGATGAGGAAATTGTCAATCCACATAAAACATAATGACTCCTGTAAGTTGAGCACAGGACTTAGCATATAATATTAATTCAAGAACCTAACCTTATAGTTACTATGGTTGTCATGGTTTGGGAGTATCTAAAAGTTGTTCAAGTTTTCTGCCAGACCTCAATAATAAGGTGTCATCTTCTTCATATCAAAACTGGATGGGTATACCCAATATGTATGTGATGTAGCAAAGCTAAGAATGCTTCTTTGTTTTATGAAGTTATTGTCTACTATACTAATATTGAAGAAGAAAAGTTTAAAAGATTCATTTAAAAAAATATGTGATTGAGAGAAACTAGAGTAGAATTGGACATATAAAGAGGACTGAGACAGGCTGATTCAATGACAGACATCAAACTGTGTGGTCATGAGACTAGACCTAGACCTCTGTTTCCAAAAACTAGACAAGTCTAGGCAAATCAGTTACTGAAAAAACCCCAGTCCTCAGATAGCCAATCAGAAATTGCCCCTGCACCTGGACTGAGACAAGGGCAATGCATCAACAACAGTTTCCAGGCTTTTCCAGAAACAGTTTCCAGCCGCCCAAGCCCCAGCAATGGTTCTTGAGTGCTCCTAGATATGAAGCCAACCAACTAAGATAAAGATCAACTACCTACACATCTCTGAAATTTTCCTAATGTGCTTTAAATTGGGCCCATGAGCTCACTTGGGTGTCTACATCTTGGTAAATGGTATATACCAGCATGTGAGACTTCTGAAGAATGATATGATCTTTGCTTTTGTAATTATGTGAGTCCAGGGTATCATATTTTTGGTGAATCATGGACCCTTACAACATTATTCTCTAAAATCAACTATTTTTTTCCTGTTTAATTTTCAGATGTTGAAGGTTTAGTTATTTTCATTGTAGAAGTCACCTTTTGAAAATTGAAAAACAAAATATTAAAGAAACCCATTAATTTAACTGCTAATAGGTTAAAAAAAGATAAATACTTTTGATTTCTTACTCATTTTAAAAAGAGAAGGTAGTTTACACAAAATAAATTCAAAGGCTTTAGATGTACAGATTAAAGTCTTGTCAGCCTTGGGGGCCCTGACACCCATCTCCACTAGGCACAGCACATTTCCGTTAATATTGGATCCTCTCTAGTGTCCTTACCGTGATCCTTTCATTCTCATCTTAACAAAAGACAATTCCTGTTCTGAAGGCTATTACCATGCTTGCCTTTGCTTAGTTCTCACTCCACATCAATTTAGCAATGCATTGTGAGCTTTTATCTGGCAGCTGCCACATCTAAACAGTTCCTGGGAGTTGCTGTCTGTTACTCAAAGAACTGGTGAGCTTGCCTTTATTGATAAGCATTGCCAAGCCCTGTGAATCTCTCTTATACTAATTCTAGGCCTTTCTCCTAATGAATAGTGAAATTGTATTTTTTTTTTTTCAATTTGAACTACACAGGTCTTTTAGCAGGTATGCTGTTTTACAATTGTTAGGGAAAGAATGATGTAGATTAGGATTAGAATAGCTAATAGAGAAGAAGTCAAAATTTCTAATTCTACAAGCAATATAAGGAAATTCTAGGTGCTCCAGGATGCCTCGATCACTTGACTCTTATTAAGGACTGTTGTTGCTATAGTTATTGTTGTTTTAGATTATAGCTGTTCTAATGAGGAGGAAGTATTTGTTATGCTTTTCACTAGAGTCTGTAGACATCTGGTGATTTTTCTCATGACAATAGCTATTTGAATGCTCACAATAGCATAGTGTCTTTTCAACTTTTTCAGTTAATTTAAAAAGTAAAATTACTTGCTCTTCTATTATTGATTAGTAAGTACATTATTTTGTAAGATTTGTGTTTTTAATATTCTCTCCAGGCTTGGTTTTTACATTTCATTAGCATATTTGATGAGAAAAAATTTATATTTGTATGAATTTTGTTTGCCTTTGATAGTTTATTTATTAATTTTCACCAAGTCTAATTACATTTTGTCTACTGAAAATAGATTAAAAAGTATTGTTATATTTTTATATTTAAGCCTATGACCAATGTCAAGTTATATTTTACAAAAACTTGGAATGAGTTGACTCAGTATTCAAATATTGATATAGATAATGGTTTGGGCATTAGTAATTAAAAAGACTTTATATATCAAATTTCGTACTTATATCTGTATAAAGGAAGCATAGTGTATTATGTGTATTTGTTTTTATTCTGTTATTCCATTTAATTGATGTGTCTTTATAAGAATTTCTCACTGTCTCAATTATTTATATATCTATACTCATGAAAATTTGGTCCTATAAGCTCAGCAATGCTTTAAAATTGCTCTATGTGTATTGGTATAAATTTTGTCTTGAGTGTATCAATTAAAGTTTTTATTAAAAACTTTGGGATTTGTAACCATAGTGACATTTAAATATCAATATGTGAGTAATAATAATCTTTGTGTTATTGAGCATCTCACTTCATATGATAAGTTTTATATTGTCCAATGATTTTAGTTTTCAGTAAATTGTTATCACAGGTTTCTCATTATCTTCATAGACACTGAATCCTTTTAGTTGATATTCAATTATTACTATTTAAAATATATTTTCAATGTTTGTTTGCTAGACTATTGAAATATAATTGAGTGTTTTCTCATTTTTTTAAAGTGCCCAAATGTGAAGTATATACCATTACACCCAACTGAAATATAATTATAAGATGCATGTTTCATTTATAAACTTGTACAAATAGAGAATATTTCTAAGAATGATCTCATAGATTAATAAAAAGTATTCTATGTATATTGTAATATAATCCATGAATAAAAATTAATTTGTTCTTATCCACCTCTTATGTATTTTATTTCATTTACTTACCTTATTTCTTTGGCTAGAATCTCAGGTATAATTCTTAGTACAAGTGGTAAAAGTGTTCTTACCTCATTTCCAAACTTAGAGTGAAAATCATCAGTATAGTCGTCAGGTTAGAAAACAAGAATAAATTCAAGAAATCAAATACATTATAGTAGTTATTGTTATAACGTATATTGTGCACTTAAAGGTTTTTAAAAGACTAGATATGCAGACTTAATTACAGTTTTGGGGTGCTTATTCTTTTTGTTCAGTCCTTTAGGTAATATCATTAAATTTGTAATCTGAGTTTCTTCAGTTTTCTTTGTTACTTTTGGGTTTTTGAGACAGGGTCTCTCTATGTAGCTATCTGGATGTCTTAGAATTCACCATGATAAAACTCTCTCATATACAACTAAAAGCACTATACTTTACTTTCCCAGTATACTATCCCAGTAATGGCTGATTTAATCCACATGAATACAGATTAAATGGTTCTTAACTACTGCTCTTATATCAATAGATGACACATTACACGGCAAGTAAATAAGACAGAAAACACAGATGTCTGCTTCATATATGTATATTTAAAAAGTATATTTTTTATTAAATGTATTTATTCCCTTTATGGCCTAATATCAGTCCTTCCTCTCCTCTCAGTACCACCCCATGCAAGTTCTCTCACCATTCCTCTTTCACCTTCTCAAAAGCAAAGGGGAAGTCCTCTCTGGATGTAAAGATCCCACCCCTGCACATTCCAGACAAGGCTGTCCATTTTGGATGCACAAGCAGACAGGCAGGCAAGCAACAGCCCCTAATCCAGTTGTTTGGGGGACCCATATGAAGACCAACCTGTTTATTTGCTACATATGTGCAGGGTGACTAGGTCCAACCCCTGCTTGCTCTTTGGTTGGTGATTCAGTCTCTGAGAGCCACGAGTGGTCCAAGTTATTTGACTTGGTTGGTCTTTATGTGGAATCTCTGTCTTCTCTTGGTCCCTCAACCCTTCCTTAAGACTCTCCAAGCTCCATCTCATGTTTAGGTGTGAGTCTCTACTTGTTTTCCATGGCTGCTGGGTGGAGTCTCTCAGAAGACAGTCATGCTAGGTTCCTGTCTGTAAGCATAACAGAGCATCATTAATAGTGTCAGGGATTCATTCTTGCCCATGGAAAGAGTCTCATTTGGGGGCAGTTTTTGGTTGGCCATTCTATCAGGCTTTGTTCTATCTTTGTCCCTGAACTTCTTATAGGCAGCTCACTTTTTTGGTTAGAGACTTCATGGGTGAGTTGCTGGCCTTATCCTTCCACTAAGAGGAGTCCTTCCTGGCTATAAGAAGTGGCTACTTCAGGATCTATATCCCTTACTGCTAGGAATCCCAGGTAGAATTGCCCCCCTTAAACGTCTGGGGCCTCTCCTCCACCCCCCTAGAGATTGCCCTCCCAGTAGATATCCCTTTTCTCTCCCCTGCTCTCCCTACACATGATCAGCCCCCCTGCCCTGCTCCCATGCCCATCTCCTATTCCACCCAGTTCTCTGCTTCCATCTATTCAAAAAATCTACTTTATTTCCCCTTTGGAGAATCAAACATCCTTCCTTGTGCCCTCCTTAGTATTTGGCTTCTTTGGTTTTGTTGGTTATAGCATGGTTATTTTGTACTTTATGGCTATTATTCATATATAAGTGAGCATATTTCCTTTTGGATCTAGGTTATCTCACTCAGTATATTTTCTAGTTCCAACCATTTGTCATGAAATTCATGATTTCCTTGTTTTTAATGGCTGAGAATTATTCCATTTGTAGATAAACCACTTTTTCTTTATCTGTTCCTTATTTGAGTGACATCTAGATTGTTTCAGATTTTGACTATTACAAATAAATCTGCTATGAACATAGTGGAGCAACTTTTCTGGTGAGATGGTGGAGCATTTTTTGATGGAATGGTCTAGCTGGTCTACTTGAGGTAGACTTATTCCCAATCTTCTGCAGAACCACCAAACTGATTTACAGAATTGTTGTATAAGATTGCATTCCCAGAAGGAGTCAAGAAATGTTCCCCTTGTTCCACACTCTCACCAGCATGTGCTGTCCTTTGAATTTTTGATCTTAGTCATTCTGAACCGTTCTCAGTCCGTTTATCACTTGTGTAGAGTAGGAGTTCTGACTTCATTGAGCTAATTTTGTATCCTTCCACTTTGTTGAAGTTATTTATCTGCTGTAGAAGTTCTCTGGTAGAATTGTTGGGGTTACTTATGTACACTATCATATCATCTGAAAACAGGGATACTTTGATTTCTTTTATTCAAATTTCTATACTCATGATCTTCTTTATTGTTTTCTTGCTTTAGCTAGAAATTCAAGTACTATATTGGAGAGATAATGTTAGAGTGGACATTTCTTATCCCTGATATTAGTGGAAATGCTTTAAATTTCTCTCAACTTAATTTGATATTGGCAACTGACTTGCTGTATATTGTCTTTATTGCATTTAGGTAGGCCCTCTATATCCCTACTTTCTCCAGGACTTTTAATATGAGGGTACATTAGATTTTGTCAAATGCTTTTTCAGTATCTAGTGAGATGGTCATGCTGTTGTTGTTGTTGTTGTTTTCAGTTTTGTTTATATGGTGGATTGTACTGATGAATTTTTGTATATTGAATCACTCCAGCATCCCTGGGATGAAGCCTACTTCATCATGGTGGACAGTGTCTTTAATGTGTTCTTGGATTCAATTTGTGAGTATTTTATTATTTTTGCATCAATGTTCATCAGGTAAATTAGTTTGAAATTGTCTTTCTTTGTGTGGTTTTGGTAACCGGGTGACTATGGCCTCATAGAATGAGTTTGGAAGTGATTCTTCTGTTTCTATTTTGTGGAATATAATGACATTAGCTCATCTTTGAAAGTCTAGTAGGATTATGCACCAAAATGATCTGGTCAAGGTTGAGGACTTATTTTGGTTTCAGTATATTTAATGATTGCTTTTATTTTCTTAGAGTTTGTAGGACTATACAGATAGTTTACCTGATCTTCATTTAGTTTTGGTAATTGGTATCTGTCTAGAAAATCATTCACTACATTTAGGTTTTCCAATTTTGTATAATACAGACTTTTGAAGAAAGATGTAATAATTTTTTTTAATTTCCACTGTTTCTGTAGTTATGAATCTGTCTTCATTTCTGATTTTGTTGATAAGGATATTGCCTCTCTTCCCTTTAGTTTGGCTAAGAAATTGATTATCTTGTTGATTTTGTCAAAGAAACAGTTCTTTATTTCATTGGTTTTTTTCTTTTTGTCTTCTTTCTTTACTTCTATTTTCTTCCTTTCTTTTTTGTATTGGTCTCTTCATTTCTAATTGACTGATTTCCATACTGAGTTTGATTATTTCCTGCCATCTACACCTATTGGGTGTGTTTGACTCTTTTTCTTTTCTTTTCATTTTCTTTTTTGAAACTTCAGATTTACTTTTAGTTCATTAGTGTAAGACTTCTCCAATTCCTTTATGAGGGCATTTAGTGCTATAAACTTTCTGCTTAGCCTTGCTTTTATTGTGACCCTTAAGTTTGGGAATGTTGTGCCCTCATTTTTATGAATTCTAGAAAGTCTTTCATTTTTTTCTTTTTTTCTTCCCTGAAACAGTGTTCATTAAGTAGAGTTGTTCAGTTTTCATGTTGACTTTCTGTATGTTTTATGTAGAAAATATATAGGCTTTCTGCTATTGTTAAAATCCAGTCTTAATTCATGGTGATCTGATAATATGCATGAAGGTATTTCCATCTTCATGTGTCTGTTGAGCGAGATTTGTGACTGAGTATTTCGTCAATTTTTTAGAAGGTTCTGTGAGGTGCTGAGAAGATGACATCTTCTTTTGTGTTTAGGTGAAATGTATAAATGTATAATGTATTTGTTAGGTCCGTTTGAATCATAACTTCTATTAGTTTCATTATTTTGTTGTTTTGTTTCTGTCTCAATTACCTGTCCATATGATTTGATGTGTGACTTAAACTTTAGTAGTATTTCTTTTATGAGTGTGGGTGCCCTTGCATTTGGTGCATAGATGTTCAGAATTAAGATGTCCTCTTGGTGGATTTTCCTTTGATGATTATAAAGTATCTTTCACTTTTGATAACTTCCAGTAGAAAGTGTATTTTATTAATTATTAGAATGGCTACTTCAGCTTGCTCCTTGGGTCAGTTTGTTTGGAAAGATTTTTCCAACCTTTTACTCTGAGATAATGTCTATCTTTATTGCTGAGGTGTGTTTTCTTGTATGCAGCAGAATGATGGATCTTGTTTTACACATCCATTCTGTTAACCTGTGTCATTTATTGGAGAATTGAGTCCATTGATGTTGAAAGATATTTATGACCAATGATTGTTACTTCCTATTATTTTGAAGTTGGTGATGGTTGAGTTTGTGTGTGTGTATGTGTGTGTGTGGTTGTGTGTGTGTGTGTATTTGTGTGTATGTCTCTTCTATTGGTTTTAATGGTGTGAGATTATTTATTTCTTGTGTTTTCTTGAGTGTCATTATCCCCATTATGATGGAGTTTTCACTCTTTAGGGCTGAGTTAGTGGGAAGGTATTATTTGAATATGGTTTTGCCATAGAATATTTTGTTTTATCTATCTATGGGAACTGAAAGTTTTGCTGGGTATGGTAGTCTGGGCTAATATTTGTGGTCTCTCATGGTCTGCAAGACATCTGCTCAGGCCCTTCAATCTTTTATAATCTCAGATAAGACATCGTGTGTAATTCTGATAAGTCTGACTTTATATTATTACTTAGCCTCTTCCCTTGCTACTTTTAAAATTCTTCCTATGTTCTGTGTATTTAGTTTTTTGATTATGATGTGGCAGGAGCATTTTCTCATCTGGTCCAATCTGTTTGCTGTTCTGTAAGCTTCTTGTACATTCAGAGGCATCTCTTTCTTTAGGTTAGAGAAATTTTCTTCTTTGATTTTGTTGAAGATTGTTTCTGGGCTTTTGAAATGGGAATCTTCTTTCTCTATTCCTATTGTTCTTAGGTTTGGCCTTTTCTTAATGTCCCAGTTTTCCAGGATGTTTTGTGTCCTGAACTTTTCAGATTTTTTTTTTTGCTTCCATTTCCCATTTTAGATCTTAGACAGTTTTATTCATTCCCTTCACCTACATTTGATTATATTTTCCTGTGTTTCTTTACATTTATTTATTTCATCTTTTAACGCTTTCACCAGTTTGATTGTATTTTACTGTATATCCTTAAAGGACTTATTTATATCTTCTTTGAAGGTCTCTATCATCTTTATAAGATTGGATTTAAGAACCTCTTCTCATGTTTCAGTTTCATTAGGAAGTCCAGTTTTGTTTTTGTTTGTTTGTTTGTTTGTAGCAGAATAGCTGGGCTCAGTGGTGCCAAATTGCCCTGGGTCTTGTTGTTGTGTTCTTATGCTGTCCTTTAGGCATCATGTTTTCTCTGGTGTTGGATGGATAATTCTGATGGCAGCAGGACATCTGGGAAATGAAGGGGAGCCATAGGCCAGACAATGGAGGTCAGGATACCCTACTTTGTTGGCTGTTACTCAGATAGACCCTACTCTGCAGGCTGTGTCCCAGTCAGACACAACTGGAGTGGCAGACAGATCCAATTGTTCTAAGTAGTCAGGCAGGGTTAGTTTTTGGGCTGCTGAAGAGGCAGGACACTCCTGGGTTTCCACAATCCTCTTACAGATTGAGAAGCAAGGTTAGAGCTAGACAGGCAGGCAGTATTTCGGTATGCAGTCAGAAAAGCATATTCTTAAAAATAGGAGATAAATATTCATGGGAAATTTAATCTTCGTCAATGTAGCTAGTATGTATAAGCATCTTTTAAAATTACACTTTCTAAGTTCCCTACCCCCTTACAAAGCATCTCATTAGTTACAGGTTTTGTACCTAAGGAGGTAATCCACATTCCCAAAATTTCTATGTCATCTATCATCTTGTCTAGATTGAGCTGTAGTGATTTCTCACTGCCCTTAATCACAGGTCATGGCAACAGTAAAAGATGCCGTATAAGATCTCTGTATGATCCTGATTATATGCAGAAAAGGCAAATGTGCATTCAGAGCAAGTATCTTTTCCAATGGGACTATGCACTGCCTTTTGAAAATCAAAGTGTTCCAAAGTAGTTACCCTGCCTCTAGGTACCTGACTGATAACCTTGAGAAATGGTGACATATGAGATGATCAGCATGGAACTCTGTTGTTGGAAGATTTAGTACTCAGTAGTAAGCATAGATTCCTTAACTTGGTGAATCCATATTGTTGTCCCCCATCTCTGCTATTTTATCAGATCTATTGGGCAATGACGAAGATGGTCAAGGAAAGATGATGACTACTAACAAATAGAAAAGATCATTCTATCTATTTGATGTGGAAGTCATCCACTACAGAAGACAGCTTTGATTAGTATTTGCATGAGACACAAATATCTCCATGCTTTTTGGATATTTGGTGAGAGCTACATACATATTCTTCCACCAAAATTCTTTTTCAAAATTTCCAATCTTTTTCCTCCCAAGCCCAGAATTATTTAGCCAAAGAGTTGCACAAAGCTCATGTATCAATATATAAGTATACACCTGGTAATTTTTCTTTCTGCCTTAGTCCCTGTTTCTATTCCTGCACAAAACATCATGACCAAGTAGTAAGTTGGGGAGGAAAGGGTTTATTCAGCTTTCACTTCCACATTGCTGTTTATAATCAAAGGAAGTCAGGACTGGAACTCACACAGGGAAGGAACCTGGAGGCAGAAGCTGATGCAGAAGCCATGGAGGAATGCTCCTTACTAGATTGCTCCCCCTGGCTTGCTCAGCATGCTTTGTTATTCAATTCAGAACTAGCCCACAGATGGTACCACCCATGTTGGACCCTCCCACCCTTGATCACTAATTAAGAAAATGTCTTATAGCTGGATCTCATGGAGGTATTTCTTCAAGGGAAGCTCCTTTCTCTGTGATAATTCCAGCTTGTGTCAGGTTAAAACCAACCAGTACACTTTTTAAGGCACTACCATTTTTCAGTGCCAGAAGAGAAGACTCTATTCTACCATTGTCCCCAGGGTTTTCAAGGGACTGCAATTCTTTTTTGGTCCACTTCTGGGTGGTACATGAAGAATATGCAGAACTATGCTTGAGCCATACTCTAGTCATCTTTTCCTCAGTCAATTGGAGGAAGTGCACACCATATGAGGCCATAAGTACATATATCGGAGATCAGAAATAATAGGTATGGAAAATAGAAGAATTTAGGCAACTTCTTAATATTACTTACTGACATCTACAAGACTGGCTTGAGTGGATCACATATGTATCCCTTCCACTTGGTGATGAACTACTGCTTTGAACATCCAACTTTATTTCTAGATGGAGCAGCTCATGATGGATATTTCAGGTTGAATATAATTTTGCTGCCTACCATCAAACCTTTGGTTTATAATAACAGATTAAAAACTAGCTGTTAGCTGTCTCTTAAAAGAAGGAGAAATAACTGCAGATTGTGGAATGGCCTTTCTCTAAAATCTCAAGAGCCTATACTGCAAATACAGCTATGGGGGCCTGCTGAAGTCACTATTGAAAGACATATAAATACCCCTGGTTTTGTTGGATTATATGCCCAAGTGACAAAGTGTCCTGTACAAAATCTTGAACATGCTGAAGAGTCTTCTCCTGTTTCATGTTCCACTGAAAACTAGCAAGTTTGAATTTAATTTGGCGAAGAGCCTAGAGTGACACACCCAAAAGAATGTGGTGCTTTCAAAATTCAAATAAGCCCACCAAGCATCATACTTCGTTTATGGTTGCAGGAAGACCCATGTATAAACATTTTTCTTCAATCTTAGAATCTCTGCATAGGACATAAGTAGACTATTAGAAATTTTACTGGTTATGATTTTGGCTATAGTTATTTCTTACCCTTTGCTGTACGTTTGCATTACCAACAATTATAGAATGACTGCTAAGTCCTCCTTCATTGGAATAATCAGTATAATATTAGCAATATAATAGGTCAGTGAATTACCTTGTGGAAAAATAAGTGATCAAAACACTCTGTAATCTAAAGAATGACATAGTGATGAAGAATATACCAATGAGGAAGGAAAGTAAATAATTACTTCTGGATTGCAAGATGAGAGAAAATTGCTACTGGTTTTTGTTAAGCATAGGTATAGAGAAAATTTAGGAAACCAATACTGTGAACAAAATACCAGGAGACTGTACCAAGAAAGTCTTTTTTTTTTTAATTAGAGTGCTACATCTTACATCTTACATGAGCAATTGCAAATAGTTTAAGTTTGTGATAATTAAAGGTCATTATTCATGATGTGTCAATCTTATGTACATGTTAATTAAGACAGATGAAGAGATATTTAGATGGACCCTCAATATATGCACCTTCCAAATTATTTTTTAAGATTTTTTTAATTTTAATTTTATTTTTATTGGATATCTTCCTTATTTACATTTAAAATGTTAACCATTTTTTCCAATTTCTCTTCTCCAGAAACACCCTATCCTATTCCCCCTCCCCCTGCTTCTATAATGGTGTGCCCTCACCAATCTGCCCACTCCAACCTCTTCACCCTCATTTTCCCCTACATTGGGACATCAAGCCTTCACAGGACCAAGGGCCCCTTCTCCCATTAATGCCAAATAAGGATATCCTCTGCTACATATGTGGCTAGAGCCAGGGGTCCCTCCATGTGTACTTCTTGGTTGGTGGTTTAGACCCAGGCAGCTCTGGTTGGTTGATATTGTTGTTCTTCCTACAGGGTTGCAAAACCCTTTAGCTCCTTCAGTTCTTTCTTTAACTCCTCGATTGGGAGCCTTATGCTCAGTCCAATGGTTGGCTGTGAGCATCCACCTTGGTATATATCAGGCTCTGACTGAGACTCTCAGGAGACAGCTATATCATACTCCTGTCAGCTTGCACTTCTTGGTATCAGCAATAGTGTTTGTGTTTGGTGACTATATATGGGATGGATGCCCAGGTGGGGCAGTCTCTCGATGGCCTTTACTTCAGTTTCTGCTCCATACTTTGTCTCCATATTTCCTTCTGTGAGTATTGTGTTCCCCCTTCTAAAGAGCACTGAAACATTCACACTTTATTCTTTCTTCTTCTTGAGCTTTATATGGTGAGTGAATTATATCTTGGGTTTTCTGAGCTTTGGGGCTAATATCCACTTACCAATGAGTCCATATCATGTGTGTTGTTTTGTGATTGGGTTACCTCACTAAAGATGAATTTCATAACGTCATTATTTTTAATAGCTGAGTAGTACTCCATTGTGTAAATGTACCACAATTTTTGTATCCATTCCTCTGTTGAGTGACATCTGGGTTGTTTCCAGCTTTTTGCTATTATAAATGTGGCTGCTATGAACATAGTGGAGCACAGGTCCTTATAATATGTTGGAGCATCTTCTGGGTATTTGCCCAGGAGTGGATAGATGGGTCCTCAGAAAGTAATATGTCCAATTTTGTAAGGAACCACCAGACTGATTTCCAGAGTGTTTGTGCCAACTTGCAATCCCAACAAAAAGGGAGGAGTGTTCTTCTTTCTCCACATCCTCATCAGCATTTGCTGCTACCTCAGATTTTTATCTTAAGTCATTCTGACTGGTGGAATCTCAGGATTGTTTTGATTTGCATTTTCATGATGACTAAGGATGTAGAACCATTCTTTAGTTGCTTCTTGATCATTTGAGTTTGCTCAGTTGAAAATTCTTTGTTTAGCTCTGTACCCCATTTTTTAATAGGCTTATTTGTTTGCAGTCTAATTGCTTGAGTTCTTTGTATATATTGGATATTAGCCTTCTATCAGATGTAGGATTGGTAAAGATCTTTTCCCAATCTGTTGGTTGCTGTTTTGTCATATTGATAGTGTTCTTTGTCTTACAGAAGCTTTGCAATTTCATGGGGTCCACTTGTCAATTCTTGATCTTAGAGCATAAGCCTATGGTGTTCTGTTCAGGAACTTTTCCCCTATGCCCATGTGTTCAAGACTTTTCCCCACTTTCTCTTCTATTAGATTCAGAGTATCTAGTTTTATGTTGAGGTCCTTGATCCACTTGAACTTGAGCTTAGTACAAGGAGATAATAATGGATCCATTTGCATTCTTCTACATATTGACTGCCAGTTGAACCAGCACCATTTGTTGAAGATGCTGTGTTTTTTCCAATGGAGGGCTTTAGCTCCTTTGTCAAAGATCAAGTGACCATAGGAGTGTAGGTTCATTTCTGGGTCTTCAATTCTATTCCACTGATCTCCCTGCCCATCTGTGTACCAATACCATGCAGTTTTTATCACTATTGCTCTGTAATACAGCTTGAGGTCAGGGATGGTAATTCCCCCAGAAATTTTGTTATTGTTGAGAATAGTTTTTCGATATTTGCTGTTTTTTTTGTTTGTTTGTTTGTTTGGTTGGTTGGTTTTGGTTGTTGTTGTTATTCCAAATGAATTTGCAAATTGCTCTAACTCTATGATGAATTGAGTTGGAATTTTGATGGGGATTGCATTGAATCTGTAGATTGCTTTCAGCAAGATGAATGTTTTACTTTATTAATCCTGCCAATCCATGAGCATGGGAGATCTTTCCATATTTTGAGATCTTCTTAGATTCTTTCTTCAGAGATTTGACTTTCTTGTCATACAGATCATTCACTTGCCTGGTTAAAGTCACACCAATGTATTTTATATTATTTGTGACTATTGTGAAGGGTATAGTTTCCCTAATTTCTTTCTTAGTTTGTTTATACTTTGAGTAGAGGAAGGCTACTGATTTGTTTGTGTTAATTTTATATCCAACCAATTTGCTGAAGTTGTTTATGATCTTTAGGAGTCTCCCTGGTATAATTTTTGGGATCCTTTAATTATACTATCGTATCATCAGCAAATAGTGACATTTTGACTTATTCCTTTCCAGTTTTTATCCCTTTTACCTCATTTTGTTGTCTAATTGTTCTAACTAGGAGTTAGAGTAGTATATTAAATAGGAAGAGAATGGGCAGCCTTGTCTAGTCGCTGATTTTAGTGGGATTGCTTCAAGGTTTCTCCATTCAGTTTGATGTTGCCTACTTATTATTGTATATTGCTTTTACTATGTTTAGAAGTACACCTTCATTTCATGATCTTTCCAAAACTTTTACCATTAAAGAGTGTTAAATTTTGTCAAATGCTTTTTCAACATCGAATGAGATGATCATGTATTTTTTTTCTTATCTGTGGAAATAATCTCCCTAATCCTTTCAGCAATACAATATTGATTTTGCTTAAATAATTTTCCTGATTAAGATCGTTCTAATGCCTTTTATTTGTCCTTTGAAATATAATTGTCTGCATGCATAAATATAAAATTGTTAAGATTCTGCCAATATCTCAGTACATCCATCTCAATCATGCATTCTAGAGCTGAGAAAACAGTAACAACTTGTGTGTATTTCCAAATCATCCTGTGATTATTTTCTCACTTAACCTTCATTTTCCTTTACTTTAGCTGCAGGTTCAAAATGATGTTTGGCATGTCTTGAAATTAACTTTAATTGGTAGCCAGCATCTAGTACACAATGAAAGCTCTGTTTCTTTCATTTCTAAACACACAATTACCTAATAAGAGATATAGGAGCATTTGGGGAATAAAGACAGAATCATTAATTACTAATGTTTTCTTTGTTATGGCAAAATCTTTCTTTGAGGCAACCTGATCTCGTCTTCATTTCAGAGTCACAATACATAAACTGGCTCATCTCTGGTTTTGGTTGAGGGACCAAGATTCTCTGTTGATATAACTAAAGGTAGCCTTGTGTTCATATGCTCTAAACAATTTTTGCTTACATAGATACAGTAAAAATTTAGTAGGCTTGCTGTCTTCTTTACTTCTGGCAGTGCAATGATTGGCTAGATATTGAATTTTACTGGAATGTGCTTTCCATTGCCATAAGTATACTCACATTGCCATTGTTGACATTTGTCTCTTGGCTCTTGATCTTCCAAAGTCTAATTTGGCTTATTAGATGTACATTATCTATTAGAGCAGCTCTGGATATTGAATAGAGAAAACTAACAGCTGTTCAAATAACATGAGCCCAATTACAAATTTATTTTTTACAGTATTAGTGGATGCACACGTCTGGACCTTCCATCATGGAACATAGCAAATCCAGTTCAGCACTCAAATTATTTTGAGCCCTTAAGTGTATTCACTGGCTCATTCATAGTAGGCTACTTATTGATCTATATCTAAATGCACTATTAGCATCCTTTTCAACTATGCAATCTGCATTAAACTCAGATCTGCTCAATTGACCCATTTTAGTAAACAAACAAAATCTAATGTAGTTGTATGCTCCTTGTATCTTCCTATACCTGTAGAATGCATTCATATACATATTTCCTAAACTCCTGATTTCATGAATTAGAAAACTCAAGTTGCTTGTTATGATTGTAGCATACCTTATCATGAGTCACATTTTATACTATGTCTAGGGTTTGTTGAGCCTAAATTCTAATTATCAGCATAAAAGTAAACATAGTTGTGAGGGTGGAATATGTTCTTTGGTATGATGTAATAAGTGCTTTCCCACATTTGGGTCCTGATAAAGTTTACTCCAAGGGGAATTTTGCTGTATTATACTCTCACTTACATAAATAAGACGGGGTTTTCCAGAATTGTTATTATATATATATATATATATATATATATATATATATATATATATATAT
>JADRCH010000645.1:15169-67515 GCA_019843965.1 Rhynchomys soricoides | reverse complement strand
TATATATATATATATATATATATATATATATATATATATATATATATTTGCTATGCTCTTGACTCCTAACAAGGGTTGAGTCAGAACTATTACAAATTCTGGGACCAGAAAGCCATGTTCTGAGTCTGCATGTCCCAAGACACATAACCCCACAACTCTACCACCCTTGAGTTAGTCATGTAGCCTGTTGGCCAGGTTACCAGTTAAACTTTCTCTCTCCTTATAAGGATATGCCCAGGAAGCATCTGGAATTCCTCTCAATGTAAATGAAGCATTGTTAACATCTCAGCTGAAGCCAATAACGTATATTTGCTGCTTAAACCCCTACCCACTCCCCAAAATTTATATAACCCCCTTTCCCCGGTAATAGAGCTTTTTAACTGAAAATCATCTCGGAAAAAGTCTGTTTCTTCCACATGCATTCCAACCAAGATCCTGCCTAACCCAACTGTCCTGGCCAAGCTACACTTCCTAATGTACACTTCCTCATGCACAATGGTGCCTGGAAATCCCTAGAGGAAAAGCAGATCTGGAATGGGAACAAATACATTAATCTTGTGTAATTCTTTCAATAGCTCACACAATAGGTAATCATCAGTGATTTTACACTTCTAGGACTCTACAGAAAATTTCAGTTTAGTGAAATTTGGTGATTAATGAATCACTGGCCTACTGGGTAACTTCATCCTAACAATTCTAATCCTTCACAAGAACTCCTCGTACTATGATTTTTATTCACCAGGATCATCTAGAAGTAAAAGAGGTTTACTAGTTTAGCTTCCATACTATATGTTGAAATTTCCAATGATAGGTATTGTGTATTCTGGGGAGCTGAAGAATGCAGTAGCTAGTAGTCCACAAAGTCTGGAGAATCTTGTGATGAAAGGCTGAGGGATGATTAAAGATTCACTGGTCTTTAGTCCATGTAGAATAAAATCATGACAGACATACTCACTGCTGAGAAGTGAAGGTAGACAGGTAAGCACAGGACTGTATTTTCATCAGACCTATTAATATCTGGTCTACTACTAGAAGGTATTGCCAACTCTATTGTACAGTCTCTTCCATTCAGTCACTTATTCATCACAGTGTTTAACAAACCCACTGATGCCTTTCCCCTTAATTAATTACAGATCTAATCAAATGTACCATCAATATTAATCATCATCTTTTCTTTTTCCCTTGAAAACATTTTTTCTACTCCTTTCCTTTCAACTTTGTCTTCTGTTTTCCCCCTCCCTATTTCCTTTAACTTTTAAACTTAATATTTGTACATTTACATTCTTTATCTGTAATGGCATCCAGCATGTATTTTTGCATTTTTGTTTATATTCACTGTTGGTGTAATAATGGAGCTTTATGGATATGTTTATATATTGTGTTCAGTTTGTGGCTATTGCTGCTACAGCAGTTTGTAATACTCCATCCTGTTATAGCCATATAATTTCCAGAAGGACATCTTGTTGCTTGGGTGTCCTTTTTAGCTAAAGGAGCCATAATTTATTACATTGCCTATATAGATAGTCTTGTTAGTCTGTGAGTTGGGCAGTTTGAAGTTATTTGGCTTTATTTTAGTATTTTCTTCAACATACTATAGCATAAAGACTAAAGAGAGACAGAAATATTTATTGTGTAGGTAGAATTGTAAATCACAAACAGGGCTGTGCACAAGAAGCTTTTCTCCCAAAAGCATTCCCCAACACAGCAAAAATATTTGTCTTGATCTTCAGTTATTTGCATAATTGTTTTGTTTGTCTCTTTCATTCTGTGAGCATTAATGCAGAGCATTATTTAAATTTTTAATACATTTGAGTTAATATTTCATATGATAATTTTCTATTCTCTTTGTTAATGATACTGTCTATGAGTCTGTCTCTCTGTCTCTCTATATGAAATGATATATATCTCAAAATGAGAGATATATAATAAATATCCATATATATATATACTTATCAGAATGAGATATATATCAAAATAAAAGTGTGTGTAGTTTTAAAATCAAACCCATGCTAAATGTGCCTAAGCACTGGCTTCAGTGGTGTTGTCCAACCCCATAGCCAGCCCCACGCAGCTTCTTGCCCTGGTTCCCTAAGCCAGCCTGTTGCCAACCTGCTCTGGTCCAAAACCTGCTCCCAAGCTAGCTCTCTCTGACACTGCTCACTGAGCTGACAAAATCAATCTTTCCTGAAATGCCTGGAGCCACTGATGGCACTTCCCAGGCCATCCACTCCTGTGGCTGGCCTGCAGAAAGCCAGCTACCCCTCACTCAGATGCCCTTATCCCCATGGAATGAAAACACTAAAGACATAATATACTAGATTTATAATAGCAAACCTCCAACTCTAAAATGCCCATGCAAAGAAGACACAACTCAATAACATAATTACAAGCTACATGCTTAGATTAGACAAATATATACTTCACTACTGTATTGCCCAGTTATGAAATCCCAAGCTACTTGGGGCTCCTCCAGGCCATGTGGGTCTGCACCATATTCATCTCCTTCTCCCTCCATCTTTCTCTTCCTCCATTCTCCATCTCATCTGACCTTCTTCCACTTTCCCCTCTCTAAAATATTCAGCTCTGCTTTTTCCTTCCACAGACTCTAGCATTATATGATCAATTAAGATTTCACCCGACCTCACCTGAGTACATGATCTATGCCTCATTGGGACACCCCTCTTGAGGAAGCAGAAAATACAAACAACAATCCACAATATATATCAGAGTGAGATATAGATCAGAATTAGATAGATAAGGACTTGTATAGTATATATTTAGAATATATATATATATATATATATACACACACATATATATATGAAACCATAAATATATTAAATATATATAAACTAAATATACATCTCTGTCTTTCCATTATTCTATCTATCTATCTACATATAATTTTTAAGATATATTTAAACATAATGTTTTAAACTGCAATAAGATCTAATTTATTCATCTCTTTATTCAGAATTTCTTAAAATATATGTTCAAATTCCTCAAATCCATTCATTTAAATGATTAAAAATTATTTTCTCTCTATTCTGTCAATATTTTAAAGGGTGCTTATTGGCTTGTAATAGCCACACAAACCTTTATCAGATAAATATATTTAGGTATTGTTATCTATGCTATACATAGACATGTATGTGTGTAATGTTAGATACACAGCATATGTCATATAACACATAAATATAGGAATTTTAGCAAAATTTATCAGTATTTTGTTGTTACCTCTAGTTTCATATGAAATGCATCTTGTTTTTCCTCAAAATTGTTTTCATCAAAGGTTAGTACACAAAGTATTTTAATTTCATACTTGTGAATGTAGATGGCTCATTTAAATTGTTCATAAAATTTGCATTTGAAGCTAGCTGGTTCTCATGTTTCTTCATAAAAACATTTTTAGCCTGATTCAGTTTCTTTAATAAATACAAATATCGAACTATTCTATTTTGTTTTATGTCAGTGTTGGTGATACACATAGCCTGGAAATTTGTCTACTTCATTGGTATTTGATCAACATATTTCCTTGCCGTTGTTACCTCATCTCTTTTACAATCATATTATTTTATTCCTACATTTAGTGATTTTCACATCGTCTATATTTGTGCCTTTATCACTTTTCAGGGATTTACTAAATTTGATAACTTTTTAAACTAACAACTTTTTCTCTCTGCTTGATTTTGTTATCATTTGCATTTCTTAAAAATACTTTTCTTGGTTTCTGTCCTTATTTCCTCACTTCTTACTCTCTACTCTTTTGTGATTAATTTATTTCTACTCCCCTCCCCCAACTTTTAGAGGTAGAATATTAAATTACCAAAATCTAACATTTTTTTCACTATTTGTTATATTGTAATTTACTTCATTCCTAGCCAAAGTTTTTCTCTCTTTCATGGAAAATCCTTGATGGAAACCCCATTATGCTGTTCTGTAGGAGGGATTACAGGTGCAATAAAGTTTGTTTATGATGTTTAGGCAATTCTGTGAAAAGGTAGTTAGAGGAAAAGCTGTGAATAATGCAAGCTTTCATTACTTCACAGTTATAGTGAAACACTGAAGTGTTTAACCTGACTATAACAATAAGTATTATTAGCATAGGCTAAAAAAAAGTCATTTCAGCTTTAGATAATTGTGAAATATGGAGGAATATGTTCCTTTCAGTATGTAAGGAAAATACAGAAAGCAAACCAGATGCCTTTCCTTCATGAAAAAGTAAAAGGCATTTTCAGTTACTATAATACCAGTACAAACATGTCTCTATCTTATACCACATGGAAATTTAGTAAAGTAGAAAATAAACGCCCATTCTACTATTACAAAACAGGTTGTAGTGATTTTTTTCCCTACTGTTTTTGAGATAGGGTTTTGCTATGTAACATGGCCTGGCTTCAAATTTGACCATGCTCTGAGTGTCAGCCTCCTGTATGCAGACATAACGTCCATATGCCACCACATTTTACTTGACAACATATAAAGTTTAACTCTCCATCCTTGTGGTGGTTTAAATATACCTGACCCTGGGAACAGCACTATTTGGAGGAGTGGCCTTGTTGGAGTAGGTGTGCTTTGGGCATGGACTTTAAACCCCTCATTCTAGCTGCCTAGAAGCCAGTTTTCTCCTAGTAGCCTTCAGATAAAGATGTAGAACTCTCCTGAGAGTTCCTCCTGCACCATGACTGGCTGGATGCAGCCATTCTCTTGTCTTGATGATAATAGACTGAACCTCTAAATCTGTAAGCCAGCCCCAATGAAATGTTGTCCTCAAAAGAGTTGCCTTGGTCATGGTATTCCTTCACAGTAGTAAAACCTTATTAAGACAATCCTGTAACAGCCCTTAGCTTACCTGTCTTCTGTCATCCCCTGGTTTGACATACTTTATCCAACATCTCTGATCCCCAACTGTTTACATGGAGAGGTATAAGTTGCTCCTGGATCTAATCATACTGCTCGCTAGATATAGCACACATTGCCTTTAAAGGTCATCTTAAACTACCATTCTCTTCTGCTTCTTTATTTGGGGGAAACTTTTGGTTATTTAGGAACCAACTGGCAAGATGTTGGTTTCTTCAGAAATGTTACCTTGTAAGTTGGACAACTTTAACATCACTGGAGGTAGTGTCTTCTCATGAGGCTCACTGCCATTTTTCGTTCACTAGAGTAAGTGCCATGTCACAGGGCAAATTCACTTTATATAGATGCATAAGCCATAACCAAAACACTAGCCACATAATATGTAAAAGTCTTTATGGAATGCTTTTATTGTAATGACTAAAAAATTAAAAATGCTCTGGGGAAAATGATTTGGTATCAGAAATCGCACTATGAGACATGATTATGTTTTGTATTTCCATTTTTCAGAAGATAGTGTGCTTGCAATGAAATTTAGTTATGCCTTAAATTGTCTTAGGGACCAGGTTAAAGATTCTTTAGAGACTGAGAGACAAAACATCAATGTTTTCTCCCACTCTGAATCTTAAAACATTATTTTCTGTTACTGTCAGTAAGACAGATTCAGCAAGGAGTATCTGTGAGATATGAAATACTGTACATGTTCAGCAAGGATTGAAGTGAAGAACCTAACACATATCTTGCTTTTATTATTCTCAAAGCAGAATTTGGGCTCCAGCTTTCTCAGTTATACTTCCCCACAGATGATCTAATAAATATCATGTCTATTCAGCTTTATGAAGGAATTTCTGTTTGTTCTCATATCTATATTTGTAAGTATTCCATAATATTATAAAAGAATATTTTAAAAACCTGTATTTCATTAAGCTGGAAAACCTGAAAAAAATGGATGAATATCTAGATTCAAACAAACTACCAAAATTAAGTCAAGAGGAGGTCCACAACCCAAACACACCCATAATGAGTGAGAGGTTGAAATAGTAATGATAATAATTATAATAACAATAAACCTTCCCTCTAGAAAGGAGTCCAGGGCTAGTTTGGCTTGTGGAAGGATTCTATCAGACTTTCAAAGAAGATGTCCAGTTAATCCTTTTCAAAGATGTCTTATAGGCATATAGATTATAGATTCATTATAGATTGAAGATGTAGCCGTGTTGTTGTTTATGTTTTTACTCCGGTAGCATGTATGGTACCTTCAAGTACTATGAATACCAGTCTTCAGGGGTGAAGGCACTAGGTTGGCACCAGCTCGAATTCTCCATGTTTAAACAGTTCTGTAGGTATTGTCTTCATCAAAGGGCTTTGAATCAGATTGTGGAGATCAACCAATAACCTTGGCAATAGCCTGGATATCTTGAAGGGGTTTTAAATGGGCCCCTTTGCCCAAAACCTCAACTACATGTAACATGTTCCAAGAACTAGAAGCTTCATTTGGTGATGACAGATATTCAGTTGAGGCTTTATCCCCCCATCATTTTGAAATTACATTTAGGTCACTTTCATATATGTATGTACTTTAGGAAACATCTATTGTATTAGTTTTTCATATTCTCCTCAAATGACCCTTAGTTTCAACCTTCCATTCCCAAATTTCCTCTCTCCTAATTCCTGTATGAGCCTCACATTACAGTCCCCACTCTTTGTCCATCTATAGCTATCTATTTTATTTAACCTTTTTGAGGAAATCCACTTTCAATATGAAAAATCTCTTCCTACCACTAAGAATTTAAAGTAGTTGTGCTTTGTGACATAATATTATGTAATGTTTCTGTAGATGTAGCTATCAGTCTTCTAGTTGTACATACTATACATGACATGTTTGGATGAACATGGTATAGAGAGCACGAGGGTCAAATAGCATGTCTGTACTTGAGAAGCCAACCAGACACTTAAAAAATAACATGAAAGTATTGGGGAGATATCTGAACACCTTTACTGTAAGTAATTATCCCTTACAATTATTCCCTGAACAATGGCATAACAACAATGTATACAGTTGTCCCATAACTCCACTCTATTTCTACCTGAAGAATATGGAAACTACATTTCTAGACATAAAGACAAGGGAATGTTTAAAAGTAATACTTCCCAGATATGTAAGATGATGACATGAAGAAGTGTATATGTTCAAAGATGGCTTTAATGATTCTCCAACATTCACAGCAGACGATTTATGGTGAACAGTATTTCAGTTATATTTTATTAAGGAGATCATGCTTCTCCCAAATAGCCATATTATATGTTGTTGCTAGGTAAGAAACCTGTGTTTACAGTGTCATGGGCTTTCTGAGTTCCAGGATTTGTAAATTTCAGGTGTATCTTTGTCAAAGGTTGGGAACCAGCGGAAGAGGGCATTGAGTCACATGTCTGAAAACTATGTACCAAATCTAGGCTGACTTAAGCTGTTCATCTGTAACACAGAACTTCATATAGGGGACTTGACATTACCAGTTATGTTAAAATTAGAACAGCAATATTTTATATTTCATATTACCTTAGATATAAAAATGTATAGTTTAAAGAATGCATAGAATTTATATTTCTTTTGTTTCTGTGTATGTGTAGACTAGTGATCCGCAGCATTTGGGGAAATCCTTGATAATTCTCCATCTTTTTTTCCCTGAAATAGGGTTTCTCTATGTAGTCCTAACTGACCTGGAACTTGCTCTGTGATGGGCCTGTCTGATAATTCTCCATCATATCTTTCAGGTGAGGTCTCTCACTGAACCTTAAGTTCATCAGTTTGTTACCCAAAATTTTGGGGAGTACAAAGGTATGCACTGTATATTACTTTAAAAATTGGGGATCTTTTATATATGGTTCTTAGTCTTGTTAATAAAATAATACAAACATAGTCTTGGAAAAAGTTTAAATACAACTTTATTACAATTTGAGGGAAAAAGAGCAGGATAGGCAAGCTGTAAAACTTGGCAGATGCTAGAAGGAGGAAGATGGAGAAGAGAAAGAAAGGAAACTGTCATTTCCAGGCCTCCATGCAGTAGACAGGGTAGTATAAGAGATTCCACCAGAAAGCCCAGAGCACTGGAGAAATCATGACTTGGTTTTGGACAATATCTAAAATAAAAAAAAAATAGAACAAAGAAAAATGGTGATGATTGTGTTTGGGGGGCAGAGAGAGGACTGTAGAAATGGCTACTCTTGCAACAGAGCAGATTTCAGCCCCAGCACCTATATGAAGAGCCTGTAATAGAACCTCCTGGGATCCAGCATTTGACACCTCTGGTCTTTGCAAACCCCTGTACTCAGTGCACATATACAAAAGGAGTAGCACACATACATATAATTTAAAAGTTAAATATTTAGAAATAGAAAGAATGGTCATGATTTAATAAGTACTTATTTTTGCTTTCATCAGACTGCTATGGGATGGGAACTGCAAGCATCTGCATGGAAAAGATGTTTTGTTAAGGTATAAGGACATTACCTTATTAAGGGATAATCCTTCCTCCCACTGCCTTAGCATAGCTTTAGGGAAATTAGCTTAAAGTACTTGAGAAAAAAATCTCTTGGCCAGGCAATTGAAAGATACACTTGGATTGACTATTAAAAGAGAAAACAAGAATGTGAGGCTCTAATCTTTGGAGCAAAGCAGAATGTTGGGTCTCCACCTAGTGCAAGAGTCTATTTTTATTTGTACATTTTATGTATATTTAAAAAATATTCCACTGACATATTATCACAACATAAAGGACTAACATCTCTTTTAGATTATGTATGTTTGCTAACTCCATGTCTTTTCTATGCAGTTATTTTGGCTAAACTTTGATAACCCAGAAGAAATTGCTTCCTTTAATGACTCAACAAAGCTGTGAAAGCCATTCACAATGCCCCTACAAGGGTAATCTAACAGACCCAGCTAGGCTGGCTGGCCAATATGCCCCAGAGATATTATTGATTTTGATTTCCTATTGCTAGTATTTCAGGCATACAGTGACATCCAACATTTACATAGATGCTTGGTTTCTGACTTTGTACAGAAGGCAGCTCATCTACTGAGCTCTCCTTAACCTAAAATTTTGAAATTTAATATCTAACTTAACTTCCTACCATATGTCATCTGAGTGGGCTTTATTACCAGTGGCTACAGTAATACGTTGCAATGTACCTCTGCCTTTCATTCAGAGAACACATCACTAATCAACATTAGAATTACCTGGTTGATCCCATTATAAAGCTTCACAACAAGGTGCTCCAAGTAATTATTACCAATCTATACTTGTTTTGATCATTAGCACCATTTCATTTTTATTATCTACTATCTACTGGGACAACCCCTTAATTAATCTGAAACTATTATTTCTCTAGCCACATTATTTCACCTCTAACTCTTTTGTGAGAACAGTTCTATTATGCTACCAAGTTTCTATCTCTTTTATTCTTTTTTCTTTACTTTTATTTTCTCATTTGTTTTTACTTGTTTTTGCATCTCTTAGTTTGTTTCAATTTCTAAAAATAGATTTGGGCAACTCTAAGTGTTCACCAAGTTAAACAAACAAAACAAAACACCTAACAAAGCTGTTCTGCTCTGAGAAGATTGCCACAAAAGCATGTACAGATGGATATTAGAAAAGAATGTAAACTTGAAACTTGAGCTGCATTTTGCAAGGCTTAGAGGTTTCCTGAAAGATCAGGAAAAACATACTCAAGGAAAAAAGTAGGAAAGGGGATAAAAGAGTAGGTATCTACACTTCTGACAAGTGTCTCTGTACTGCTGACACTTTTATTCCAGGGACTAACTTTAGAGCCTTAGCATACTGTGTGCTCTGTCACCCAAAGGCTGACATCTTTCCTGCCTGACTTATTTTCTGAACTTTGATTATGGAAAAGAATGAGAACAAATGTATTCTGTAGATAAAACTTTGGGTCTTTGTCAGTCCTACAAAGTCAACCTTGTCAGCTTGATATATGTGTGCTTACCATGGAATGAATGGACAATTGTCAGTGGTAAAGGTGCAACAGTGAAAACAGTAAGCATAATTTTTTATTTATGTCTGCTTATTTTTTTAAAGTTTTGTATGCATATGCACAGGTCTATGTGTGTTCATGAGAGTGTATGTGCCCATAGAAGCTAGAGGAGTCCAAAGCAATGGTTCTGAAGTTACAAGCAATCATTAGCTTCCTGTAGTGGGTGCTAAGAACTGAACTTAGGTTATCTTGAAGTGTAGTTTTTACTTTTAACTGAATGTCCACCAAAGAGATTTAGGAGAACAAACAGAGGCAGGGTAAGAAATAGTCTCCATAATAAGTCTTATAGTGAGGTTTATAGTCAATGCCAGTGGTTACTGAGATTTGGAATTCTACCTTGCAAAAGCACACAGCACAATGAGCACAACTTAAATATGATCAATACTTATGCAGGGAATAGTGACCTCTGTGCTTCCTTTACTCCTTCCACTAAGAGTTGGCATTTCTAATTTCACTAATGGTCATCTTAATAGTAATTTGCTCCATGACTCATTTATATTCCTTTTTTTACCTCTTTAACCACCTTTTCTTTTTACTTCTCTTTATCCCTGAATTTTAATGTGATTCTAGATTAAATGGTCCTAATAAAGTAGTGCTCTAGGCTATTACACTGTTTTGACAACATTAATGCAATCAAAAACATACAGCTTTGAAATAATACCACTGTATGTGCTACTGTGATGCTTGATATAATGAAGCAATTAATAAGTAATTAGCCTTGTGAGTCCACAGTTATCTGCAAATCTGCAGGGTTGAGTCCACCCTGTAAGCCTTCTAGCATGCAAAGAGTTTACAAAGAGAACATAAACTTTTCTATGTATGATCCTATTCATCCAATAACATGTGAATGACCCTGTCTTTGTTTCTGTTATGGTACCGTTATCAATACTGTTATGAACTGACAACATGACTAAGACAATGTATAAAGTGAAGCATTTAATTGGCAGCTTGCTTATGGTTTCAGAGGGTAAATCTATGACTATTATTATGGCAGGAAGTAAGATGAGAGTCTGGCAGCCATGTTGCCAGAGCACTAGCTGAGAGCACATATCTGATACACAAGCAGGAGACAGACAGAGTGAAACTGAGTCTGGCTTTGGCTTTTGAAACTTCAAGGCCCATCCTTAGTGGCACACCTTCTCTAGTAAAGCCACACATTTCCTAAATCTCAAATATATGAGCCTATTGGGACCATTCTTACCTAAATAACCACAGATTTTATATATATATATATATATATATATATATATATATATCAACCACTGACAATAAATCATAAAATGTATATTAAAGAAATTCTTGGGCCTTCTGCCTAGGCAGACCATCAACATATCTGCTCCTCTGAAGACCCCACAGTCTGAAGGCCATCCAAGAGGTCTGTTACAGCAAGCACCACAGGTAAGAGACCATCAAAAATAATGGGTATAATTGAGAACCTTGAGCAACCCAGCAGACTTGGGGCCAATTTCCACCCACACCCACACCTCTTGAACAAACTCCAACCACTTTCTGGCCTGTGCCTTCTGCCTGGGCAGACCATCGGTCTACTCCTATTAAGACCCCAGAGTCTGATGGCTTCCCAGAAGATCTGCTACAACCAGGGCCATAGGCCTTCCAAGAGACCTGCAGCAATCCAGGGACACAAGGGTCAGGCTCCACACTAAGACACCCAGATCAGCTAACACCAAGGATAATCAGATGGTGAGAGGCAAGCTCAAGACAATAAACAACAGAGGCCAATATACTCTGACATCATCAAAACCAAGTTCTCCCACCACAGCAAGGTCTGGATACACCAACACACCAAAAAAATCACAAAGACAACCTAAAATCCTACTTCATGAAGATAATAGAGTCCTATAAGGAGGATATAAATAACTCATTGAAAGAAATACAAGAAAATGCAAATAAACAAGTAGCAGCCCTTAAAGAGGAAACACATAAATCCCTTAAAGAAATACAGGAAAACACAATCAAACAGATGAAGGATTTGAATAAAGTGGTCCAAAAACTAAAAAATAGAAGGAGATACAATAAAGAAAACAAAAATGTAGGCAACTCTGTAAATGGAAAACCCAGAGAAAAGGTCAAAGACTACAGATGCAGGTATCACCAACAGAATGAGAGAGCTAGAAGAATCCTAGGAATAGAAGATACTTTAGAAGATATCAACACAATGGTCAAAGAAAATTCAAAACAGAAAAAATACTCCTTACCCAAAAATTCCAGGAAATCCACGACACAATGAAAAGACTAAACTTAAGAATAATCGGAGTAGGAGAGTGAAGATTCCCAGCTCAATGGATCAGAAAATGCCTTCAACAAAATCATAGAAGAATAATCCCCCAACCTAGAGAAAGAAAGGGCCATAAATATACAAGAAGCCTATAGAACACAAAAATAGATTGGACCAGAAAAGAAAATCCTCTTCTCACATAATAATCAAAACATTAAATGCAAAGAACAAAGAAAGTATTAAAAGCTATAAGATAAAAAGGCCAAATGACCTATAAAGACAGACCTATCAGAATTACAACAGACTTCTCAACAGAGACACTAAATGCCAGAAGAGCAGACTCTAAGAGAACACAAATGCCAAACCAGGCTAATAACACCTGGCAAAACTCTGAATCATTATAGGTGGAGAAAACAAAACATCCCATGAAAACTGCAGATTTAAACAATATCTATCTAACAATCCAGCCCTACAGAGGATACTAGAAGGAAAACTCCAACACAAGGAGGATACCTAAACCAGGAAAAACAAGATATTAATCATCTCACAGCAAAACCAAAAGGAGAGAATCACATATACTTAATGCTACATACAGCAAAATACATGACAGTAACTAACAATTATTTGTCTCTAGTATCTGTCAATGTTAACAAACTCAATTCCCTAATAAAAAGACATAAGCTAACAGATTGGATACCCAAACAGAATTCAGCATGTTGTTGCATACAAGAAACAAGCCTCAATGACAAAGACAGACACTACCTTCAGGTTAAAGGCTGGGAAAAAGTCTTCCTAGTAAATAGTAGAAAGAAATATCAGGAGTAGCCATTCTAATATAAAAAAAAAAAAAACTACTATCAAACAGGAGTTATCAAGTGAGATAGTAAAGTACACTTTGTATTTATCAAAGGAAAAATCGACCAAGATAAAGTCTTAAATCTGAACATCCATGCCCAAATGCAAGGGCACCCATATTCATAAAAAAGAAAAAAATTAATAAAGCTCAAAACACACATTAAACCCCAATGAATAATAAAGGGGGTCTTCAGGAACCCACTCTCACCAATGGAGAGGTCATTGAAACAGAAACTAAACAGAGACAAAGGGAAACTAATAGAAATTATGAACAAAATGGATTTAAAGATATGTACAGAAGATTTCACCCTAAAACAAAAGAATATACCTTCTTCTCAGCACCTCATGTTACCTTCTCCAAAATTAACCATATAGTTTGACACAAAAGCACAGATTCAAAAAAATTGAAATAATCCCATGCATCCTATCAGATCACCATGGACTAAGACTAGACATCAATAACAACAAAAACAGCAAAAATATTCAATAAAATTCTAGCAATTGAAATTCAAAAACACATCAAAATGATCATTCATGATGATCAAGTAGTCTTCATTGCAGGGATGCAGAGTTGATTCAATATATGAATATCCATTAACATAATCTACCATGTAAAAAACTCAAAGAAAAAATCACATGATCATCTCTTTAGATGCTGAAAAAGCATTTGACAAAATACAACACCCCTTCATGTTAAAAGTATTGGAGAGATCAGGAGCTCTAGACTCTTATGTAAATATAATAAATGCAATATACAGCAAACCAACAGTCAATATCAAATTAAATGGATAGAACTTGAAGCAATCCCACTAAAATCAGGGACAAGAGAGGGTTTTCCACTCTCCCTGTATCTATTAAATATAGTACACAAAGTTCTATCTATAGCAATAAAAACACAAAAGGAGATTAAGGGGATCTAAATGGGTAAAGAAGAAATCAAGGTGACATTACTTGTAGATAATATGATAATACACATAAGCAACCCTAAAAATTCTACCAGAGAACTCCTACTGCTGATAAACAACTTCAGCAAAGTGGCCAAATATAAAATTAACACACTCAAATCAATAGCCATCCTTTATACAATTAATAACTAGCCTGAGAAAGACAACAGGGAAAGAACATTTAATAGTCACAAATAATTAAAATAACTTGGGGGTAAATCTAACCAAATAAGTGAAAGTTTTGTATGATAAGAACATGAAGTCAATCAAGAAAGAAATTAAAGAAGACCTCAGAAAATGGAGAGATCTCCCATCCTCATGGATTGATAGGATTAACATAGTGAACCTCACCACCTTTCTAAGAGCAATCTACATATTCAATGCAACCACCATCAAAATTCCAACATAGTTCTTCAAAGACATGGAAAGAGCAACACTCAATTTCACATGGAAAAACAAAACACCCAGTATACTGAAAGCAATCATCATAATAAAAGAACTTCTTGAGGAATTATCATCCTTGACTTCAAGATATATGACAGAACAATAGTTACACATGGCACAGAATTGGTACAGAGACAGACTGGTAGATTAATGGAATGGAATTGAAGAACCACAAGCAAAACCATACATCTATGTATACTTGCTCTTTGGCAAAGAAGCCAAAAATATACAATGGAAATAAGAAAACATCTTCAATAAATGGTGCTGGTCTAACAGGCAGTTGGTACATAGAAAAATAAAAATAGATCCATATTTGTCACCTTGCACAAAGCTCAAGTACGAATGCATCAAGTACCTCAACATAGAATGAGATACACTTAATCTAATTGAAGAGAAATCAGTAAAGAGCTTGGAACTCATGGGCATGGGGTGGGGTAGGGGTAGGGTGTTAAAAATTTATTAAACAGAACTCCAATGTCTCAGGCTCTAAGGTCAAAAATTGATAAATGGGACCTCATGAAAAGCTTCTGTAAGGCAAAGGACATAGTCAATAGGACAAATCAGCAACACACAGATTAGGAAAAAAAATCTTCACCAACCCTACATCCAGTATGTGTATATCCAAACTACATAATGAACACAAAAGCTAACCTCCAAAAAACTGAACAACACACACACACACACACACACACACACACACACACACACACACAAAAAGGGGGGGGGGTATAGAGCTAAACAAAGAACTCATGACAGAGGAATCATGAATGAGCAAGGAACACTTAATGAAAACCTAATACCAATACTCTTCAAACTATTCCACAAAATAGAACAGAAGGAACACTAACCAATTCATTCTATTTAGCCACAGTTACACTGAGTATTCTTCTTTGGAGAAGGAAGGTTTCTGTCTAATCAGAAACTTGTCACAGTTTCCTGTCAGAGAGGTGTTCATAAGAGAATTTTTCCTACTTCTATCATGTTGAATGTTTCAAATTGATTTTAAAAACTCAGAAAAGAAAAAGAAAAAGAAATGCTCACAATCCTTAGTTATCAGGGAAATGCAAATCAAAACGACCTTGAGATTTGACCTCATACCAATCAAAATGGCTAAGATAAAAATTCAGGTGACAGTACACATTGTCAAGGATGTGGAGAAAGAAGAAAACTCCTCCATTGCTGGAGGTATTGCAAACTGTTACAACCACTCTGGAAATCAATCTGGAGACTCCTCAGAAAAATTGAAAATAGATCTACATGAAGACCCAGCCATACTACACTTGGACATATACCCAAAAGATGCCTCATCATACCACAGGGGCATATGCTATGCTATGTTCATAGCACCCTTATCTTTGATAACCAGAAACTCAAAACAACCTAGATGTCCCACAGTTGAAGAGTGGATACAGAAACTGTGGTTCATTTACACAATTGGATACTATTTAGCCATTAAGAATGAGGACATCATGAGTTTTGTAGACAAATGGATGGAACTAGAAGATATGATTCTGAATGAGTTAACTCAGACATGCATGGTATGCACTCACTAATAAGTGGATATTAGCCAAAAAGTACAGAATACCCAGGACACAATGCATAGAACTCAAGAAGGTTAACAAGCAGGAAGTTGATTAATTTATACTTGTGTTTTGTCAACTAAAACTAAAGATCAAAAGTGTTTAAGAGATGCAGTGAGATTGAACTAGTGATAAAATATCTCCCAACTAAAAGTTCTAGATCTAGCTAAACCTACTGTTGAATTTCATCAGAACTTTAAAAAAAGAACTAACATCAATATTTCTCAAATTATGAAATGAAGTCAAAAGAGAATATGTTGCAGGATTTTCCCTGTCCAATTACATTAGGACAGAGGGAGGTCTATGATTGAACAGGGAAAATGGAAGGGGAGCTAAGAGTTGCAGAGACAGGGAGCGTCTCAGGGGAGATAGGGAAAGGAAGATGGTGGCAGACACCATCATGGCTCTAACCAGCCATAGTCATGATATTGTAAGGTTAGAATAATTGAGATAAAGCTTTTATCATTATAAATTGGCTCTGAAATTATTGTATTGGTATCTTGTAAATTGAGAATCTATTGATACATAAATCTGATTGGTTAATTATAAGCTTCTAGAGTTTTTATTTACTTGGTTGATGGGTGGCCTGGCAGTTGACCATGGGGTAGACATTCATTGTGTGGGCCTTGCAGCAGTAATCTGTCAAGAGACTCTGGAGCTCAGGCACAGAGAGATGGCTGTGTTGAGATCAACCAACTGGAGCCATGTGGTCGGCTGGTTGCCGTCGGTAACACAGGAAGACGCCGGCGGTAAACCAAAATTCTCTACAAGAATCCACTAGAAATTTAAGATTATTAGCCTGAGAGTAAGAGTTTTATTTTATTTTATTTATTTTGTTAAGTGAGTGCTAAGAAGAATCAAGTGTACTCAAGTTTGGAGTTGAAACAAAGCAGCCCTGAGGTACCCTGCTGTGGGAAATTACAGGCTGCTCAGAGAGAGAGAGAAAAAAATGAAGTTGTCTACATTTTAGGACAGAAGGATTGAACTGTATATTTAAAACTGAGATTATTTGCTTTTTGGATAGATTCATATTTAGATTCTGTTCGAATCATGTGGGAAAGTTCACCCGTGGTTCAGAACTAAGATAGGGAAAATTAGTGACTGACTCCAGAATAGAGAGGCAGTAATAATATTGGCTTTCATGTACAGGTAATAAATAAGATAGTCTGTGGCTCCAGGTAGAGAGATCAACAGATATTATACAAGTATTAATAAAATATATCTGTGGCTAATGGCAGAGAGCTGAACAAATAAATGGTATAAAAAGATGACTGCTCAAGGTAGAGAGCTGAACAGAAAGTTGGTATAAAGATACACTGCTTTAATATGCCTCATGATACTGTCAAATTCTGTCTACATGGGCTCCACAGGAATCTTGGATGTTTTGTACTGCTTGGCATAATAGAAAAGGCCTAAGTATAGGCACATACAGTATCTTTATTTACTTCAGTTGTTTTGATTCTCAAAATGGTTGTGATTTTGAGTTTTATGGTTATTTTATTCCTCTGGGAGAGAAGTCTAAATAAAGGGTTTTCTGATTACTGACTGAAGGATAGGATATTTTGGAGAAAAGTTTATCTTGATGATACTAAAATTTTGTTTTGAGACTTTCTATATTATAGAATATATAGAATCTCCTCATCAGACATGCTGAACTGACCTACTTAAACTCCTGATATCCTGGACTTTCAGCCAGATCCAGTCAAGACACAAACATCAGAAACTAATCAATCCTATTTTCTTTCCCAACTACCCCTTCATAATATCTCAATGGCCATATTCAGCTTGAAGAAGTTATTAAGAGTCATCCACCCACTTCCCTGAGCTTGGGGCTGAAGAGGGTTATTAAAGGTTCTCTTTCTAGGGAATGTAGAAATGGCCATATTGGAACAGGGAGGAATAGCTGGAATTGATTGAATAGCCATAATCTCATTTGGTTGGAAACTCCTTAAATGTTACTAAGCTGAAGTTATAATTTCTATTTTGATAAAGTATTTTTATTTTGATACAAAATCAAGGTTTTTGTTGGTGCAAATTTTTTCTATTGATACTAAAAATGTGAAAGTATAAGACTTAGACCTAGTCCTTCTATTACTGTTTTTATAAACTGATGTGAGATGATTAAGTCTGCACGTTAAGGGCCAAATAGCAAGTTCATGGCTCTGAGTTCATTGTTAGGGTATTTTTAGATATTTTAATTAGAAATAGCTAAAAGTAGTTAACAGATAATAGTCTAGATTACTTTACATAGATAGTTGGTGTACTGGCTGGTTTTGTGTGTCAAGTTGACACAAGTCGAAGTTATCACAGAGAAAGGAGCTTCATTTGAGAAAATGCCTCCATGAAATACAAGTGTAAGGCATTTTCTCAATTACTGATAAAGAGGAGAGGGCCCCTTGTGGTTGATACCATCCCTGGATTGGTAGTCTTGGGTTCTGTAAGAGAGCAAGCTGATCAAGCCAGGAGAACAAGCCAGGAAGAAACATACCTCCATGTCCTCTGCATCAGCTCCTGTTTCCTGACCTGCTTGAGTTCCAGTCCTGACTTCCTTTAAAAGGAACAGCAATGTGGAAATGTTTTCAAAAACATCAAAAATCCACAGAATGTTACCTTTAATGTTATTTATTCACTTGTTGTTGAGACTAATCTGCTCCTGCCAGCTTTCCCTTTCTTGGATTAAAAGAAGAAATTATGTATCTATGAGTTACTCCAGTTATGGCAAGACAGCCACTAGGCAAGAACTGCCTCATTTCATCTACAGACATAATACTGTCCAAAAATAGGACACAATTTTCAGGTTAGGACAGCTTAGTTCTGCCAAGACAGAATTGGCTAATCCTTAATTCCTGTTTCTCTAAGGTCTGTTAGATGATCCTGGACCAGAAGACTGAAGACCAATGCTCCAACATTTTGAAGTAGAGACTGTCCAGGTGATCAGCAGTCTCATAAACTGGCTATGTTTTGAAAGCACTATTTTGTGCTTTTCATATTTTCAGATAATATTAATCATTCTTGGATTTCTGATGTGGTTAAAGACTTACAGTTTCATAGCCAACTGAGGCCATTTACTTTGAGAGAACAGATCTGAGAAAATGGTTTTCTTTTTACTTTTTCTTTTTAAAATAATATTTTATTAATTCTTTGATAACTTTGTACAATGTATTTTGGTAATATTTCCCAGCCCTTCATTTCTTTAATAGCAGGACTTGGGAAACCAAGTTAGGACCATTACCATGAGTTTGAAGTCAATGTGAGCAAAATAGTGAGTTTAAGGCCATTCCAGGCTACAGAATGACAGTCTGTCTCAAACAATGAATGAATAAAATATCAGTGTACAAATTCCACATTTTTTGAGATCAATAGTGAAACAGTTGGGAAATAATTTATTGAAAGAACTGCATTTAAAATAGCTGCAAAAGAGAAAATATAGAAAAACTTTCCTAAAAATATGAACGATTTCAACCATTAGAAAATGGTGAGATGGCATACAGTCTAAGCCAGGACAGCAGTCAGGTGTAAATTATAAGTCCTTTAAGTTAAGATAAATGGCAAATGTTCTATTTAATTGGCAAAAATGATGGATTGGGTGTTATGTCTATCTTGTACTTTATAAATTACAAAATGGTAATAGTTGTGCTCAATTTATATTTTGATAGAAACATTTTTTTTTATTATTTAATTAAACAGAAAGGGTGATGTGTCCCAGGATATTCCCTGTCCCATTACATTAGGGCAGCAGGAGGTTTGTGACTGGACAGGAAAAGGGAAGTGGAGCTAAGAATTGCAGAGACAGGGAGCATCTCAGGGGAGAGAGGGAAAGGAAGATGGTGGTGGACGTGAACCTGCTTGGCTATAACCAGCCACAGTTATGATATGGTAAGGTTATAATAATTGGGATAAAGCCTTTATTATTATCATTGGCTCTGAAATTATTGTATTGACATCTTGTCAATTTAGAATTTATTGATACATATATCTGATTGGTTAATTATAAGCTTCAAGAGTTTTGATTTACTTGGTTCCTGGAATGTGGAACCTCCGATGGCGGAGCGGAAACTATTGGCTCAGCCAGACGCTGTGGGGGCTAGCTGGAGAGAATAGCTGGCAGTAGGCGCATGGGAGCTCCTTCGGCCCACACCTGCCAGTTGTGATGAGAGAAGCAGGAGCCTGGAGACATTGCAGGATACTTTTTAAATATTTCCTGCAACAGGAATAAATGTTACCAAATGAAACCAGTATTATCTGAATAACAAAGTAAGATAAAGGAAAGGATGTGACAAACCAAACTATTGAAGAGAGCTGCAAATATTCTCAACAAAAAACTTGCAACACAGTCAAGCTAGTTTTCAGCCTTAATCGAGACAGTCATCTTTTCAACCCCTCTGTCTAAATCCATCGTAAAAGAAGAATGTAAGAGGTTGAAGATGGGGAAGAGTGCTTGGAAATGAGGTCACCTAGACAAGAGTTGGCTATTGTATTCATGAACTTAAGAGTAACAGTGGCTATCTGCATAAGACCTTTCTAGGATCAAGCCGCACAATTCCAGCAGAAATGAGTGAGCTCTTTAGTTTCTACCTCTAACTGAGGATATGCCAGTTGATAGCTGCTGTGGGAGAGAGAACAATTCTTCAGGGGAAGTGAGGCCCTTGGTAGCCTGGTCAGGCTCCAGTAGATGGCTCTCCATATATGTGCAAATGGTCAGCACTAAGTATACTTGAAGAAATATTTAAAGAATAAGAGAAGGAGGAGGAGGAGGAGGAAGAGGAGGAGGAAGAAAAGATATAAATCTGAAAGGGCGGCATGTTAGGAGGTGTGTGGGGAAAATTAAAGGTGGGAAATGGGAAATGGATCATATATCATTTATATGAGATTCTCTATGAACAAAAAAAAAGAAGACAAAAAGAAAGAAAGAACAAAAATTAAAATAAAAGTAGATATTAGATATACAAAAATGCGTCATCTTGAAACCTAGACAAGCTCTCTGATGAAGAAGTGAATTTTGCTGGATATACTCACTGTTGAAATGCCTCCTTCGTGGAGCTTACATTAATGTACAGGAAAAACATATTGTTTATATGGATATGAAATTTCAGACAATTCAAGATGCTTTTAAAAAGGTTTGTTGTCTAACATGTACAATGAATGAAATTATTTTATGATGAAAATAACTATGTAGTAAGTTTTCTGCTTTCAAACTAGTCTCTGTGGATCTTGGAAGTCATCACCCTCACCTACAAACTAAAAATCAAAAAATTTCTTTAGATCTGTCATACAATGGAAGTCCCAGAACATAACAAAGTCGGTCATAAAGTTGATACATCAAGCATGAACATAAAGAAAACTAGAGCTTATCGTAGCAGATGTCCCGGAGCCTGCGTTGCTAGGGGAATGGTTCTAGGACTTTTGAAAAGTGAAGGCTCATATGGATGATTAATTTGAGGATAGGAAAAGTTCATGTGGCTCTCAAACTATGCATTTTTTTGGTCTAGAGCCCTGAGCCTGAGGGTTTTAAATTCCTAGGGAAGTCTCATAGGGCTCTACAACTATGCACACTAACTTTAAAACTTCTTGTTTGAGGATTCTAAACTCATGGATACAGTCTTATGAGGGTCTTATGCTGTGCATGCTACTTCTAGTAACCCCCATATTTTCTCATCAAAGATGATTTTCAAAAGCTTCTTGTGTTTTTGTCAAGAGAGATAGAAAGGAAGTGTGCTTATAATTATGTGGGCATTTTTCCTAGCACGACCTATCTTCATAGGCACCATAACTGACAGAGATGGGACAGGGTTTTATTTAGTATGACAAAAAAGAAACATGTAATTCTAACCCTTATGGGTCATTGTAGAACAATGTGTTCTTTCTTTCTTTCTATCTTTCCTTTTTTCTCTTTTTTTTGTCACTCAGTGTGACAAGAAGAGAGCTCCCTGGTGCCTTGTCTTCCTTTTGTTTTTGTATTATGAGACTATTACATGACATTCTCCCCTTCTGAGTGAGAAACATGTAATTCTAACCCCCATGAGGTTTGGTAAGGGCTGGGCAGATAGGAAAAACATGTTTGAATGTTACATCCTGGAATCAAGGTTTATTGAAACAACAAAAAAAATGTGCATTATTATATATTATTGTAATCTCTCTCTAAAAGTTGTAGAAGAATACATTTATGGCTTTGATATGACATTGAAATGCAAGTTCTTTAACTATATTTATTTAAAATATTTTTGTTTGGGGGCTGGAGAGATTATTCATTGTTTAAGAGCATTTGCTGCTTTTCAAGAGAACCAGAATTAATTTCCAGGTGACTGACAAATGCCTTTAGCTCCAGTTCTAGGGGATCCAATGGCTTCTTCTGGCCTCCACAAGAAACAACATACAACACACCCACATACATGCACACACGCAAACACATTCAGATACACACACACACGCATATGTATCTATATCTATAGCTATAGCTATACCTATATCTATACAAATAAAGGTAAAATGAATTGTTTGTTGTAATATGAGACAATTTGAAAACTCATCACACATCTTAGTTTACCTTCTCCTGTTTTTATTGGTGAACTTATTGCCAACCTCTTTCAAAATCTCTGCTAGGATCATTGGTGGTCTCTCCTGCATCTGATGAGTGGCAAGCATGGATGAGGGAGAGACAGAAGCAACCACTCAAAAGGGGAAAATGCCACATGGTAGTCTCATAATACAAAGAAAAAAGGAATACCAGGCATCAGGGAACTCTCAGGTTGTCACACTGAAAGACAAAAAATAAAAAATAAAAAAAGAAAGTAACAAAGAAACTACACATTGTCCCTCAACATTTTCTCTTTCAGCTCTATGTTAATTAGTATATGACAGGAACAGCTGGAGGACAGAAACCTGTCTAAAAACACAGCTTGCTCCCAACAGCAGAAACTGAGACAAAGAATAGAAAATACATAGGATAGGAACAAAGGCTAAAGATTGTTCTAGTACTCAAAACACAAATAAGATCCATCTGTATCTGTGGTTTCACATAAGTCTATTGGGCAGGTCTGAAGAGCTCCTGGCCAAGGGTAGCCATTTTGCTGGATTCAACCCTGAACCGATTGCTTCTGTGTGTAGGCGTCGTCAAATCCTAGTGTCTGACATAAGAATTCTAAGTTACTGAAAGTTTGAAGAACTTGTCCCAGTAATACTAACTTCTCTCATTTGACAAGCTAAGGAACTTTAAGGAGTGGGATCAGAAACTTAGAAGGACATGAGTGAAAAGAGACAAGCGGGAAAGTGGCTGGCATCTTGCTGCTCAGAGCTAATCCCCACTGCTATTTCTGTATTCTTTGCATCTAGTCCCAGAAATACTTCTGCTAGATGAAGCAACAAGCAAAGAAAGCAGTGTTTCAATACCATCACTGAAAGACACTCTTTCCTCCAGCCAAATCTCAGACAAAGTTCCAGGGTTTTATATCCAAAGAAGAAATGACTGAGCCAAACATACTGGATTTACTTGGTAGGAGGGGTGGTGAGGGGAAAGAAAGAAAATTCTCTCAAATTAGGACACATACAGAAGCCCTTGTAATCTAAACACTTTTCATCAGCTGGACACACAGTCAGGAAAGTTGAGCTGTATGGATGTTAGGAAAAAAGCCTAATGCAGTACAATTGGCATCTCTCCAGCGATCCAGAATGTTCTGCTTGCTTGCTTCTCTGCAGCAGCTGCCCTCAATCTCAAATGACCAGTGACTAGGATAAGCCAAAGCAGAACAGCCTCTTGTTGGTATTCACTTGTGTCATCTGCCTACTTTCAATTATTTGGCCAGAGATATCTCAGGACTCATTTATAATTAGGCAGACCAAGCAAGAAAACAGGAAGGCTTTTGAAGCCAAATCACAGTGAATAGCATGGATTCACTAGACTAGACTTTTGAAGCATCCCAAGTTCACTTCAGTGTGGTAGAAATGCTGAGAGCCAAAGCCAAAAAGAGGCTGTATAGCTTATAAAGAAAGATAATCTGTGTAGCATTATTTCTTCACACAAGGAAGGAGGGTATCCAGTGTAATCAACAAATTATAGTGTGATATTAGTAATGGAAATCACTAAATCTAATATATCAGAAATAAGGTTTTATTTAAAAAATGAGTATATTGTGGACACAAGAGCAAGGCACAAATATAGAAACCATTTAGATCCACTTTGCCATTTATTATGACAAAAGAAAAAGAAATTAATGTTTCTGCAAAACTTCAAAAATATTTTCTCTTCCATCAAACTCCTTCATGGAAGTTTGTCCCCCTAGTTTATAGACGCCAAGAACATTGTGTTTAAGTATATGAATAAATTCAGGGAATAGAGATTTCAGCCAGTACTTGCTCAGATCCATTCTAAATAACATAATCCTTGAACATAATATGGAGCAAGATGAGGTAATTGCAGAACCATGCTCTACCCTTGACCAAGAGAGTAATCTTTACTTGGTACAGGACAATGCAACTGAGTGAGTGATAAATGGATTCTCAAGTTCCTCTGGTCAAAGGAATTGATGACACTCCATAAATTCCCTTGGATGCAAAGTATAACCACCTTAAAAGCATGCAGATATTACAGACAGACATCATTGCCTACATGCCAGGTACATGCCAGGTATCAATAACTGAAATGATTTTTTAGAACTGAATTATTCACAGCTCCGCATGTTGACACTAGAAAGCAAGCCTCAAATCTTGCTTAATAAGGACAGAATTTAAGGTCATTTGTGAGATTAAGAAATGGGAGTAAAGGCAATTGGCTGTGATATATTCAGTGGTCTGAATATGGTAATCACTCTTCATAATTCTTCATAGAACCACACCTAGAAAATTAAAGTAGTATGACCTAAGGATAGATTTTTGAGCTACCCGCATCAAAAGTTATTCAGCAGACACTTGTACATTTCCAAGAGTCATTGTGACAAAAATGACCTTCATTTTTCTGAAGTTGCTGAAGCATATCCCAGGTAACTATTACCACCAAACCACTTGTTTGGGAGGTGTGGTAAAGAGTAACAGAGTATGGCAAGCAGGTACTAACCATGTCTACATCCTTGCTTCTTACTAGCCTTTCCCATTTGGCGTTGTCCCTTGTTTGATAAACCTAACATCTGTTTTTTGTATGTATACCCCAAACTAATGGTCACATTGGGAGAAGGAATCATTAAATTGAAAGAAATGATACTGAATGACCCTAGTTCTCAAACTGGGGATGGGAGTGTTATTACCTTAAAGAGAGTCATGATGAATTTACTTACAGTGAAAGATTTCTATAATGTCCAATGTCAAAAAATTGAAGCACAAACCCGAGGTATCTAGAGCAACAGTTGTCCACCTTGTGTCATTCCACTTAATGCGGCTTTGATTCTGAATATGGGTACTTAACTCAGTATATATCATCAAGCCTTATAAAGCCAACAGACACCCAGTAGTTACTCAACTCAATCAAATACTACTGTGTGTTATAAAGTGTAATATTTTACTGTATATTCAAAGTTTTCCACTCTTACAGAAACACTTCAGATTAATTGTGGAAATGTAAGTATTTTTATATTGTCATTGCATGTTAGCAGATCTTTGAATCATATTTTATTAGAATGATTGATTTTAAAAGTAGTTGTTGGAGTTGCTGAACTTGAGAATTATAAAAATGATCAAATGAATTGGCCTTAAACACACTTCTACCATTTTCTACTATACATTTATATGTAATGGCATTCTTATTATTGACAATGTTAAATAAAAATATCAACTCAAACAATTTTTGAAATTATTTTAAGTATTATTATCAAATAGCTAAGAATTCTTTTAGCTAATTTATTACTTCAGTTGGAAGTGTGTTTTCATAGCATGCAAGAAGTCAGTGATTTCCATCTTCAACACAACAACAAAAAAAAAAAAAAAGGAGAGAGAGAGGGATTGAATACATATAACCCAAGTACTTGGGAGTGGATTCAGCATGACCAGAACTACCTAGGAAGTTCAAGGCTAGTGTGGGATTCATGAGACCCCCATCTTAAAAACTTCAAGAGGAAGTAGAAGATGATTAACACATAGGCAGCCAAGGTGCAGAGGTTAAGTGACTTTAGAATGTTCCATCCAAACAGGATACTTAAAACACCCCCACCACACAAGGCTGAATGATCATTATTGAAAAGGGTGTAGAAAGAGTTCAAAAGCAGGAGGCAATAGATGACTTAAACTAAATCAATTTTTTTAATGGACACAACAGAATGGTTGCACATATAAACTCAGAGAGGATGTGATATTATTCACAAGACCAAAGTAAGTTCAAGCCATACAAAATCCGAGAATGGAGCACAGGGATAGGCATGAAATTCCAGCCCTAACTACAGAGTCATTGGCAATTGAAAGCTGCTGGTAAAAGGAGAGTTGGTTTTCTTTTAGGGTATGGTCTCTGATAAGTCAACCATCCTCCAGTACATTTCAGTTAAACTGAAGTTGTGTAATTCAAATTAAATTCTATCTTTTATTTTTGTTTTAAAAAATAGGCACAGTTTTGGATGGATAGGGAAGGAGTTATGGGTACTGAGTGGATCCAGGAGGAAATAAAGAAGAGACTATTATTAAAGTGGATTTTATGAACTTCTAAAACAATTGATAATAATATTTCAAAAAGTTCAATTATTGTGAAAAATAAACACTTTCATCAATATTTCCTTAGTTTTAAAATTTGTTTTATATCTATAAGTAGTAAAATTAAACACACACACACATATCTGTAAAATAATTTCTTTTTCTCTCTTTATTACTATTGTCAATTTTCATTCTTCTACATGCCAACTGCCACCATTTGTTGAATTGGATGTATTTTTTCCATTGGATGTTTTTAGATTCTTTGTGAAAGATCAAGTGACCCCAGGTGTATGGGTTGATTTCTGGTCTTCAATTGTATTCCATTGGTCTACATGCCTGTCTCTGTACCACTATTGCTCTGTATTATAGCTACAGGTCAGGGATGGTGATTCTCCCAGAAGTTCTCTTAATTGTTGAGAATAGTTTTTGCTATCCTAGCATTTATGTTGTTCCAAATGAATTTTAGAATTGCTCTTTCTATTTCTGTGAAGAATTGAGTTGGAATTTTGATGGAAAGTGCCTGGAATATGTAGATTGCTTTCGGTAAGATGTCCACTTTTACTATGTTAATCCTGCTGATACATGATCATGGAAGATCTTTCTATTTTCTGATGTCTTTTTCAATTTATTTCTTCAGAGACTTGAAGTTTTTATCATAAAGATCTTTCACTTGCTTGGTTAGAGTCACAAAAAGGTATTTTGTGACTATTGTGTGGGTTGTTAGATACCTAATTTCTTTCTCATCCCATTTATCTTCTGAATTGAGGAAAGCTACTGATTTGTTTCAGGTAATTATATATTCAGCCATTTTGCTGAAGTTGTTTATCAGCTGAAGGAGTTCTTTGATGGAATTTAGGGGGTCACTTATGTATGAAATCATATCTTCTGAAAATAATGATATTTTGACTTCTTCCTTTCCAATTTGTGTCCCTTTGACTTCCTTTTGCTGTCTTATTGCTCTGGCTAGAACTTTGAGTACTATACTTAGTAGATAGCGAGAGAGTGGGTTGCCTTCTTTATTCCCTGATTTTTGTGGGATTACTTCAAGTTTCTCTCCATTTAAGTTGATGTTGGTTACTGGTTTGCTGTATATTGATTTTAATTTGCTTAGGTATGGCCATTGCATTCCTGTTCTTTCCAATACTTTTAATATGAAGGGTTGTTGAATTTTGTCAAATGGTGTTTCATTGTCTAATGAAATGATCATATGTTTTCTTTAAGTTTTTTAACATAATGGATTATGTTGATGGGTTTTCTTATATTGAATCATACCTGCATCCCTGGGATGAAACCTACCTGATCATAGTGAATGTTCATTTTGATGGGCTCTTGGATTCAGTTTGTCAGATTTTATTGAGTATTTTTGCCTCAGTTTTCATAAGGGAAATTGGTCTGAAGTTCTCCTTCTTCGTTGAGTCTTTGTGCGGTTTCAGTATCAGCGTAACTGTGGCTTTATAGAATGAATTGCGTAGTGTTCCTTCTGTTTCTATTTTGAGGAATATTTTGAAGAGTATTGGTATTATGTCTTCTTTGTAGGGCTGATAGAATTCTACACTGAACCCATCTGGTTCTGGATTTTTTCTGATTGGGAGAATTTTACTGACTGATTCTATTTCATTAGCAGTTATGGGACTGTTCAGATGGTTTATCTGATCCTGATATAATTTTGGCACTTGGTATCTACCTAGAAAATTATCCATTTCATCCAGATTTTCTAGTTTTGTTGAATATGGGCTTTTGTAGTAGCATCTGATTATTTTTTTAATCTCTTCAGTTTCTGCTGTTATGTCTCCCTTTTCAATTACAATTTTGTTAATTTGGATACTGTCCCTGTGCCCTCTGGTTATCTGCCTAAGGGTTTATCTATCTTGTTGATTTTCTCAAAGAACCAGCTCCTGGTTTTGTTGAATTTTTGTATAGTTTTCATTGTTTTTAGTTGGTTGATTTAAGCCCTGAGTTTGATTATTTCCTGCTGTCTTCTCTGTTCGGGTGTATTTGCTTCTTTTTGTTCTAGAGCTTTCAGATGTGCTGTCAAGCTGCTAGTGTATGCTCTCTCCAATTTCTTTATGGAGTCACTCAGAGCTATGAGTTTTCCTTGTAGTACTACTTTCACTGTGTGCCATAAGTTTGTGTATGTTAGGCCTTCATTTTCATTAAATTCTAAAAAGTCTTTAATTTATTTCTTTATTTTCTTTCTTTATTTCTTCCCTGACACTATTATCATTGAGTAGAGAGTTCTTTAGCTTCCATGTGCATGTGGGCTTCCTGTTGTTTTTGCTGTTATTGAAGACCAGCCTTAGTCCATGGTGATGTGATTGGATTCATGGAATTATTTGAATCTTCTTGTATCTGTTGAGACTTGTTTTGTGACCAATTATATGATCAATTTTGGAAATGATACCATGAAGTGATGAGAAGAAGGAATATTCTTTTGTTTTAGGATGAAATGTTCTATAACTATTTGTTAAATTCATTTGATTCATAACTTCTGTTAGTTTCAATGTGTCTCTGTTTAGTTTCTGTTTCCATGATCTGTCCATTGGTGAGAGTGTAGTGTTGAACTTTTCGACTATTATTGTGCAAGGTTCAATGTACACTTTAAGCTTTAGCAAAATTTCTGTTATGAATTTGGTGCCCTAGCATTTGGGGCGCAGATGTTCAGAATTATGCATTCATCTTGGTTTTTTTTGTTGTTGTTGTTGTTTTTGGTTTTTTTTTGTTTTTTTTTTTTTTTGATGAGTATGAAATGTACTTCCTCAACTGTTTTGATAACTTTTGGTTGAAATTAGCTTTTATTCGATATTAAAATGGCTACTCAGCATGTTTCTTGGTACCATTTGCTTAGAAAAAATGTTTCCAGCCTTTTACTCTTAGGTAGTGCCTGTCTTTACACTGAGGTGCATTTCATGTATGCAGCAAAATGCTGGGTCTTGTTTATGTATCCAGTCTGTTAGTCTATGTCTTTTTATTATGGAATTGAGTCCATTAATGTTAAGATATATTAAAGAATAGTGATTGTTGATTCCTGTTATTTTTGATGTTACTTTTATGTTTGTGTGACTATCTTTGTTTTGGTTTGTTGAAAGAAGATTAATTTCTTGCTTTTTCTTGAGGGTAGTTTCCCTCCTTGTGTTGTAGCTTTCCATCTATTATCCTGTATATGACTGGATTTGTTAAAAAAGGTATTTTTAAAATTTGTTTTGTCATGGAATACCTTGGTTTTGCCATCTATAGTAATTCAGAATTTTGCTGGGTATGATAGCCTTGACTGGCATTTGTGTTCTCTTAGGGTCCATATGACATCTGTCCATGATCATCTGGCATATAAAGTCTCTGTTGAGAAGTATAGTGTAATTCTGATAGGTCTGCCTTTATATGTTACTTGACCTTTTCCTCTTACTGCTTTTAATATTTCTTTGTTCTGAGCATTTGGTGTTTTGATTATAATGTGACAGGAGCAGTTTCTTTCCTTGGCCAATCCATTTGGTGTTTTGTAGGCTTTTTGTTTGTTTTTGGTCATCACTTTCTTTAGGTTAGGGAAGGTTTCTTATATAATTTTGTTGAAGATGTTTACTGGCCCATTGAGTTGGAAATTGTCCTTCTCTTCTATGTCTATTATCCTTAGGTTTGGTCTTTTCATTGAGTCCTGGATTTCCAAGATGTTTTTGCTTAGGACCTTTTTTCAGTTTGCATTTTCTTTGACTGGTGTGTAAGTGGTTTCTGTGGGTATCATCTATACCTGACATTCTCTCTTCTATCTCTTGTATTTTGTTGGTGATGCTTGCACCTCTGACTCCTGATCTCTTTCTTAGGTTTTCTATCTCCAGGGTTGTGTTCCTTTGTAATTCATTTATTCTTTATATCCATTTTTAGATCCTCTATGGTTTTGTTCAATTCCTTCTCTTGTTTAGTTGTGTTTTTATGTATTTCTTTTTCTTTATTTTTGTTTTTTTATTTTTTATTGGATATTTTCTTTATTTACATTTCAAATGTTATCCCCTTTCCCAGTCTCCCCCAAGAAAACCCCTATACAATTCCCCCTCCCCTGCTTCTATGAGGGTGTTCTCCAATCCCCTACCCACTCCTGCCTCCCTGACTGGGCATCCCTATACACTGGGGCATTGATCTTTCACAAGACCAAGGGCTTCTCTTCCATTGATGCCCAAGAAGGCCATGCTCTGCTACATATGCAGCTGGAGCCATGGGTTGCCTCATGTGTAGTTTTTGGTTGGTGGTTTAGTTCCTGGGAGATCTAGGGGATCTGGTTGGTTGATATTGTTGTTCTTCCTATGGGGTTGCAAACCCCTTCAGCTCCTTCAGTCCTTTCTCTAACTCCTTCATTGGGGACACTGTGCTCAGTTCAATGGCTGACTGTGAGCATCCACCTCTGTACTTGTCAGGCTCTGACAAAGCCACTCAAGAGACAGCTATATCAGGCTCCTGTCAGCAAACACTTCTTTAAGGGATTTATGAGTTTCCTCTTTAATGACTTCTAACTGTTTACCTGTGTTCTTCTGTATTTCTTTAAGGGAGTTATTTATGTCCTACTTTTAGTCTTCTATCATCATCATGAGAAGTGATTTTACATCAGAATCTTGTTTTTCAGGTGTGTTGGAGTATCCAGGGCTTGCTGTGGTAAGAGAACTGGGTTCTGATGATGTCACATATATTCGCTTGCACATATATGGTCTTGCACTTTCCTCATACCATTTGGTTTTCGCTGGTGTTAACAGGTTTTGCTGTTTCTGACTGGAGCTTGTTCTTCCTGTGAGCTTGTGATCTTAGGTATGTCAGCATTCCTGGGAGACAAGATCTCTATGGGTGCAATTGGGGTATGGATAGTTGTGGCAGAGCTTCAGATGCAGGGTGCAGATGAAACAGGAAGGATTGTGTCCAGGGCTGCTCCTTGGTTCCAGAGTCCAGTGGGTTCTGGGAAGGTCCCACTTGGGTCTGGTATGTGGGCAGCAGTGGTGGTCTCACCTGTGATCTTAGGTGTGTCAGCACTCTTGGGAGACCTAATCTCTTCAGGTGCGATTGGGCTATGGATAGATGTGGCACAGGTTCAGCTCTGGGATGCATATGGGAACTTGAATGCTGAGCATTTCTTTAAGTGCTTCTTATCCATTTGTGATTCCTCTACTGTGAATTCTCTGTTTAGATCTATTCCACATTTTTTGATTGGGTTGTTGGATTTTTTGGTGGTTAGCTTCTTGAGTTCATTATGTAGTTTGGATATTAGCCCTCTATTGGATGTGGGGATAATGCAGAATTTTTCCCAATCTGTGAGTTGCTCGTCTGTCATATTGACTATGTCCTTTGCCTTACAGTAGCTTTCCAGTTTAATGAGGTCCCATTTATCAATTTTTGATCTTAGCACCAGAGCCATTGGAGTTCTATTTAAGAAACACTCCCTCCACTCCTGCCAATAACTTCGATGCTCTTTCTCACTTTCTTTTCTATTAGGCTCAGTGTATCTGGTTTTATATTGACATCCTTGATCCACTTAGACTTGAGATTTGTACAAGACAAAAAACATGGATCTATTTTCATTTTTTCTACATAACAACTGTCCAGTAGACCAGCAACATTTATTGAAAATGTTTTCTTTTTCCATTGTATATTTTTGGCTTCTTTGTCAAATATTAAATGTCCAAAAGTGTTTGGTTTTATTTCTGAGTCTTCAGTTCTATTACACTGATCAAACTATCTGCCTCTGTACCAACATGCATTTTTTTTATCACTATTGATTTGTAGTACAACTTGAAATCATGGGTGTTGACTCTCTCAGAAGCTCTTTTATTGTTATGAAATATTTTATCTATCCTGGTATTTTTGTTTTTCCATATGAAATTGAGAATTGCTCTTTCCATGTCTTTGAAGAATTGTGTTAGAGATTTGATGGTGATTGTGTTGAATCTGTAGATTGCTTTTGGTAGGATAGCCATATTTACTTTGTTAATTTTTCCATTCCATGAGTAAGAACACATCAAAACCATAATTTACCATAATTAAGTAGGTTCAATCCCAGCATTACATGGTTGGCTCAATATATGAAAATCCATTAAAGTAATCCACTATATAAATAAAAATTGCATGGTCATCTCATTAGATGCTGAAAAAGCATTTGACAAAATATAACACCCCTTCATGTTAAAAGTATTGGAGAGACCAAGAACTCAAGGCCCATACCTAAACAAAATAATAGCAATATGCAGCAAACCATAGCCAATGGAGAGAATCTTGAAGCAATCCCACAAAAATCAGGAACAAGACAAGGCTGCCCACTCTCTTCATATATATTAAATATAGTACTTGAAGTTCTAGCTAGAGCAAAAGACAACAAAAGTAGATCAAGTGGATACTAATTGGCAAAGAAGAAATCAAGATATCACTATTTGCAGAGGCTATGATAGTATATATAAGCAACCCCAAAAATTCTACCAGAAAACTTCTACAGCTGATAAACACCCCCAGCAAAGTGGCTGGATATAAAATTAACTCAAACAAATCTGTAGCCTTCCTTTATACAAATGATAAATGAGCAGAGAAAGAAAATAGGGAAACAACACCCTTCACAATATACACAAATAATATAAAATATCTTGGGCTAACTCTAATGAGACTTCTGTGCCATCTTATAATGTTCACAGGAGTTCTGTGTTTTCAGTCAAGAAAACCTTGAGTATTTTCTAAAGTGTTTATGGTTTGAATCCTATAAAAGAAACAAAAGTGGATAAGTTATTAAAAGAGTGATGGGTGACCTTAGAGAGCTAATCCCTAAATTTAGCTAATAATCTTCCATGGTAGCATATACCAGCAGTGATTACTCTGCTTAACTAGAAATGAAGGAGACAGATACAGCTTGATACTGGTATACTGTGTAACATAGACTCTGAAGCATTACAATAATTCTTTCTTGAAGGTGCTCATTGTAAAATACCAGGCCAGGGAAAAGAAACATAAAATAGAGTAGAAATTGTAGAAGAAGAAAAGATGGCCAGGCTGAGGAAGGCAGTATTTTTATGTACTTCAATAATGACAGAATACAGTCAGTAAATAATATTCACAACTGCCAATTTTTCTTATGGATAATCACAATAACTCATTGTCAAAGTGGTATTCATGAAATAGTGATTAAACAAAAAGAGGTGAACCCTACCTGAAATAGGTAGTTGCATGTACCTTATATGAACTTCACTTTGTAAAATAAGATTCTAAGTATTAAAGGGTAATTCTCCAATCTTACACAAAGAGACCAAGAATTAATAAAAAATGATTCATCAGATGTTCAGGCCCTGAAATGATTACTGTGAATACTTCAATATCCTTTCTCTTAATTTCTTGTAATCAAAAATTTTTTTTTAAATGTTGTTGGGTTTTTTTGATGTTGTTTCTTTGTGTTTTTGTTTTTCAGATTCTTTTATTCCATGCACATAACAGATATTTTATGGATGGTAAAAGTCTAAACACAAATTCATTTGTGTTTCATAAAATATTTGTTTACTGACCTGAAATTAATTTTATTCAAAGTTTTAGTCAACTCTAATTTTATTAGTGTACATTAGTTGTATAAGGGATTACATTGTGAATTTCTATGAAGTCTTATATCCAATCGTATTTGTCCACATTCTCTTTCCTGTTCTTTCTCTGACTCCCCTTACTCCAGCATTTTCACATTATCGATAGTAATCTGTTCATTTTTATGTCCCTTATTTCTTCCCATATTCCACATATGAAAGAAAATAAGTAATGTTGATCTTGGTGGGGCTGATTTTCTTCACTTAACATGATGGAGAATTTTCACCTATTTTCCTTAAAGGACATGATTTAATTCTTTATAGCTGAAAAAGTCTGTATTCTAATAAATACTACATTTAATATTTCCATTCATGTGCTGATAGATACATAGGAAGATTCCATGGTTGACTACAAATAATAGAGTTGTAGTGAACAAAGATGCTCATATACACAATTTCAGTGAGGTGAGCTGGTTTTGATTTTTGTGTGTGTGTACCCACGAGTGCCAATATGATTAAGTCATATTGAAGAAAATTTTAGAATATTTGATGAAGCTCCATGTGGCTTTATACAATAATTTAAATTAACTTACATATCTGCATGAGGTAAATTAGGGCTCTCTTCTTACATACTAGCCAGAATGTGTTTTTGTTTATTTTCTTGATGATAGATCTTCTGATTGGAGTAGAATAAAAGCTCAATGTATTTATGATTTACATTTCCCTGCTGGATAAGACATCTTACACTTCTTTGTGCATGTTTTGGATATTTGTAATTCTTAATTTGAAAATTGTTCCATTGTACATTTGTTGACTGAATTACGTCATTTATTATTTCATATTTTGGTTCTTCATGGTCTCTAGATATCAGTTCCCTGTGAGATACATATAGGTATAGACTTAACTTCAGTTTGGATGGCTGTCTATGCACTATGCTGACTGCTTCTTTTGCTCTACAGTAAACTTCTAAATTTGATTAATTTTATTTGTTAATTCTTCCTCTCAATTCATGAGCTATTAACATCCTATCAGAATGCATGTGCTTTTAAGTATCCCCTCTATGTTTCCTCTTAGTAACTACAGAATTTACTGTTTTAAGTTTAAGTTCCTAACATGTTTGAAATTGATTTTATATGGGATGAGAATGTGATTTTCATTTTCCAGCCCCATTTGTTAAAAATACTGTCTTTTTTCCAGGTATGATTTTGATACCTTTGTCCTGGATCTGCCAATAGTAGCTGCTTGGACTTTTTCTATCTTTTCTCTTCTCTTCTGTTCATTTGGGTTATATGTCAGTTTTGGACTAGTATGCTGTTTTTGTTAATGTTATATTATTCTTATTCTTTTTATCACGATTTCTTTTACTATTTGGAATTTTGTGTGTATATGTATTCAATATATATTCAATTCTGTGAAAAATATTATTGAAACTTTATGACAAGTACATTGAATTTGTATATTGCTTTTGGTAATATTGTTATTTAAGGTATTTATTGTTATGTTCCATAAACACAGGAAGTGTTTGCATTTTTAATGACCTTCCAATTTCTTCAGGGATATATATTTTGCATTGTAAAGTTCTCTCACACTTTGGGCTTTGATACATCACAGCAAATCAGGTGTAGAATTTACCATTTATAACAGTAAATTTTGCTCAAAAGTTTTGGATTTTGGGTAATTTAATAATTCACATTTTAAAATTTTATATGCTTGTTCTGCAGTGTTATTGTGGTGTGTGGTTATGTTTAGTTACTTTTAGTGGATTCATTAACTTGTTAACCTAAAATTAAATATTTGGTTTTTATCTTAAATATATTGCCTCAATTATGTCATTATAGGTTCCATGGTGGAACTTGTATTCAGAGAACTTGTTTTTTAACTTGTTTTTAGGATTTGATTGCTTTGGTTTTTTTATTAGCAAACTGCAGAGTAGTGACAATATTACTCTCTGCATAGAACATACTGAGTGTAGCTGATTAGCCATTAACAAATGACTTTTAACTCTTAACACAGGAACTTAAGAAAGAAAATGATTATTTTGGCTGACAATTCAAGTTTATTGTCCAAAGAAGTAGGAAAGTCAAGGCAGTGAGAACTTGAAGCAGCCAGTCATATCCTGTACACTATCAGGAGCAGAGAACAATGATTACATGCATACTCATCAACTTGTACGAGAACAGTCATGGAATCTATTTCTCATCCATAGTTCTATTTCTCTGAATTATATTCCCTGATAATAAGACTCATGAGGGAAAAAAAGCAGTTCATTACATGTTAATTTCTATATAAATCTTTAACCATAAAAGGTAGAAAGATGCAAAGGGAAGAGCGAATTGTGATGAAATGGAAATGAAATGCAAAGCAATTGTATAATTTTCCTGGGGTAATGTGGCTTTAAAGGCCTTGTTATCATTGGTGAGAAGTGACTAATGACAACATTGAAGCCATCAGATTCTGAAATACCAGAAATGTGTACAAATTCCTACTATCAAGAGCATGTCAATCATATGAGGTAGTCACTCAATAAATAAGAAGTTTGAACTTTGGTTTTTGCTAAGAAAGTAAACAATGAAGATTCTTTAAGGAATAAAGATTGAAAAATCAAACTCTTCACTATTTTGCTTGAAACATAAGAAAATGGGTTGATATAGAGACATGAGAAAATCACCTGTCATTTCATAAATTTTCCTTCTGTATTTATCAAGAGAAAACTGGTTTAATCTTTAAGCTGTAAAATAGAAGTGATAGAATTACTAGCTTGCTGTTTTTAACCTGTTTTTACACTTGGAAATAGTTAAAATATAAAATGAGCTCTGTTAAATTAAATGAGACAAATATACATACTGCAGTTTCCCTATTATACTCCTTTGCCTATGTATGTTAACAGATAGGAGGTGTAATATTTGCATTCCAGCATAAAGTTAAGAATTACAAAAATGGGCTAGATCAGCCAGTGTTTCCATAGGGTGTAGGTGCTAGTATGGATTTGTATTGATTTGTTATGTTCCTTATGAACCGTATTTTTCAGAAAATTCCAGTTATTACATAAAATCCCTTAAATATTCTACAAGGTAATAATATCCATTATAGTAAATTTTACTTTCAGGAAATTGAAACATAAAACTTGGCATTTAAATTAAAGGTAAATTAATCAATGATTTCTTACTGTGTGGAACAATATAAAAATGTTTCTTTTTATAGTGAACACTAAAATACCAGCAAAATGTAGCTTAATTTTTTTTTATCTAAAACTTTCTTTGACATTTTTATTGAAAAAAATGCTGTAAATCTACTGTAAGATTTCTAATATAAAACAATTATTAAAAGCCCACTATTGCTGATTCTTCATTCAAAGTCTTTCAATTACAATACCCTAAAAATGTGGAATGGTAAGCTAGGTATGTGTGACATTAGAGAAAAATTTAAGGGTAGGATGGATAAGCTTGACCAAGGCTGTTCATATATTGTCTTACCTTTTATAAACACATTATATAGTTGTTTAGTTATTTTGCTCCACCACATGCTGCACATTTCTTGAAAGTCTAAAATGTCAGGGTTATTTATATGATGGGTCCCCAGGTAGAAGATGAGAGCTTATATTGGTCTCCGGGTACATCATGTCCTAGCTGTATTATTTATTTCATTTAATCTATACATGCCTTTGTATAAGCACAGCACCATGTGTAATTTAAGGTTGAGGTTTATAAAAATAAATGTATTTAAATAATTGCTGGTAAAGATAAGTTGAGAATCCAAGTCTGGTACTGGGTTTACCCAAAACAGAGATGTTTCCCAGGTTGACAAAATGTTATTATCATTCACTTTGAGAATAAGTTAGGCTCAGCAATGAGGAATTTGAAATTATCTGGAAATCTTTTAGTTATGAACAGGGTGTTGTGGGAAGTTCTAAAAAGAGAAGAGCAATAGGACTTAAGTCATAAGAGGAATGTGTGTCAAGTGGGAAAATAAGGAAAATGGAGATGCTTGACATGGGATATTTTTCTGAACATAACATAGCATAAAATAAAATAAAATATAAAAAAAATCAGCAGCTTCTACATGGAAAGGAAGGTCTAAGTCTGCACTAGAATGATTGTTATATTGGCCTGATTTCTGCACATGAAATGTAACATCACAGGCTGGGTAAAATATGAATAATGGGAAGTACTTTGTTTATGGATCTAATGAGGTGAAGTCTAAGAAAGAGGGGCTAGAGGTTATCAATAAGGAGTAGAAAACTGTATCTCCAGACTGCATGTTAGCCAGAAAGAAAAACCTTTACGTCTGTAACATACACATTTGTTAATAACATTAATCTATTCATGAGCAGTTGGCCACAATGACTTGACCATGTAAGACTCCAATGTCCCAAAAGTGCTGCATCAGGTGTTAAATTCCATTGTGAGTTATGGAAATGCCATTTAAATCATGATAGTGGCTAGAATTTTGGAGAGAGCTCAGTTCAAACAATAAGAGTTCTTGCTTTTCTGGAAGGAGTCAATTGGGTTACATTGTGTTTCTGCCAACTGTGCATCAGTGTGGGTCAGAAAAACTAGATGTAGAATCCTGGGAGTCTGGATTGTGGTACAAACCATAGAGTCTAATCATACCACAGATTTTCATTCTTCTGTGTACTTCAAGAAGCTGGGATGAGGGGCAATGCTGTTCTATCCATGGGAATCATATTTTTAGGCAGTATTGGAGATATATCTTAAAATATTCCCAAAGATTTTATGTTGCCTAACTTTATACATTCAGCCCAAAATATCATAGTACTAAAAATCAATTTTATTGCTGATATAAAAATTGATAATAAAATTGATTCTTAAGGGTACTTTGCCAGATGATTTAGCACAGAATAGGAGGAATGCATATTGCAAAAATGCTCATGGAGAGAACATGGTCTTGATAAACCTTATTTTGAATGACAAGCTTTGAAATTTCACAGGAAAGTGTTTTGTTACTTTTAAAACACATGGGTTTTCAGTATTTGTTATAGCATTTCAACATGAACACAAATTCTAATGCTGAGTTTGATTGGGTAATACATTGTAACTATAATGAAACAATGATGGTTCCTAAGAATATGTACATATCCTGAAGCTGAAATTTTAATACTCCAATTTGAAAAAAAATATTCAAATGTTATTAAACATGTTAGATGTAGAAATACTGTTCGGTCTTCAAGATAGGTCCTAACTATCATCATCTGTATCTTTATCAAAAAGGCAGAGGGGAATGTGACGCATACAGAGGAGAAGGTGAAATGAAGATAGAGGATAAGGATATAGTCAGAGGGTCAGGAAAATGAACAGAGGTGTATAGCAATGAGGGATGGGGACATGGGGGTAGCGACCAGAAAGTCTGAGATACCAGGAAAGTATGAGGCTCCCAGGACCCAAAGGGGATTACATTAGCTGAAATACCTCACAAAGGGGAGGGAGAAAGAGTTGAGACCATATGGAAAGGTTAGGTACCACCCCTGGTTGAGGGATGGGGCCACCTACACATCTCAAAATTTTTAACCCAGAATTGCTCCTATCTGAAGGAAATACAGGGACAGAGAGTTGAACAGAGACTGAAGGAAAGGTCATCTACAGACTGCCCCGTTTGGGGATTCATCCCATATCCAGCCACCAAACTCAGTCCCTATTGCTGATGCCAAGAAGTGCTTGCTGACAGGAGCTTGATATATCTGTCTCCTGAGAGGCTCTGACAGACCAATATATATGTGGATACTTGCAGCCAACCACAAGACTGAGCTCAAGAACACCAATAGGGGAATTAGAGAAAAGACTGAAAGAGCTGAAGGGGTTTGCAAACCCATAGGAAGAACAACAATATCAACCAACCAGAGCTCCCAGGGACTAAACCACCAACCAAAGAGTACATGTAGAGAAACCCATGGTTCCAGTCACATATGTAGCAGAGAATAGCCTTATCTGGCATCAATGGGAAGGGAGGCCCTTGGTTTTGTGAATGCTTGAAGCTCAAGCATAGGGGAATGTTAGCACAGTGAGGCAGGAGTGTGTTGGTGGGTAGGGAAGCACCTTCATAGAAGCAGAGGAGAGGGGTTGGAATAAGGGGTTGGCAGGAGAAAATCCAGGAAGGGGGACAACATTTGAAATGTAAATAAATAAAATAACCAATTAAAAATTTAAATAATAAATAAAAAATAAAAGTTACTTATAAGTGGTGAATAAAAAGAGAAGGGTATAGTTATAAACATGGTGCACCGACAGTTTTAGAAATGGAAAAGACAAGGAATGGATTTCTTTAATTTTGATAGAGGAAGAGTAGACCTTTTGACACTTTGAACTGCCACTTCTGATTTCCAGAGATATGAGGGCATAAAATTTCTGTGGTTGAATTCACAATGTTTGCGTATATGTCATTCAGCAGCTATGTGAAAGTAGTACATTCCAATTATTTAAAGTGGAGAGATATTCAACATAGAAATGTACTTCCACAAAAATTATTAGAAGAGCTTAAGTGTACATGTTACAGAAGGAGTGATCAGAGGTCTGGATATTACAGGAGATTCCCCCTTTAGCTTTCATAAACTTTCCATTCTTGAACCAGTGATTAAATGGGGAACAAGTGTTTGGCCAGTTTTGGGGAGGAGGAAGAAAAGGCAAATAGAGTGTAGAATGCAGTAAATAAGACACAGCACTACCCAGAGCATCTTTATTTAATTATACAAACAGTGCAACTATAGGTTGTAAAGGCAGAGAAGAATGAAATATGCATAAGCATACCAATCAGCTGAATACTAGCTAGTCCCAAAACAAAAGCTGAAAGGTGATGGATTACATACATACATACATACATACATACATACATACATACTCATCCAGGCCAGTGTAGGAGGTCGTGAGGTTCACCCCCTATAGTTAAGTACTAAAGAAACCACAATTATTACACTTGAAGATCTGTTTTTTCTAATGGACGAATTTGACACCTGTTCACCCAGACCTTTAGGATCTGTCCATTGATGAACATACAACTTGCTCAGACGGCCCCCATTTCTATGAAGGATTGGAATATGGGCAATAAATACTAAACACAATCCATATATATGGGAAAGTTCCATATAAATGTCAGTATAATCTATTTTCAAGTATATGCTAGCTTTCCTTGCTCTTAAGATGTCATCAACTTTTTTGAGGTTTTTTTATGAGTAACATTTTTAACTTTATGTGTACGCTGTTTTGCCTGCATGCAAGTCTGTAAGCCACCTGTGTGTCTGATGCCTACAGAAAAGGTGTCAGATCCCCCAGAACAAAAGTTACAGATGGCTGCAAGCTGCCTTGTGGATGCTGAAACTTGAATCTGGATTCTCTAGAAGAGCAGTCAGTGATACTAACTCCTGAGACATCTTTCCTGTCTCTTTAGGATGCCACCAATTTTAAGATACCATTATTTATACATAAGTGGAAAAAAATCTGCAAATTAACTTTGGGGAATTGATTGTAATTCATATTTCGATTGAGATGTTAAAATATGGAAAGGTAACTCATTGTTTTTACAAGTGAATGATGAAGAGACAAAAAAAAATGTGGAAAGACTCCTTTTCATGACTTACTGAGCATGACTTCAATAGAAAATTTTTGAATGGAAAAGTCGAAACACAAAACAATATTGTTTCACTTTGATTGTCTTGTAACTTTTATTTTTGTAATAAATGTAATAGCTAACTGTCAAAAGGTGAAATGAACGCAATAAAAATTATGCAAGTGGGTTTCTGGGGTCCATAGAAAATCATAATGATAGAAACAAAATCCAGGGAAATATAAAATTCCCATTCAAGGTAACTTCTATTGTATTAAAGAGATTTTTCTAAGATAATATGGAAGATTTTTGCTACTTTTCACTTTGCCTAATATATTTTTCTTGACTCCTCTAGTCCTAGGAATTTCAGGTCATTCTCGAGGTTACTTTACTTTTATTGAATAACTGACATTATAAAATTTCAATATTATACATGGATGAATGGAATTTGACTTGTGTGTCTGTTTGGAAAACATTTACCAATTGGATGTAACCACACATTTTTGTTGCAGTTGTTTTGTTTTGTGCTTTTGTTTTTCATATTTTGTTTTTGTTTTTGTTTTGTTTTTGCTAGAACTATTTCTACAGACTGTATGATATCTTTTATCTCCATGTAGCTATGATGGGGCTTTAAAAGGCAATCTATTAGTAAAATAATTATTATAGAACTCATTTATTGTATATTATAAACAACATGCTCATGAAATGGTGTCTAGTGCTTAAATTAACAAAAGTACCCATTTTAAATGAGCAGCACTCTGAAAACAATTATGTGGGAGCAGATCAGATGCATATGCCTTGGTGTATGGATATGGTAGTTTGAATGAAAATGGACCTCATAGACTTTTAGGGAGTAGGATTTATATGACATATAGACTTTTTAGAGAAAGTCTGTTATTGGAGGTGGACTCCTGAGGTTTTACCTTTAATTTTTTACATATTAATAATTTTTCTTCATTTCAAAACAGAAAAAAGATATTGATGTTTTTGTGTCTATTGCACAGTCTTATTAAAATATATTTTTTAAAGTTTTTCTTATTTTTTAAAATTTATTTATGTATTTCCATCTCAAATACTGAACCCCCCCCCCCAGGTCTTCCTTCCTAGGGTTCTTCCCCCATCCTCCTTCTTTTTCATTTTTGAGATGGTGCCCCCACCCCCATATATATTCCTCCATGCTGGTGTATCAAGTCTCTGCAGGATTAAGTGCATTCTCTCCCACTGAGGACAGAGAAGGCACCCCCTTCGCTCCATATGAGCCTGGGGTCTCAGATTAGCTTGCACATGCTCTTTGGTTGGTAGATTAGTCTCTGGGAGCTCCCAGTGCTCCAGGTTAATTGACTTTGTTGGTCTTCCTGTGCTTTGCCATATCATTCAGGGCCTTCAACCCTCCCCTAATTTTTCCATAGGGGTGCCTGTCCTCTATCTAATATTTGGCTGTGGGTTTCTCCATCTGGTTCAATTGGCTAGTGGGTAGAGCCTCTCAGAGAACAGCTACACTAGGCTCTTGTCTGCAAGCACAACTTACTATCACTAATAGTGTTAGTGATTGGTTGGTGCCAATGGAATGGATTTCCAGTTGAGTTGGTCACTATTTGACAATTCCTTCAGTTTTTGCTCCATCTCTGTCCTTATATTTCTTTTAGACGGGGCCAATTTAGAATCAAAAGTTCTGTAGGTGGGTTGGTGTCCCCCTTAACTCCACCGGGGGTCCTGTCTGGCTACTGCAGTAATCTCTTCTGGTTCCATATCCTCACTGTTGGGAATTTTTGCTAAGGTCCACTGCTTTAATTCTTAGTAACATTCCCCTTGCCAGGATTCTGGAAGTTCCTAGATATATCTCCACCCCCAGTAGCTGCATTTTTCCATTCATTCTCTTGATCCTCTGGGCTATCTCTCCCCTTAGCTGATCCTGATCCCCTCTCTCCATAGCCCTTCCCTCTCCTACCCAGGTCCCTCCTTCCTTCTGCCTTCCATGATTATTTTGTTCCCCTTGAATTCAAGTACCCTCACTTGGGCCTTCCTTTTTATTTACATTCTTTGGATCTATGGGATATATCGTGGGCATTCTCTAATTTTTGGCTAATACCCACTTATCAATGACTATATACTATGCATATCCTTTTAGGTCTGTGTAACTGTTCGTGTTCTACTGCCAATTTGGGTCACTCCAAGACAGTTTGCACGAGATGATCTGCATGTAGCTTCTGGAAACCTGCACCTAGTTATTTCTGATTGGTAAATAAAGGTGCCAACAGCTAATAGCTGTGAAGAAGAGAGAGAGGTACAGTTTAGTTTTCCTGGGTTTAGGACCATGATGAGGAGGAAGGAGGAAGGAGAAGAAAGAAGCCACCATGGAATGGTAAAAATGTGTAGGAGGTAGACACCATGGAAAAAAAGAACATGTAGGAGGGAGAAGGAAAGCTGTCATATTAATGGCAGAGGGCTGCTCAATTGGGTCAAAACCAACCAAGATTGAACATAGAAATTAGTAAGTTGTAACTCAGAGTTATTAGTGGGAGATAGATTCTAACAGCATGAAGGTTAGTCAATTGCCCAGCTCTTGTATTGCTTAAGGAATATTAAAATGTAAAGGGTATGTGTGTGTCTTACATCTGGGAACATAAATGGTCTAAGGTGAGAAGGAATCCCACACCAGGATTTATTAATTTATTCATACTACAGGTCTGGGTTACCTCACTCAGGATATTTTCTAGTTCCATCTATTTGCCTGCAAAATTCATGATGACCTTGTTTTTAATAACTGAAAAGTATTCCATTGTATAAATGAACCACATTTTCTGTATCTATTCTTCTGTTAATGGACTGCTTGGTTGTTTTCAGTTTCTATTACTTATGAAGCTGCTATGAACATAGTGGAATACATGTCCTTGTAGTGTGGTGGTGCATCTTTTGGATATATGCCCAGGAACTGTATAGCTGCATCTTCAGGTAGATCTATTTCCATTTTTACTGAGAAACTGACAGATCAATTTCCAGAATGGTTTTACAAGTTTGTACTCCTACCAACAATGGAGGAATGTTCCCCTTTCCTCCACATCCTCACCAGCATGTGCTGTCACTTAGACTTTTGATCTTTGCCATTCTCATTGGTGTAAACTGGAATCTCAGAGTCATTGATTTGCATTTCCCTAATGATCAAGGATGCTGAGCATTTCTCTAAGTGTTTTTTGGTCATTTGAGATTCCTCTGTTGAGAATTATGTGTACCTCTGCACCCCATTTTAAATTTGGTGTTTTGGGGTCTAACTTCTTGAGTTACTTTTATATTTTGGATATAAGCCGTATATTGGATGCAGAGAATGTGAACATCTTTTCCAAATTGAAGGCTGTCATTTCATCCTATTGGCAGTTTCATCCTATTGGCAGTATCTTATGTTTTAGAAAATTTTTACAGTTTCATGAGGTCTAATTTATCAATTGTTGTTCTTAGACCCTGAGCCATTGGTGTTATGTTCAGGAAAGTTTCTCCTGTGCCAATCCTTTCAATACTATTTCATACTTTCTTTTTATTAGATTAAGTGTATTTGGTTTTATGTTGAGGTCCTTGGTCCACTTGGATTTTATCTCTGTGCAAGATGATGAATATGGATCTATTTGCATTCTTATTCATGCAGAAAGCCAGTTAGACCAACATAATTTGTTGAAAATGCTTGCTTTTATTTCCCCAGAGAACTCCAACTGCTGACAAACAGCTTCAGCAAAGAGACTGGCTATAAAATTAACTCAAAGAAATCAGGGGCCTTCTTTTATACAAATGATAAATGGGCTGAGAAAAAAATTATGGAAACAACACTCTTAATAATAGCCACAAATTATATAAAATATCCTGGTGTAACTCTAAACAAGCAAGGAAAAAAAAACAGTATGACAAGAACATCAACTCTCAAAGGAAAGAAATTGAAGAAGACTTCAGAACACAGAAAGATCACCCATGTTCATGACTAGGTAGGACTAACATGCTGAAAATGGCCATTTTACTAAAAGCAATTTACAGATTCAATGTACTTCCCACCAAAATTCCAACACAATTTTTTACAGATCTTGAAAAAGCAATTCTCAACTTCATATGGAAAAACAAAAATCCCAGGATATCCAAGACAATCCTGAAACATAAAAGACCCTCTGGAGGAATTGTCATTTCTGACCATAAGTTGTCCTACAAAGCAATAATGATAAAAATCACATGGTAAAGAAACAGGTTGATGAATGGAATAGAATCAAAGACCCAGAAATAAACCTACACTCCAATGCACACTTGATTTTTGACAAAGAAGCTAAAACCATACAATGACTTTGAGGTTTTAAGTGCTCAAGACAGGCTGAGTGTCACTCTCTCAACCAGCTGCCTAAGGATCCAGATAGTGGACTCTAAGCTACTTCTCCAGAACCATGACTGTCTGCTTGCCATGATGCTTCCTACCATGATAATGGACTAAACCTCTGAACTGTATACAAGGCCCAAATAAATGCTTTCCTTTATAAGAATTGGCATGATCACAGTGTATCTTCACAGCAGTAAAACACTAAAACAATGTGTTTCTTTATTAGCTGAGGAAGAGACCAGAGCTCCATAAGCCTCACTTCCTTATATAAGAAGAAAGGACAGGGAAGGCAGGCTCCAGACGCAGGGACTGAGGAAAAGCCAGGAGGTAAGAGCCTGCCTGCTTCCACCTGTGGCCAGAAACCCCGCCTGGGCCAACAGGCCTCTCCATATACAAGTAGCTCAAGGAGAAAGCTACCCGTCCACTTGTGCTGAGGAGCCAGCAACAGGAGGACTCCAGACGCAGAGTCTGAAGAACAGCTGGAAGAGAGAACTGGTCTCCCAGGAATATTGACATCTGAGCTTGAAGGAAAGACAAGCCACAGTCAGAGAGAGAAAGACCAGCTAACTCCAGAGATAACCGGATGGTGAAAGGCAAGGGCAAGAACACAAGGAACAGAAACCAAGACTACTTGGCTTCAGCTGAACCCAGCTCTCCCACCACAGCCAGCCCTGGATACCCCAACACACCAGAAAAGGAAGACTCAGACTTAAAATCACTTATCAAGAGGATGATAGAAGATTTTAAGAAGGAAATAAATAACTCCCTTAAAGAAATACAAGAGAAGACAGGTAAACAACTGGAAGCCCTTAAAGAGGACACACAAAAATCCCTTGAAGAATTACAGGAAAACACAATCAAACAGGCAGAAATACAGGAAAACACAATCAATCAAATGAACAAAATAATTCAGGAATTAAAAACAGAAATAGAAACAATAAAAAAAATCACAAAGGGAGAAAACCCTGGAATTAGAGATCATAGGAAAGAAATCAGGAGTCATAGATGCAAGCATCACCAACAGAATACAAGAGATGGAAGAGAGAATCTCAGGTGCGGAAGATACCATAGATAACATGGACACAACAGTCAAACAAAACACAAAATGCAAAAAGCTCCTAAACTAAAACATCAAAGATATCCGGGATGCAATGAGAAAACAGAACCTGAGAATAATAGGTATAGAAGAGAGTGAAGACTCCCAACTTAAAGGACCAGAAAATATTTTCAACAAAATTATAGAAGAAAACTTCCCTAACCTAAAGAAAGAGATGAACATGAATATAAAAGAAGCCTACAGAACTCCAAATAGACTGGACCAGAAAAGAAATGCCTCCTGTCACAGTATAGTCAAAACACCAAATACACAAAACAAGGAAAGAATATTAAAACCAGTAAGGGAAAAGGGGCAAGTAACATATAAAGGCAGACCTATCAGAATTACACCAGACTTCTCACCAGAGACTATGAAAGCTAGAAGATCCTGGGCAGAGCTCATACAGACTCTAAAAGAACACAAATGCCAGCCCAGGCTGCTATACCCAGCAAAACTCTCAATAATCATAGAGGGTGAAACCAAAATATTCTACGACAAATCCAAATTTGCACAGTATGTTTCCACAAACCCAGCCCTACAAAGAATAATACATGGGAAATGCCAACGCAAAGAGGGAATCTACACTCAAGAAAAAGAAAGAAAGTAATCTTTCAACAAACTCAAAAGAAGATAGCCACAAAAACAATATTAACAACATCAAAAATAACAGGAAATAACAATCACTATTCTTTAATATCTTTTAACATCAATGGTCTCAACTCCCCAACAAAAAGACATAGACTGACAGAATGGATCCATAAACAGGACCCAGCATTTTGCTGCATTCAGGAAACCCAACTCTGTATTAAAGACAAACACTACCTCAGAGTAAAGGGCTGGAAAACAATTTTCCAAGCAAATGGCCCCAAGAAACAGGCTGGAGTAACCATTCTAATATCAGATAAAATTGACTTTCAACCAAAATTCATCAAAAAGGATGAGGAAGGACACTTCTTACTCATCAAAGGAAAAATCTACCAATAAGAACTCGCAATTCTGAACATCTATGCCCCGAATGCAAGAGCTCCCACTTTCACTTTCATAAAAAAAAAAAAAAAAAAACTCTACTAAAGCTCAAAGCACACATTGCACCTCACACAATAATAGTGGGAGACTTCAACACCCCACTATCAACAATGGACAGATCTTGGAAACATAAACTAAACAGAGACACAGTGAAACTAACAGATACTATGAACCAAATGGGTTTAACAGATATCTATAGAACATTTCATCCTGCATCAAAAGAATATACCTTCTTCTCACACCTCATGGTACCTTCTCCAAAATTGATCGTATAATTGGTCACAAAACAAACCTCAACAGATATAAGAAGATTGAAATAATTCCATGCCTCCTATCAGATCACCATGGATTAAGGTTGGTCCTCAATGGCAACAACAACAACAGAAAGCCCACATACACATGGAAGCTGAACAATGCACTGCTTAATGATAAGTTGGTCAAAGAAGCAATAAAGAAGAATTAAAGACTTCCTAGAATTCAATGAAAATGAAAGTACAACTTACCGAACCTATGGGACACAATGAAAGCAGTGTTAAGAGGAAAACTCATAGCTCTGAATGCCTCCAAAAAGAAACTGGAGAGAGCATACATTAACAGCTTAACAGCACATCTGAAAGTTCTAGAACAAAAAGAAGCAAATACACCGAAGAGGAGTAGAAGGCAAGAAATAATCAAATTAAGGGCTGAAATCAACCAAGTGGAAACTAAAAGAACTATACAAAGAATCAACAAAACCAAGAGCTGGTTCTTTGAGAAAATCAACAAGATAGATAAACCCTTAGCCAGACTAACCAGAGGGCACAGAGACAGTATCCAAATTAACAAAATTAGAAATGAAAACGGAGATATAACAACAGACTCTGAGGAAATTAAAAAAATCATCAGATCCTACTACAAAAGCCTATATGCAACAAAATTGGAAAATCTGGAGGAAATGGACATGTTTCCAGACAGATACCAATTACCAAAGTTAAATCAGGATCAGATAAACCATCTAAACAGTCCCATAACTCCTAAAGAAATAGAAGCAGTCATTAAAAGACTCCCAACCAAAAAAAAACCCAGGACCAGATGGGTTCAGTGCAGAATTCTATTAGACCTTCAAAGAAGACCTAATACCAATATTCTTCAAGTTATTCCATAAAATAGAAACAGAAGGAACTCTACCCAATTCATTCTATGAGGCCACAGTTACACTGACACCAAAGACCCACAAAGACCCAACAATAAAAGAAAACTTCAGACCAATTTCCCTTATGAATATCGATGCAAAAATACTCAATAAAATTCTTGCAAACCGAATCCAAGAACACATCAAGACAATCATTCACAATGATCAAGTAGGCGTCATCTCTGGGATGCAGGGATGGTTCAATATCCAGAAATCCATTAATGTAATCCACTACATAAACAAACTCAAAGAAAAAAAACCACATGGTCATCTTGATAGATGCTGAAAAAGCATTTGAAAAAATTCAACATCCCTTCATGATAAAAGACTTGGAAAGATCAGGAATTCAAGGAGCATACCTAAACTTAGTAAAAGCAATATACAGCAAGCTAGTGGCCAACATCAAACAAAATGGAGAGAAACTTGACGCAACCCTACTAAAATCAGGGACTAGACAAAGCTGCCCTCTCTCTCCCTATCTATTCAACATAGTACTTGAAGTTCTAGCTAGAGCAATCAGGCAACAAAAGGAAATCAAAGGGATACAAATTGGAAATGAAGGAATCAAAATATCACTATTTGCAGATGATATGATGGTATACTTAAGTGACCTGAAAAACTCCACCAGAGATCTGCTACAGCTGGTAAACAACTTCAGCAAAGTGGCTGGATACAAAATTAACTCAAGCAAATCAGTAGCCTTCATATACTCGAAGGATAAACAGGCTGAAAAAGAAATTAGGGAAATGACACCCTTCATAATAGTCCCAAACAATATAAAATATCTTGGTGTGACTCTAACCAAACAAGTGAAAGATCTATATGACAAGAACTTCAAGTCTCTGAAGAGAGAAATCGAAGAAGACCTCAGAAGATGGAAAGATCTCCCATGCTCATGGATCGGCAGGATTAACATATTTAAAATGGCCATTCTGCCGAAAGCAATATACAGACTAAATGCTATCCCCATCAAAATCCCAACTCAATTCTTTCTAGACCTAGAAAGAACAATTCTCAAATTCATATGGAATAACAAAAAACCCAGGATAGCAAAAACTATCCTCAACAATAAAAGGTCTTCTGGGGAAATCAGCCTCCCTGACCTCAAGCTGTACTACAGAGCAGTAGTGATAAAAATTGCATGGTACTGGTACAGTGACAGGCAGGTTGATCAATGGAATAGAATCAAAGACCCAGAAATGAATCCACACACATATGGTCACTTGATCTTCGACAAAGGAGCTAAAACCATACAGTGGAAAAAAGACAGCATCTTCAACAAATGGTGTTGGATCAACTGGTGGTCTACATGTAGAAGATTGTGAATTGATCCATTCCTATCTCCCTGCACAAAGCTCAAGTCCAAGTGGATCATGGATCTTCACATAAAACCAGATATACTGAATCTAATAGAAGAGAAAGTAGGGAAGAGTCTCGAACACTTGAGCACAGGGGAAATGTTCTTGAACAGAACACCAATGGCTTGTGCTCTAAGATCAAGAATCAACAGATGGGACCTCATAAAATTACAAAGCTTCTGTAAGGCAAAGGACAATGTAATTAGGGCAAAACAGCAACCTACAGATTGGGAAAAGATCTTTACCAATCCTACATCTGATAGAGGGCTAATATCCAATGTATACAAAAAACTCAAGAAGCTAGACTCCAGAGATACAAATAACCCTATCAAAAAATGGGGAAATGAGCTAAACAGAGAATTCTCAACTGAGGAAACTCGAATGGCCGAGAAGCACCTAAAGAAATCTTCAACATCCTTAGTCATCTGGGAAATGCAATTCAAAACAACCCTGAGATTCCACCTCACACCAGTCAGGATGGTTAAGATCAAAAACTCAGGTGACAGCAGATGTTGGTGAGGATGTGGAGAAACAGGAACACTCCTCCATTGCTGGTGGGAATGCAAGATGATACAACCTCTCTGGAAATCAGTTTGGCGGACCCTCAGATTATTGGACATAATACTACCTGAGGACCCAGCTATTCCACTCCTGGGCATATACCCAGAAGATGCTCCAACATGTAATAAAAACACATGTTCCACTATGTTCATAGCAGCCATATTTATAATAGCCAGAAGCTGAAAACAACCCAGATGTCCCTCCACAGAGGAATGGATACAGAAAATGTGGTACATTTACACAATGGAATACTATTCAGCTATTAAAAACAATGACTTCATGAAATTCGTAGACAAATGGATGGATCTTGAAAACATCTTTCTGAGCCAGGTAATGCAGTCACAAAAGAATGAACATGGTATGTACTCACTGTTAAGTGGTTATTAGCCCAAAAGTTTGAAATACCCAAGAGTTGCTTCACAGGAACAGTATTACTGCGTACGAGGTCCCAGATGGAGGGCTGGGAGAAAGGACTGAAGGAGCTGAGGGAGTGTGCAGCCCCAGGGAGGTAACAACACTGGCAACTGGACTGACCCCCCATATTTCTGGAGACTGATCCACCAACTAAAGTATACACACGGAGGGACCCATAGTGCTGGCCACAAAAACTGCAGAGGAGGGTCTTGTTACCCATCAGGGAGAGGAGAGGCCCTTGGGCCTGAGGGTGTTATATCCCCCAGTATAGGAGAATGTCAAGGAGGGAAGACGAGAGTGGGTGGGGTGTGGGGTGGGGAGGTAGGTTGGAGAATATCCCCATAGAGGCAGGGGGTGGGCAGAGGGAATGGGGAGGTTCCAAAGGGGAGATCTGGAAAGGGGGAAACATTTGAAACGTAAATAAAATATGAAAATAAAATAAAATAAGAAAGGACAATTTTAAAAGTCAGCCTGAATCAGCTGCTTTAGTAATTGTAGGGAGTATATCAATGTTCCTATATTTCTTACTCCCCTTGATCATCATCCTCCTCCTTCCCCTATATCTCCTTTGCTCCCTCCTCCCCAACCCTTATCCTCCTTCCCCTCTTCCTCCTCCTCCTTCCCCTCCTCCTCCTCCTCCTCCCCTCCTCCTCCGTCTTCTCCTCCTCTTTTTACTACTACTTCTACTACTACTACTACTACTACTACTACTACTACTACTACTACTACTACTACTACTA